>JAUPFX010000018.1:160000-270000 GCA_036937225.1 Sebastes paucispinis
ACTATTGGACGGACTAATCTGATTCCTGTGAGACACAATTTGAGGAAAAGCTTTGTAAAATATCCTCCCTAATTTGATAACAGTATTATAACTAATAATCAATCAGCGAGGCTCCACCCTGACTGATCATCGGACCTTTTTGATTACACATTCACAGTAATGTAAATCTAAATACAGTAATGCATATTTGTAATAAGGACTAAGATATTCATGTTTTCTATCCTCACCTTAACAGGAAGTGTGTTAGGCTCGGTTAGCCCTCTCCGTCTCACTAGCAGAGTTATTTAAAGCTGCTATAATCAATATTTTAACGATGGATCAAATGATGTACCCACAGAGAATTATCACCCCGCTCTGCAGTGGCAGTGTTTTAGCATCTTTCAGCTCATTGTTTCGGTTTGGCCTGTAGGCAGCTGCTGATAGTTTTATTGCTGCTGACTTTGTGTTGTAGCATCTGAAGCATGACTTCCACCTGATTCTGGAAGACACAGTCCAACAGAGTACATTTAGACGGGTACAGACATACAGACATTAACCTCTGTGTGTCTGTAGAGAGCTACAGACATTAACCTCTCTGTGTTGTAGAGAGCTACAGACATTAACCTCTCTGTGTCTGTAGAGAGCTACAGTAATGCTCCTCTCTCTCTACTGGGTGACTGTTTAAGATGAAGAACAAACACAGGCTGTGATTGGCTGTTTGTGTCATTGATCCGTGGCATGTTATTGGTTTACCTGCAGAGAGCTCACATCCTGGAAAGGTGATCTACGTCAGTGTTAATGTTCAAGCCAGTCGCTGATGGATCGGTGATTGAGAACAGCGCCCTGTTTCTGAATGAACTTCATCTGTTTTGTTCTTCTTCTTTTATCACAAAAACAATGCTTATTAGTTAGTTTATTAGTTTATGTATTTTTACACATTTAACCAAAGCTGAAACCAGGTGGATCAAATCACAAGATGACTGAACTGTGTGTCAGGATTTACACTCATCTTCTAGGTGATGGATAAAGTTATTGTGTGCCTGCTTGACTGTAATGGATCAACGATTGATGAACCATTGGAGAACCAGTGAACCCAACAGAAGTCCATCTGACGGAGTCGGACAGTTAGGCTCAAAGACAGTTCAGCCTCTGGTTCTTTGGCTCTAAAGTGGGATTACCAGCGCTGAAGAAGATTATTATTCTTGGTAGTTAAACATCTGTAGCAGCCTTTCTTTGTAAAGTTTATTTCCTATTATTGAAGCTTGAATGAATCGTCTCTCCGCCTCAGACCTGAGAGCTCTGCATCCCTCCAGCCGACAGCACCCCTCCGTCAGGATACAGGAAATATTAAACTGTTAAAGGTGCTAACTCCCCTTCTCTTCTCTGGCAGTCCGACCAGTGTAAGATAAGCCGAGGCAATCACTTATCAGCGGTGGTGACAGATAGTGGACGTGTCAGAGGCAGTAAGAGGAGATGAGCTGTCACCCAGCTCACTGTTCCTGTTCCTGTGTGCTCAGAGAGAGACCAGGAGACCACAGACCTGTCAATACCCCCGACCCCCTTCTCCCACGAGAACCTTAACCCTTCTCCCAGCCACGGGAACCCTAACCCTTCTCCCAACCACGGGAACCCTAACCCTTCTCCCAGCCACGAGAACCCTAACCCTTCTCCCAGCCACGGGAACCCTAACCCTTCTCCCAACCACGGGAACCCTAACCCTTCTCCCAGCCATGAGAACCCTAACCCTTCTCCCAGCCACGAGAACCCTAACCCTTCTCCCAACCACGGGAACCCTAACCCTTCTCCCAGCCACGAGAACCCTAACCCTTATCCCAGCCACGGGAACCCTAACCCTTCTCCCAGCCATGAGAACCCTAACCCTTCTCCCAGCCACGAGAACCCTAACCCTTCTCCCAACCACGGGAACCCTAACCCTTCTCCCAGCCATGAGAAACCTAACCCTTCTCCCAACCACGGGAACCCTAACCCTTCTCCCAACCACGGGAACCTTAACCCTTCTCCCAGCCACAGGAACCCTAACCCTCCCAGCCATGAGAACCCTAACCCTTCTTCCAGCCGGAGAATCCTAACCCTTCTCCCAGCCACGAGAACCCTAACCCTTACCCTGTTCCTGTGTGCTCAGAGAGAGACCAGGAGACCACAGACCTGTCAATAACCCCGACCCCCTTCTCCCATGAGAACCCTAACCCTCCCAGCCATGACAACCCTAACCCTTCTCCCAACCACGAGAACCCTAACCCTCCCAGCCATGAGAACCCTGCCCCTCCCAGCCATGAGAACCCTAACCCTTCTTCCAGCCGGAGAACCCTAACCCTTCTCCCAGCCACGAGAACCCTAACCCTTCTCCCAGCCATGAGAACCCTACCCCTCCTCCCAGCCACAAGAACCCTAACCCTTCTCCCAGCCACGAGAACCCTAACCCTCCCAGCCATGAGAATGGCCTGTAAGAAGAGCTTTATGGTGCTCTCTACCCTCAACATGTATCACTAAGGTTTTCATCCTCTGCTGAAGCTCTAACTGGAACAGGTAGACGTTGTTCCTGGAGCAGAATAAACTTGAATCAACTCAGTGAGCTCAGAGGAGAGCTCTGATGAGGACAGGGGGGGGGACTCCCTGTGAGCTCTGATGAGGACGGGGGGGGGGGACTCCCTGTCCTCATCAGAGCTCACAGGAGAGCTCTGATGAGGACAGGGAGTGGGACTCCCTGTTTACTGAACCTCTCTTCAGTACTTCCTTTACATCCGGCTGATGAATCCACCAGACTCCTCTCAGTGTTTACGGAGGAGCCATGAGAAGAGGAGATATCCTGCTATATTTAGGTGAATGCATCGATCAATAATGCATCCAGCTCCTCCAGGACCGGCTCCCTGATTATCTACCACTCATATACAGGATATATAAATCTGATTATCCACCACTCATATACAGGATATATACAGTATATCGCCCTCTGTGGCTCAGCTGCATTCTGCACTTCATCCGAGAGGAAAATACAGACTCTACAGACTCTAAAGACTCTACAGACTCTAAAGACTCTAAAGACTCTACAGACTCTAAAGACTCTACAGACTCTAAAGACTCTAAAGACTCTACAGACTCTAAAGACTCGATAGACTCTAAAGACTCGATAGACTCTAAAGACTCTACAGACTCTAAAGACTCTACAGACTCTACAGACTCTAAAGACTCTAAAGACTCTACAGACTCTAAAGACTACAGACTCTACAGACTCTAAAGACTCTGAAGACTCTAAAGACTCTACAGACTCTATAGACTCTACAGACTCTAAAGACTCTACAGACTCTAAAGACTCTACAGACTCTAAAGACACTACAGACTCTCAAGACTCTAAAGACACTACAGACTCTAAAGACGCTAAAGACTCTACAGACTCTCAAGACTCTAAAGACTCTACAGACTCTAGAGACACTACAGACTCTAAACACACTACAGACTCTACAGACTCTATATACTCTAAAGACTCTACAGACTCTAAAGACTCTACTGACTCTACAGACTCTAAAGACTCTAAAGACTCTACAGACTCTAAAGACTCTACAGACTCTAAACTCTAAAGACTCTGAAGACTCTACAGACTCTAAAGACTCTAAAGACTCTACAGACTCTAAAGACACTACAGACTCTAAAGACTACAGACTCTACAGACTCTAAAGACTCTACAGACTAAAGACACTACAGACTCTAAAGACACTACAGACTCTAAAGACTACAGACTCTAAAGACTCTACAGACTCTAAAGACTCTGCAGACTCTAAAGACACCACAGACTCTAAAGACACTACAGACTCCAAAGACACTAAAGATACTACAGACCCTAAAGACACTACAGACTCTAAAGACTCTACAGACTCTCAAGACTCTAAAGACTCTACAGACTCTACAGACTCTATATACTCTAAAGACTCTATAGACTCTAAAGACTCTACTGACTCTAAAGACTCTACAGACTCTAAAGACTCTACAGACTCTAAAGACACTACAGACTCTCAAGACTCTAAAGACACTACAGACTCTAAAGACGCTAAAGACTACAGAAACTATAGACTCTACAGACTCTACAGACTATATACACTAAAGACTCTATAGACTCTAAAGAATCTACAGACTCTAAAGACTCTACAGACTACAGACTATATACTCTAAAGACTCTACAGACTATATACTCTAAAGACTACAAACTCTACAGACTAAAGACTACAGACTCTACTGACTCTAAAGACTCTATAGTCTCTAAAGACTCTACTGACTTTACAGACTCTAAAGACTATAGTCTCTAAAGACTCTACAGTCTCTAAAGACTCTACAGACTCTAAAGACTCTACCGACTCTAAAGACTACAGACTCTATACACTCTACATACTCTCTAGTCTCTAAAGACTACAGACTCTAAAGACTCTACTGACTCTAAAGACTCTACAGACTCTATAGACTCTACAGACTCTATAATCTCTAAAGACTCTACAGACTCTAAAGACTATAGTCTCTAAAGACTCTACAGACTCTAAAGACTCTACAGACTCTATAGACTACAGACTATAGTCTCTAAAGACTCTACAGACTCTAAAGACTACTGCCTCTACAGACTCTACTGACTCTAAAGACTCTACAGACTTTAAAGACTCTAAAGACTATAGTCTCTAAAGACTCTACAGTCTCTAAAGACTCTACAGACTCTAAAGACTCTACCGACTCTAAAGACTACAGACTCTATACACTCTACATACTCTCTAGTCTCTAAAGACTACAGACTCTAAAGACTCTACTGACTCTAAAGACTCTACAGACTCTATAGACTCTACAGACTCTAAAGACTCGATAGACTCTAAAGACTCGATAGACTCTAAAGACTCTACAGACTCTAAAGACTCTACAGACTCTACAGACTCTAAAGACTCTAAAGACTCTACAGACTCTAAAGACTACAGACTCTACAGACTCTAAAGACTCTGAAGACTCTAAAGACTCTACAGACTCTATAGACTCTAAAGACTCTAAAGACTCTGAAGACTCTAAAGACTCTACAGACTCTATAGACTACAGACTATAGTCTCTAAAGACTCTACTGACTTTACAGACTCTAAAGACTATAGTCTCTAAAGACTCTACAGTCTCTAAAGACTCTACAGACTCTAAAGACTCTACCGACTCTAAAGACTACAGACTCTATACACTCTACATACTCTCTAGTCTCTAAAGACTACAGACTCTAAAGACTCTACTGACTCTAAAGACTCTACAGACTCTATAGACTCTACAGACTCTATAATCTCTAAAGACTCTACAGACTCTAAAGACTATAGTCTCTAAAGACTCTACAGACTCTAAAGACTCTACAGACTCTATAGACTACAGACTATAGTCTCTAAAGACTCTACAGACTCTAAAGACTACTGCCTCTACAGACTCTACTGACTCTAAAGACTCTACAGACTTTAAAGACTCTACAGACTAAAGACTCTATAGACTCAAGACTCTACAGACTCTAAAGACTCTATAGTCTCTACAGACTCTACAGACTCTAAAGACTCTATAGTCTCTAAAGACTCTACAGACTCTATAGTCTCTAAAGACTCTACAGACTCTAAAGACTACAGACTCTACAGACTCTAAAGACTCTACAGACTCTAAAGACTCTAGTCTCTAAAGACTACTGACTCTAAAGACTACAGACTCTAAAGACTCTATAGACTCTACAGACTCTACAGTCTCTAAAGACTACAGACTCTAAAGACTACTGACTCTACAGACTCTAGTCTCTAAATACTCTACAGACTCTAAAGACTCTATAGACTCTACAGTCTCTAAAGACTACAGACTCTAAAGACTACTGACTCTACAGACTATAGTCTCTAAATACTCTACAGACTCTAAAGACTCCACAGACTCTATAGACTACAGACTCTAAAGTCTCTATAGTCTCTATAGACTCTACAGACTCTAAAGACTCTATAGTCTCTATAGACTCTACAGACTCTAAAGTCTCTATAGTCTCTATAGACTCTACAGACTCTAAAGACTCTATAGTCTCTATAGACTCTACAGACTCTATAGTCTCTAAAAACTACAGACTCTATAGACTACAGACTATAGTCTCTAAAGACTACTGCCTCTACAGACTCTACTGACTCTAAAGACTCTACAGACTTTAAAGACTACAGACTAAAGACTCTATAGACTCAAGACTCTACAGACTCTAAAGACTCTATAGTCTCTACAGACTCTACAGACTCTAAAGACTCTATAGTCTCTAAAGACTCTACAGACTCTAAAGACTCTATAGTCTCTAAAGACTCTACAGACTCTAAAGACTACAGACTCTACAGACTCTAAAGACTCTACAGACTCTAAAGACTCTAGTCTCTAAAGACTACAGACTCTAAAGACTCTATAGACTCTACAGACTACAGTCTCTAAAGACTACAGACTCTAAAGACTACTGACTCT
The DNA here is from genome assembly GCA_036937225.1 of Sebastes paucispinis. Classification (NCBI taxonomy): domain Eukaryota; kingdom Metazoa; phylum Chordata; class Actinopteri; order Perciformes; family Sebastidae; genus Sebastes; species Sebastes paucispinis. The sequence continues at coordinate 166,466 of JAUPFX010000018.1, forward strand.
ACAGACTCTATAGTCTCTAAATACTCTACAGACTCTAAAGACTCCACAGACTCTATAGACTACAGACTCTAAAGTCTCTATAGTCTCTATAGACTCTACAGACTCTAAAGACTCTATAGTCTCTATAGACTCTACAGACTCTAAAGTCTCTATAGTCTCTATAGACTCTACAGACTCTAAAGACTCTATAGTCTCTATAGACTCTACAGACTCTATAGTCTCTAAAAACTACTGACTCTAAAGACTACAGTCTCTATAGTCTCTATAGACTCTACAGACTCTATAGTCTCTAAAAACTACTGACTCTAAAGACTACAGACTCTAAAGACTCTAAAGACTCTACAGACTCTAAAGTCTCTATAGTCTCTATAGACTCTACAGACTCTAAAGACTCTATAGTCTCTATAGACTCTACAGACTCTATAGTCTCTAAAAACTACTGACTCTAAAGACTACAGACTCTAAAGACTCTAGACTCTACAGACTCTACAGTCTCTAAAGACTCTACAGACTCTAAAGACTCTACTGACTCTACAGACTCTATAGTCTCTAAATACTCTACAGACTCTAAAGACTCCACAGACTCTATAGACTCTACAGACTCTAAAGACTCTACAGTCTCTATAGACTCTACAGACTCTAAAGTCTCTATAGTCTCTATAGACTCTACAGACTCTAAAGACTCCACAGACTCTATAGACTCTACAGACTCTAAAGTCTCTATAGTCTCTATAGACTCTACAGACTCTAAAGACTCTATAGTTTCTATAGACTCTAAAGACTCTATAGTCTCTATAGTCTCTATAGACTCTACAGACTCTAAAGACTCTATAGACTCTAGAGACTCTACAGACTCTATAGACTCTACAGACTCTATAGTCTCTAAATACTCTACAGACTCTAAAGACTCTATAGTCTCTAAATACTCTACAGACTCTAAAGACTCTATAGACTCTACAGACTCTAAAGGTGTTTGGTATGGACGGGTTCAGGTGGTTTGAGTGCATTGAGTGAAGTGTTGGTTGTCATGGTGACGACGAGGCTGGAGCAATATTATAATATTTTACTGGGTCATCATATAAGAATTGATTTGCCAGGAAGCTGTTTATGACTATTCTGTTTATGACTAGTCTGGTTATGACTAGTGTGTTTATGACTAGTCTGTTTATGACTAGTCTGTTTATGACTAGTCTGGTTATGACTAGTGTGTTTATGACTAGTCTGTTTATGACTAGTATGGTTATGACTAGTGTGTTTATGACTAGTCTGGTTATGACTAGTGTGTTTATGACTAGTCTGGTTATGACTAGTGTGTTTATGACTAGTCTGTTTATGACTAGTCTGTTTATGACTATCCCCCCCCCCCCCCGGTGGTGTAAGGTGGCCCTCTGTCTGAGGTCGTGGTAACCATAGCAGGCCTTGGAAAGTGAAATGTGATGCGGCGGCCCTCTGGGCTGTGTTTCTGAATCACAACTCCATAATGAGCTGGCAGAGCTCGGCCTGCATCAAAGATGCAGCACCCCCCCCGGTGTCTGTTTCACCTCACCTGCACAAGAGAGCACTGTCACCTGTACAGGTAAGGGGAGGGGAGGGGAGGGGGGAGGGGCGGAGCAGAGAGACTGAGAGCTTTCTACCACCTTGCTGTACTCACACCCTCTACACCCTCTACATCCTCTACACCCTCTACACCCTCTACACCCTCTACATCCTCTACACCTTCTACACCCTCTACACCCTCTACACCCTCTACATCCTCTACACCCTCTACATCCTCTACATCCTCTACACCCTCTACATCCTCTACATCCTCTACACCCTCTACATCCTCTACACCCTCTACACCCTCTACACCCTCTACACCCTCTACACCCTCTACACCCTCTACACCCTCTACACCCTCTACATCCTCTACACCCTCTACACCCTCTACACCCTCTACATCCTCTACACCCTCTACACCCTCTACATCCTCTACACCTTCTACACCCTCTACACCCTCTACACCCTCTACACCCTCTACATCCTCTACATCCTCTACACCCTCTACATCCTCTACATCCTCTACACCCTCTACACCCTCTACACCCTCTACATCCTCTACACCCTCTACACCCTCTACATCCTCTACATCCTCTACACCCTCTACATCCTCTACACCCTCTACACCCTCTACACCCTCTACACCCTCTACACCCTCTACATCCTCTACACCCTCTATATCCTCTACACCCTCTACACCCTCTACATCCTCTACATCCTCTACACCCTCTACATCCTCTACACCCTCTATATCCTCTACACCCTCTACACCCTCTACACCCTCTACATCCTCTACACCCTCTACACCTTCTACACCCTCTACATCCTCTACATCCTCTACACCCTCTACATCCTCTACACCCTCTACACCCTCTACACCCTCTACATCCTCTACACCCTCTACACCCTCTACATCCTCTACACCCTCTATATCCTCTACACCCTCTACACCCTCTACACCCTCAGACCAGCTGTAGACGGCCTGATACACTTCAACACGTGGCTGATCTGCTGATGTCTTTATTTAAAGGATGTGTTTGTAACTTCTTCCAACACTAGGATCAGCATTGATTCATGGAGAGACCTTGGTCTGGTCAGCTAACATTACTGCCAAGCAGCTGAAATATAGAGTGATATTGTGCTTTTAGCTGACGTGTGTCTCCTCACTGTGTTGAGCGATGCTCCTTCATGTCTATGTAGAGCGAACACAAGCGCCAGCAACAGGACGCTGACTTTAGTTGACTTAACGGACACAGGTGAAGCTGTTAACAAGACATTTATGATTCTTACTAACAGTCCCTTTAATGATTGAAATTGCATCAGATTGCGGTCCTAATGTGGGCGTTACATGGTGCATTTCTCTGTTTCATCTTCAGATATCAACATCAGCTGACATAAAGAACCTCCAGTAACTGGTTCACACAGAGATGATGAGGCAGCGCTGCCTGAGTCCTAAATGAACACAGAGATGATGAGGCAGCGCTGCCTGAGTCCTAAATGAACACAGAGATGATGAGGCAGCGCTGCCTGAGCCGTAAATGAACACAGAGATGATGAGGCAGCGCTGCCTGAGCCGTAAATGAACACAGAGATGATGAGGCAGCGCTGCCTGAGTCCTAAATGAACACAGAGATGATGAGGCAGCGCTGCCTGAGCCGTAAATGAACACAGAAATGATGAGGCAGCGCTGCCTGAGTCCTAAATGAACACAGAGATGATGAGGCAGCGCTGCCTGAGCCGTAAATGAACACAGAGATGATGAGGCAGCGCTGCCTGAGTCCTAAATGAACATAGAGATGATGAAGCAGCGCTGCCTGAGCCGTAAATTAACACTTAGTCATCGGTTCGGTGATTAGAGCCGGAGGAGAACCTTGGGAGCTGCACGGCTCAACAACTTGGCTTCAGTTTCTCGAGGGTCATTTTGATATAATGTTAACTCTGTCGGGTCAGTTTACCTTTAATTGCTATTAACGAGCCTTTGTGTTGGTGACTATGGTAGAAAAACAAACACAGGCTGCATCCTGGCTGACTGGGCAGCACAGTCCCAGAACACATCCCTGAAACAGTACGCATGGGGGTGGGTTAGTCTGGCTAATCATGACCTGCTGGCTATTACACAGGGTCCCCATGCAGGAAGGAAACGAGGGTTACTGATGCACATTTAATGCTCTAATGACTCTCAACACTGATACTAGAAGAAGACATGGAGCTTTGAGTCGGAGCGGCAGACCCATCCGTGTTCATGGTGGTCCATTTTAGGGCAGCGGTAGATCTCACTCTGGTTCCTGGAACAGCTTCAGTGAAACGGGTGATGTCAGTAAACGGAACCTCTACAGGAGCTTTAGTTAAAGATGAGAAGCTGTTTATTTAAAACCCTTTCAACTAATGCTTTAGTATGTATGTTTTTATATATTACATCATGCCGGTGTTATTCTTCCATATCTAACTATAAAGCAAGGATTCCCTAGAACCCGTACCCCTGTAGAACCCTTACCCCTGTAGAACCCGTACCCCTGTAGAACCCTTACCCCTGTAAAACCCTTACTCATGTAGAACCCTTACTCATGTAGAACCCTTACCCCTGTAGAACCCTTACCCCTGTAGAACCCTTACTCATGTAGAACCCTTACCCCTGTAGAACCCTTACCCCTGTAGAACCCTTACCCCTGTAGAACCCTTACTCATGTAGAACCCTTACTCATGTAGAACCCTTACCCCTGTAGAACCCTTACTTCTGTAGAACCCTTACTCATGTAGAACCATTACCCCTGTAGAACCCTTACCCCTGTAGAACCCTTACTCATGTAGAACCCTCTCATGTAGAACCCTTACCCCTGTAGAACCCTTACTCATGTATAACCCTTACCCCTGTAGAACCCTTACCCCTGTAGAACCCTTACTCATGTAGAACCCTTACTCATGTAGAACCCTTACCCCTGTAGAACCCTTACCCCTGTAGAACCCTTACCCCTGTAGAACCCGTACACCTGTAGAACCCTTACCCCTGTAGAACCCTTACTCATGTAGAACCCTTACTCATGTAGAACCCTTACCCCTGTAGAACCCTTACCCCTGTAGAACCCTTACTCATGTAGAACCCTTACCCCTGTAGGACCCTTACCCCTGTAGAACCCTTACCCCTGTAGAACCCTTACACCCCTGTAGAACCCTTACACCCCTGTAGAACCCTTACCCCTGTAGAACCCTTACTCATGTAGAACCCTTACTCATGTAGAACCCTTACCCCTGTAGAACCCTTACCCCTGTAGAACCCTTACCCCTGTAGAACCCGTACACCTGTAGAACCCTTACCCCTGTAGAACCCTTACTCATGTAGAACCCTTACTCATGTAGAACCCTTACCCCTGTAGAACCCTTACCCCTGTAGAACCCTTACTCATGTAGAACCCTTACTCATGTAGAACCCTTACCCCTGTAGGACCCTTACCCCTGTAGAACCCTTACCCCTGTAGAACCCTTACACCCCTGTAGAACCCTTACACCCCTGTAGAACCCTTACCCCTGTAGAACCCTTACCCCTGTAAGACCCTTACCCCTGTAGAACCCTTACCCCTGTAAGACCCTTACCCCTGTAGAACCCTTACCCCTGTAGGACCCTTATCCCTGTAGAACCCTTACCCCTGTAGAACCCTTACCCCTGTAGAACCCTTACTCATGTAGAACCCTTACTCATGTAGAACCCTTACCCCTGTAGAACCCTTACCCCTGTAGAACCCTTACTCATGTAGAACCCTCTCATGTAGAACCCTTACCCCTGTAGAACCCTTACTCATGTATAACCCTTACCCCTGTAGAACCCTTACTCATGTAGAACCCTTACCCCTGTAGAACCCGTACACCTGTAGAACCCTTACTCATGTAGAACCCTTACTCATGTAGAACCCTTACCCCTGTAGAACCCTTAACCCTGTAGAACCCTTACCCCTGTAGAACCCGTACACCTGTAGAACCCTTACCCCTGTAGAACCCTTACTCATGTAGAACCCTTACCCCTGTAGAACCCTTACCCCTGAAGAACCCTTACTCATGTAGAACCCTTACTCATGTAGAACCCTTACCCCTGTAGGACCCTTACCCCTGTAGAACCCTTACCCCTGTAGAACCCTTACACCCCTGTAGAACCCTTACACCCCTGTAGAACCCTTACCCCTGTAGGACCCTTACCCCTGTAGAACCCTTACCCCTGTAGAACCCTTACCCCTGTAAGACCCTTACCCCTGTAGAACCCTTACCCCTGTAAGACCCTTACCCCTGTAGAACCCTTACCCCTGTAGGACCCTTATCCCTGTAGAACCCTTACCCCTGTAGAACCCTTACCCCTGTAGGACCCTTACCCCTGTAGAACCCTTACCCCTGTAGAACCCTTACCCCTGTAAGACCCTTACCCCTGTAGAACCCTTACCCCTGTAAGACCCTTACCCCTGTAGAACCCTTACCCCTGTAGGACCCTTATCCCTGTAGAACCCTTACCCCTGTAGAACCCTTACCCCTGTAGAACCCTTACCCCTGTAAGACCCTTACCCCTGTAGAACCCTTACCCCTGTAAGACCCTTACCCCTGTAGAACCCTTACCCCTGTAGGAACCTTACCCCTTTAGAACCCTTACCCCTTTAGAACCCTTACCCCTGTAGGACCCTTACCCCTGTAGAACCCTTACCCCTGTAGAACCCTTACCCCTGTAGGACCCTTATCCCTGTAGAACCCTTACCCCTGTAGAACCCTTACCCCTGTAGAACCCTTACCCCTGTAGAACCCTTACCCCTGTAAGACCCTTACCCCTGTAAGACCCTTACCCCTGTAGAACCCTTACCCCTGTAGGACCCTTACCCCTTTAGAACCCTTACCCCTTTAGAACCCTTACCCCTGTAGGACCCCTACCCCTGTAGAACCCTTACCCCTGTAGAACCCTTACCCCTGTAAGACCCTTACCCTTGTAGAACCCTTACCCCTGTAAGACCCTTACCCCTGTAGAACCCTTACCCCTGTAGGACCCTTATCCCTGTAGAACCCTTACCCCTGTAGAACCCTTACCCCTGTAGAACCCTTACCCCTGTAAGACCCTTACCCCTGTAGAACCCTTACCCCTGTAGGACCCTTACCCCTTTAGAACCCTTACCCCTGTAGAACCTTACCCCTGTAGAACCCTTACCCCTGTAGGACCCTTATCCCTGTAGAACCCTTACCCCTGTAGAACCCTTACCCCTGTAGAACCCTTACCCCTGTAGGACCCTTATCCCTGTAGAACCCTTACCCCTGTAGAACCCTTACCCCTGTAAGACCCTTACCCCTGTAGAACCATTACCCCTGTAAGACCCTTACCCCTGTAGAACCCTTACCCCTGTAGGACCCTTACCCCTTTAGAACCCTTACCCCTTTAGAACCCTTACCCCTGTAGGACCCCTACCCCTGTAGAACCCTTACCCCTGTAGAACCCTTACCCCTGTAAGACCCTTACCCCTGTAGAACCCTTACCCCTGTAAGACTCTTACCCCTGTAGAACCCTTACCCCTGTAGGACCCTTATCCCTGTAGAACCCTTACCCCTGTAGAACCCTTACCCCTGTAGAACCCTTACCCCTGTAAGACCCTTACCCCTGTAGGACCCTTACCCCTTTAGAACCCTTACCCCTGTAGGTATGTACAGGTTCTTCAGACAAAACCACGGTAGACTAACAGTGTTCCTTCCTCTGTCCCCCCCCAGGAGAGTCCTCTGACCCAGTGACCCCCCAGGCCAGGTTCCTCCTGACCCAGTGACCCCCAGTGACCCCCTAGGCCAGGTTCCTCCTAACCCAGTGACCCCCAGGCCAGGTTCCTCCTGACCCAGTGACCCCCCAGGCCAGGTCCCTCCTGACCCAGTGACCCCCCAGGCCGGGTTCCTCCTGACCCAGTGACCCCCCAGTGACCCCCTAGGCCAGGTTCCTCCTAACCCAGTGACCCCCAGGCCAGGTTCCTCCTGACCCAGTGACCCCCCAGTGACTCCCCAGGCCGGGTTCCTCCTGACCCAGTGACCCCCCAGTGACCCCCTAGGCCAGGTTCCTCCTAACCCAGTGACACCCAGGCCAAGTTCCTCCTGACCCAGTGACCCCCCAGGCCAGGTCCCTCCTGACCCAGTGACCCCCCAGGCCGGGTTCCTCCTGACCCAGTGACCCCCCAGTGACCCCCTAGGCCAGGTTCCTCCTAACCCAGTGACCCCCAGGCCAGGTTCCTCCTGACCCAGTGACCCCCCAGTGACTCCCCAGGCTGGGTTCCTCCTGACCCAGTGACCCCCCAGGCCGGGTTCCTCCTGACCCAGTGACCCCCAAGTTGCCCCCCAGGCCAGGTCCCTCCTGACCCAGTGACCCCTCAGGCCAGGTTCCTCCTGACCCAGTGACCCCCCAGTGACTCCCCAGGCCAGGTTCCTCCTGACCCAGTGACCCCCCAGTGACTCCCCAGGCCGGGTTCCTCCTGACCCAGTGACTCCCCAGGCCAGGTTCCTCCTGACCCAGTGACCCCCCAGGCCGGGTTCCTCCTAACCCAGTGACCCCCCCAGGCCGGGTTCCTCCTGACCCAGTGACCCCCCAGGCCGGGTTCCTCCTAACCCAGTGACCCCCCCAGGCCAGGTTCCTCCTGACCCAGTGACCCCCCAGTGACTCCCCAGGCCGGGTTCCTCCTGACCCAGTGACTCCCCAGGCCAGGTTCCTCCTGACCCAGTGACCCCCCAGGCCGGGTTCCTCCTAACCCAGTGACCCCCCCAGGCCGGGTTCCTCCTAACCCAGTGACCCCCCAGGCCAGGTTCCTCCTGACCCAGTGACCCCCCAGGCCGGGTTCCTCCTAACCCAGTGACCCCCCCAGGCCGGGTTCCTCCTAACCCAGTGACCCCCCAGGCCGGGTTCCTCCTGACTCAGGGACATCATGGGCCCCCTCCTCTTCCTCGTCCTCTCCTTCGTCCTCCTGGCCCCCCCCTGCTCCTCCTTCGCTCCTCAGGTGGTCCAGCGAGCGTCCTCCCCCCCCGAGCAGCCTCAGTCCTCCGCTAACAGCTCGGGCTCCGGGAAGAGGACGTGTCCCGGCATCGTGATGTGTAAACCGGGTATCTTACTGCCGGTGTGGCTGCCCAGAGACCCTCCGGTGGGGGAGCAGGCGGGGAGGGCTGTGGTCTACTTCATGTGTCTCATGTACATCTTCGTGGGGGTGTCCGTCATCGCTGATCGCTTCATGGCGTCCATAGAGGTCATCACCTCTCAGGTAGTATTCTGTCTGTTGTTGTTCTTAGACTGTGAGCTGGTGTATCAGAGTTGAGTGGTGACATCATCTCTGACATCGTCGTCCCTGTAGGAGAAAGAGGTGACCATCACCAAACCCAACGGGGAGAGGACGGTAACCACGGTGAGGGTCTGGAACGAGACCGTGTCCAACCTCACGCTCATGGCCCTGGGCTCCTCGGCGCCGGAGATCCTGCTCTCTGTTATCGAGGTACACGAGGCGTTTTAACATTAAACATGAAACATTTGACCTTTAAAATGACGTGTTAATAACAGGACGACCGAACCCTCCTGCAGGACTTCAACGTATAAACGGACTGATACATGAATACAAGATAAACTCTGATGGTAACTGTACGACATCGCAACCACCCATGTGATCAATAAGGACGCACTGATATTATTGCTATTATTTACTAATTACCCTTCTTAACCTCTCTGTCTAAAATAAATATAAATGATTTATAATGAAAGGAAACAGACATTATGGAAGGAGAACTCTATGTAGAAAGAAAGAGCTGACAGCACCAGCTGCAGAAACGCAGCTGGTGTGAACACCCGACGCATCAATCACGCAGCCGCCACGCGACGCGTCAATCACGCAGCCGCCACGCGGCGCGTCAATCAAGCAGCCGCCACGCGGCGCGTCAATCACGCAGCCGCCACGCGATGCAGATAACAGTCGTATCGCTGCATCCTTAGTGAACAGAACGTCATATTTATACATGTATTTATTTCAGCCTATAAATGGATCATATAGTTCATTCTCTGTATATATTCATATATATTTAATGTTTGAGCATCCTCTCACACGTCGGCATGTTCTGATAGATTTCTAGTGTTAAACTCAGCTCCAGTCAGCATTAAAAAGCTCGTTGATTCAGATCTATGTGACGTTTGTCTCTTCTGTCCTTTACCTGTCGACAGGTGTGTGGACACGGCTTTCATGCGGGGGAGCTCGGTCCGAGCACCATCGTGGGCAGCGCCGCCTTCAACATGTTTGTGATCATCGGTCTGTGTGTTTGGGTCATCCCCAACGGAGAGTCACGCAAGATCAAACACCTGCGAGTGTTCTTCATCACGTCCTTCTGGAGTATATTCGCCTACATCTGGCTCTACCTCATCCTGTCTGTCATCTCCCCCGGCGTCGTAGAGGTGTGTTAACGACGGCTGTATAGAAATATATAGATTTATAGAAATAGAAATATGTATTTATTAGTAAACGGAGTGTGTACATCATCCTGGCTGTTTCTGCTGGCTGTATATGAATATGTATTTATTAGTAAACGGAGTGTGTAAATCGTGTAACGCTCATGTTACCTGTGTCTCCAGGTGTGGGAGGCCGTAGTGACGCTGCTTTATTTCCCTGTGTGTGTGCTCTTGGCGTGGATCGCCGACCGTCGCCTCCTCTTTTACAAATACATGCACAAGCGTTACCGCGCCGACAAGAGGCACGGCATCGTGGTGGAGATGGAAGGCGACCTGGCGCCCAAAGGAATCGACATCATCATGGACGGGAAGCTGGCAGACGGCGGTGCGTGTCCTGGAAACTCGTCCAGTGTGACCGTCTCCGTGCAGACCGGCAACGAACTGGACCAGAACAAAGACGAGGTAAGAGATGCTGCTGTAGACTCACATCATGAACTGGACCAGAACAAAGACGAGGTAAGAGATGCTGTTGTAGACTCACGTCATGAACTGGACCAGAACAAAGACGAGGTGAGACTGAAGATTGATTCAATTCAATTACAAAATGATTGTTTTTTCACTCAGATTTCGGCTCCTGTTCTCTTAAAGGGGAAGGAAGTCTTGTGTAGTACTTCAGTAAAGGCAGGAAGCTGCCAGCAGGAGAACATCTCGACCCATCAGGCCCACTGCTGCATCATGTTTTTAGTACTTTTAAGCTGCTTTAATGGGAGTTTAAGGGAAGTATCAGGTTTCCTGCTGCTAGCAGCATTCAGTCCCAGCAGGAGTCTGAACAGCAGGAAGTTGATCAGTAGGAGGCTGAGCCAAAGGTTGTCTTTATAAAGAGTCCGGCATTAGTCTGCAAGACGCACTTCATCAAAGTTTGGTCCCCAGAAACACCAACACTTCTGTCATTATAAAGGAAGTCTGCACACTCAGCCGTGTTGTAACGGGAGCTGGAGCAGGTTTATCTTTATAAATATGTTTTGTTCCTGTATAACTGTTTTATCTTCATTAATGTGGTTCTTTACTGTATAACCGGTTTATTTTTATTAACGTGGTTTGTTCCTGTATAACCGGTTATCTTTATTAATATGGTTCTTTACTGTATAACCGGTTTATCTTTATTAACATGGTTTGTTCTTGTATAACCGGTTATCTTTATTAATGTGGTGCTTTACTGTATAACCGGTTTATCTTCATTAATGTGGTTTGTTCCTGTATAACCGGTTATCTTTATTAATGTGGTTCTTTACTGTATAACCGGTTTATCTTTATTAACATGGTTTGTTCTTGTATAACCGGTTATCTTTATTAATGTGGTGCTTTACTGTATAACCGGTTTATCTTCATTAATGTGGTTTGTTCCTGTATAACCGGTTATCTTTATTAATGTGGTTCTTTACTGTATAACCGGTTTATCTTCATTAATGTGGTTTGTTCCTGTATAACCGGTTTCCTCTCTTGGACAGGTGGTCCGTATCCTGAAGGACCTGAAGGAGAAACACCCTGACAAGGATCTGGACCAGCTGATTGAGATGGCCAACTACTCGGCCCTGGTCCACCAGAAGAAGAGCCGCGCCTTCTACCGCGTCCAGGCCACGCGGCTGATGATCGGCGCCGGCAACATACTGAGGAAACATGCCGCCGAGCACTCTCGCCGCTCAGGAGCCTCGGAAGACGACAAGGCCACGTGCTCGCACATCTGCTTTGAAAGTGCTCAGTACCAGTGCACGGAGAACTGTGGCTCTCTGAGCGTCGGGGTGATCCTGGAGGGGGGCACAGGCCAGAACTCTTTCTGTGTGGACTACTGTACAGAGAACGGCTCGGCCAACGCCGGAGCGGACTACGAGTTCAGTGAAGGAACGTTGGTGTTTAAGCCCGGAGAGAGCCGCAAAGAGATCAGGGTGAGGTGACAGGTAGTTCTGTATGTTTCGAGTAAGGGGAAGAGGGACTCTGAAAGGTAGTTCATTACATCTCAGAGTTTCATTTCAACGGGACTCTGGAGTAGTACTGTAGAAAGTTGTGTTGTAGTGTGTGTTGTGTGTTTTCATTCAAACTCTTAAAGCCTTCCAGTTCCTTCACGCCAAGCGCAAAGCAAACTTTACACACTCAGTCAATGCAAAGAGGCGAATAGACGCAAATTCACACCCTGCGACGCGAATGACGTGACATGAACGCGTGAAATACACATCATTCGAGGGAGTTGAAAGATTTCAACTTGAGAGATTTGCGTGACGCTGTGTTGCTAAAGCCTCTCAGCGTTGACACAGTATGTGAATACAGCTCGCCGCTGGGTGACGTTATGAACGCAGACACGACGGCGTTTGGTTTTCTGACGTATCTGGAACTTCCACAACATGTACAAAGCAGCTACAGAGGTTATTTCTTCCATGGTTGATGGAGGACATGTTGGTATCCATGGAGACGAGCTCCTCCTCTCTGGAGCATATAGAGCGAATGAACACAGATGATAGCGGCGGTCCAACTCGAGTAAAGTGAGGCGAAGACTGGCTTCTCTGTTGGTGTGAATGTGGCGTTTTGCCTCCGTGAGGAGAGTGACCGTACTGTCCATACTCTGTTCTCTCCAGGTGGGCATCTTGGACGATGACATCTTTGAGGAGGACGAGCACTTCTTTGTGCGTCTCCAGAACCTGAGGTTAGAGGAAGGTGGAGGTGAAGGGACAAGAAGTCCACCGAAGGGCAGACTGGTGGAGCCGCTGGTCGCCACCATCACCATCTTGGATGACGACCATGCCGGCATCTTCACCTTCGGCCAGCGCATGCTGCGCATCAGCGAGAGCACCGGCACGCTGGCGGTGACGGTGGTGAGGAACTCGGGCTCTAGGGGCACCGTCGCCGTGCCGTACCACACGGAGGATGGCAGTGCCAAGGCCGGCGTGGACTACGAGGAGGCCAGAGGAGAGCTGGAGTTCACCAACGAGAAGACCAGGTGAGCTCCGGTCAGCAACCGGTCAGCAACCAGAGGTTCTGCCTGGGAGATAAGACGGCTGGAGCCACTCAGTCTGATGGATGTACTTCCTATAGAGCATTAGTGTGTTGTTGAGGAGGCAGAGCCAGACACTGTGACTCTACTCTTCAACATACTAAACATTAAAACAAGGATTTCACATTATCAAGAACCCTCAAACAAATATTGTTTAAAGAATAGGAAAGAAAAAGACCAAAACCAACAACATGTTAGTCCGTCTCAATAAATCCCTCCTCTTCTATATCAGGGCTGCACGATTATGACCAAAATGATAATCACATTATTGAGATCACGATTAATGATCACAATCGTTCATTGATTTTAGGGACAAAATGTTTGTATTGCTTACTTCCTTACTTCGTTACTGAGGCCTTTTACCGCTCTTGGGAAATAGACGGTCACCAAGGCTTCTGCAGCCATCTCTATGCTGGACCTTTCTCTCAAGCTGGTTCCAGGTGTAGCCCATTCCTTTGGTGTCTGCCTCGAGGTCTCGACGCCAGCTGTTCTTTGGCCTTCCTCTTTTCCTTTTTAAAGAAGGGTAGTCGGCCTTGTGGCTTCCGGAGTCTTTCGGCTTTCACCACCTGGCGTCATCAATCTTGGTGTAGAAGATCCATCTCCTCCCAGGGTTGATGTGCTTTGATTTCTTGTTGACGTTTCTGTAGCCTTTTTCTTTTTTATGTAGCTGGGTTGCTGGCCCCACGTACAACCCCCAACCTGGAGGGCCAGGGACATTTGTTTCAGGTGTCCCTTCCCCTAGCCAGGTGGCCTACCACGGTTAATGAGCCCTGCCTGCCCGGGTTATGAAATCAGAGTTATCCTTCTCCTCGATGGACTGCCTAACTAGGCTACGAGCTCCATCTACCTGGCTAGTTACCCATAGCTGGGGCAAGGTTGGTGATGCCAGGGCATGTCCACACGCCAGTGGGCCTGCACACTGTACCTCTGGGGCCCTTGCTGCTCCGAGATCCCTTTACAGTTTAACCTGGGGTTGCAAGGTGCCCAGTTACCAGGTGTTGCCACGGGAGGCACTGTAAAGAGTCTGGGTGGTGGAGAGGCTATATGCTGGACATTTCAAGCAGGAGGAGGAGGAAGAGGAGGAGGAGGAGGAGGAGGAGGAGGAGGAGGAAGAGGAGAGGAGGAGGAGGAAGAGGAGGAGGAGTAGGAAGAGGAAGAGGAAGAGGAGGAGGAGGAGGAGGACTCTGTCCTATTAGACAGAGTTACCTGACGACTTGACACCTAGAGATAATGCCGTCCCTGATCAGGTGTGGAACCTGCAGTCACCCCCTGTAAGCTGACGGATCGTCTTCCCATTAAACTTTCAGCTGATATAAGCTGTGTGTGCTCGGGCTCTAATGGACTAATGGTACACTTAGTCAAAGAATCTGTTATGTAACATGCTCCCATCAATAGATGCTGCACAGTCAAACAGATATACAGACGTAGGCAAAATTGTTGGTACCCTTCCGTTAAAGAAAGAAAAACCAACAATGGTCACTGAAATAACTTGAAACTGACAAAAGTAATAATAAATAAAAATTCACTGAAAATGAACTAATGAAAATCAGATATTGTTTTTGAATTATGGTTCAGCAGAATCATTTAAAAAAACAAACTAATGAAACTGGCCTAGACAAAAATGATGGTACCCTTAACTTAATATTTTGTTGCACAACCTTTCGAGGCAATCACTGCAATCAAGTGATTTCTGTAACTCTCAATGAGACTTCTGCACCTGTCGACAGGTATGTTGGCCCACTCCTCTTGAGCAAACTGCTCCAGCTGTCTCAGGTTTGAAGGGTGCCTTCTCCAGACTGCATGTTTCAGCTCCTTCCACAGATGTTCAATAGGATTTAGATCAGGGCTCATAGAAGGCCACTTCAGAATAGTCCAATGTTTTGTTCTTAGCCATTCTTGGGTGTTCTTAGCTGTGTTTTAGGTCATTATCCTGTTTGAGGACCCATGACCTTCAACCGAGACCAAGCTTTCTGACACTGGGCAGCACATTTCGCTCCAGAATGCCTTGATAGTCTTGAGATTTCATTGCACCCTGCACAGATTCAAGACACCCTGTGCCAGATGCAGCAAAGCAGCCCCATAACATAACCGAGCCTCCTCCATGTTTCACATTAGGTACAGTGTTCTTTTCTTTGGATGCTTCATTTTTGCGTCTGTGAACATAGAGCTGATGTGACTTGCCAAAAAGCTCCAGTTTTGTCTCATCTGTCCAAAGGACATTCTCCCAGAAGCTTTGTGGCTTGTCAATATGCATTTTGGAAAATTCCAGTCTCGCTTTTTTATGATTTGGTGTCCTCCTCGGTTGTCTTCCATTAAGTCCACTTTGGCTCAAACAGTGATGGATGGTGCGATCTGACACTGATGTACCTTGACCTTGGAGTTCACCTCTAATCTCTTTGGAAGTTGTTCTGGGCTCTTTGGTTACCATTCGTATTATCCGTCTCTTCAATATGTCATCAATTTTCCTCTTGCGGCCACGTCCAGGGAGGTTGGCTACAGTCCCATGGACCTTAAACTTCTGAATAATATGTGTAGCTGTAGTCACAGGAACGTCAAGCTGCTTGGAGATGGTCTTATAGCCTTTACCTTTAACATGAAGGTCTATAATGTTCTTTCTGATCTCCTGAGACAACTCTCTCCTTAGCTTTCTGTGGTCCATGTTCAGTGTGGTACACACCATGATACCAAACAGCACAGTGACTACTTTTCACCCTTTAAATAGGCAGACTGACTGATTACAAGTTTGAAGACACCTGTGATGCTATTTACAGGACACACCTTAGTTTAACATGTCCCTATGGTCACATTATTTTACATCTTTTCTAGGGGTACCATCATTTTTGTCCAGGCCAGTTTCATTAATTTGTTTTTTAAAATGATTCTGCTGAACCACAATTCAAAAACAATGTCTGATTTTCATTAGTTAATTTTCAGTAAATTTTTATTTATTATTACTTTTGTCAGTTTCAAGTTATTTCAGTGACTATTGTGGGTTTTTCTTTCTTTAACGGAAGGGTACCAACAATTGTGCCTACGTCTGTATATCACCAGTTAGCATGTTCTCCCCGGGTTAGCCTGGGTTCTCTCCGGGTGCTCAGGTTTCCTCCCACAGTCCAGTAGTTAAAGGAGAGCTGTGTGAGGGTGTCATAGTTCATAGAGAGCTGTGTGAGGGTGTCATAGTTAATAGAGAGCTGTGTGAGGGTGTCATAGTTCTTTTCTTTTCTTTTCAAGAGTTCATGGAGAGCCGTTCCTCAGCTGACCTCCTCAGACGTTGGTTAACCGGCGTATTGAGCTACAACTCATTTACGTTATTATATCTCTGGCTCTCTGAGCAGCCGGAGCACTATGGCATGTTAGAGCCTGAATTATTTAAAGGCCCGTCGTGATCAATTATTCAGCTCACTTCAATTTGCGATGTGATTTAGACGGAAGAGCAAATGTTTAAGGAGTTTAAGATGTTTAAGATGTTTAAGATGTGCAGGTATGTAGTGTATGTATGCACCTCATGGTTCATATAGTACTTCATTCTGTGTTGTAGAAATATAATATGTGTGTGTGTGTGTGTGCAGTCAGATCTTACAGGTGCTCATTATAAACGTGGCGGAGTACGAGAAGCAGGAGAACTTCTTCATCGTGCTGGAGGACCCGAAATGGCTGAAGAGAGGCCTCTCTGGTGAGTGAATCCGTATTTAGAGTTAAACCAGCATCAGATGGTTCACTCACACTCACGCTCACGCTCACGCTCACGCTCACGCTCATGCTCACACTCACACTCACACTCACACTCACATGCACGCTCAGTAGACAGCAGCAGCAGTAAGATCCAGATCCAGATCCAGATCCAGATCCAAATCTAGATCTAGCGATAGCGACACAGGCGGCTGAATGCCGGGTCGCCTGCGTCACAGCCAGTAACTGAAGATTACACGCCACCGTTCACCGATCAGGTCTCCGTTACCCTGCAGACCAGCAGGCTACAGATGCTGCAGACGCTGCAAACTGCCAACGCTGCAGACTGCTGACGCTGCAAACTGCAGACGCTGCAGACTGCAGACGCTACAGACTGCAGACGCTGCAGACTGCTGACGCTGCAGACGCTGCAAACTGCAGACGCTACAGACTGCAGACGCTGCAGACTGCAGACGCTACAGACTGCAGACGCTACAGACTGCTGACGCTGCAGACTGCAGACGCTACAGACTTCTGACGCTGCAGACTGCAGACGCTGCAGACGCTGCAAACTGCAGACGCTACAGACTGCAGACGCTGCAGACTGCAGACGCTACAGGTGCTGCAGACGCTGCAGACTGCAGACGCTGCAGACGCTGCAAACTGCAGATGCTACAGACTGCAGACGCTGCAGACTGCAGACGCTACAGGTGCTGCAGACGCTGCAGACTGCAGACGCTGCAGACTGCAGACGCTACAGATGCTGCAGACTACAGACGCTGCAGGCTACAGACGCTGCAGACTACAGACGCTGAAGCCAGTTCTGTCTTTAGTACCTTTAGTTCTCTGTCAATGTGTCAGAAGGAAGCAGCAGGAACTGGATCTGTGCTCGTTAGTGCTCATTAGTGCACGTCAGAAGAATCAATGACATTAGTGTTTAATGTTCAGTGGTTTATATCATTAGTGCTAACAGGGAGCTGCACAGTGTGCACGCTCTCAAGCCACTCTCCTGTATCCTGAAAACACTGGTGTTATATTTCAATCCTTGTCTGTCTGTCTGACTGTCTGTCTGTCTCTCTGTCTGTTTGTCTGTCTGTCTCTCTGTCTGACTGTCTGTCTGTCTGTCTGTCTGTGTGTCTGTCTCTCTGTCTGTTTGTCTGTCTGTCTCTCTGTCTGACTGTCTGTCTGTGTGTCTGTCTGTCTGTCTGTCTGTCTCTGTCTGTTTGTCTGTCTGTCTGTCTGTCTGACTGTCTGTCTGTCTCTGTCTGTTTGTCTGTCTGTCTCTCTGTCTGACTGTCTGTCTGTCTGTCTGTCTGTGTGTCTGTCTGTGTGTCTGTCTGTCTCTCTGTCTGTCTGTCTGTCTGTGTATCTGTCTGTCTGTGTGTCTGTGTGTCTGTCTGTGTGTCTGTCTGTCTGTCTGTGTGTCTGTCTGTCTGTCTGTCTGTGTGTCTGTCTGTCTGTGTGTCTGTCTGTCTGTGTGTCTGTCTGTCTGTGTGTCTGTGTGTCTGTCTGTGTGTCTGTCTGTTTGTCTGTCTGTCTCTCTGTCTGATTGTCTGTCTGTCTGTCTGTCTGTGTGTCTGTCTGACTGTCTGTCTGTCTATCTGTCTGTGTGTCTGACTGTCTGTCTGTCTGTCTGTCTGTGTGTTTGTCTGTCTCTCTGTCTGTCTGTCTGTGTGTCTGTCTGTGTGTCTGTCTGTTTGTCTGTCTGTCTCTGTCTGACTGTCTGTCTGTCTGTCTGTCTGATTGTCTGTCTGTCTGTCTGTCTGTCTGTCTGTGTGTCTGTCTGACTGTCTGTCTGTCTGTCTGTCTGTGTGTCTGACTGTCTGTCTGTCTGTCTGTGTGTTTGTCTGTCTCTCTGTCTGTCTGTCTGTCTGTGTGTCTGTCTGTCTGTCTGTCTGTGTGTTTGTCTGTCTGTCTGTCTGTCTGTCTGTCTGTGTGTCTGTCTGTGTGTCTGTCTGTCTGTCTGTCTGTCTGTCTGTGTGTGTGTCTGTGTGTCTGTGTGTCTGTCTGTCTGTGTGTCTGTCTGTGTGTCTGTCTGTCTGTCTGTCTGTCTGTCTGTCTGTCTGTCTGTGTGTCTGTCTGTCTTCACAGCTCTGCTGCTGAACCAGGGTAAGACAGTGTGGATAGTGTGGATGTGTGTTTGGGTGTTAAAGGTGTAACGTGCAGCATTTATAATGACCAACATATTATATATATATAATTATATATAAACTGGGAAAACAAAGTAGTTAAACTTGTGTTTGGTGGATTATTTCTCTGTTGTTCCAATGCTAATAGTCATGCTAATCCTAATGGTCATTGTATTTTACATGGTTGAAAGCCTGGTTATTTACCTTCATAATGATGTCACACTTGTAAGGATCATGTATTTGTGGGATGAGCAGCACAGCTGATTATGTGGGGAGCCCCGGTGTCGATGGTAAACAGTGTATTCTCCTGTTGGTGTTGACTCTTGTTGTGAGTTGTTTGGTGGATGATTGAACTCTCTATCAGTAACAAGGAACAAACAAGACATATTGATTGATTGAATCCACCGTCAGGAGCCTCAGTAGCGGTGGAAGATCCATACGCAGCCACAACAGCCTGGCACCTCCTCCTCATGCTGGTCACCAACCTGGTCACACGTTGCTGTGGGATGGCGTTACATTCCTCAACCAGGATTGGTTGCAGGTCAGCCAGCGTGGTTGTGTTGGTCACTCTAACACGTACAGCACGCCCAAGCTGATCCCACATGTTGAATTGGGTTGAGGTGTGGACTCTTGGAGGCCGTTCCATTCTCTCTCCTCCCACATTGTGGAGGTAGTCTGTGATAACCCTGGCTCTGTGGGGGGGGGCGTTGTTTCTTGGAGGATGAAGTTAGGTTCCAGATTGTGGAGATATGGGATCACCACTGGCTGCAGAATCTCATCCTGATATCTCCCTGCATTGAGATGGCCTTCAATGATGACAAGCCTTGTTTTACCAGTGAGGGAGATGCCCCCCCCCCCACACCATGACACTGCCCCCACCAAAAGCTGTTACTCCATCGGTTCAACAATCAGCAGAGCGTTCTCCACGTCGTCTCCATACTTTGACCTGCCGTCCAACTTTAACAGACAGAACCTGGACTCATCACTGAACATGACATTCCCCCACATGTTCAGGTTCCATTGTCTGTGTTGTCGACACCAGCGCCAACGGGCCTGACGGTGAAGGGCAGTCATTGCAGGCTTCCTGGTAGCCTTATGAGAATACAGTGTTTACCATTGACAGAGCATTTTGGAACATTGTTCTTGGGCGCTCCCCACATCATCAGCTGTGCTGCTCATCCCACAAATACATGATCCTTACAAGTGTGACATCATTGTGAAGGTAAATAAACAGGCTTTCAACCATGTAGAATACAATGACCATTAGCACTGATACAACAGAGAAATAATCCACCAAACACAAGTTTAACTACTTAGTTTTTACCATTTTATATATTGTGAAATGATCCTTAATGATCCTTAATGATCCTTAAGTCTGACCTCTGGAGGCGATGCTCTCTCTGAACGCTGCAACACGGCACCTTTAAACATTTGTACCTTTTAAAGTGTGTGCAGAGTGAAGCATGTTTTACATCTTTCTGCTTTAGCTGAGGGAGTACGGGCCCTTAGCTGAGGCCCTTAGCTGAGGGGGTACAGGCCCTTAGCTGAGGGTACGGGCCCTTAGCTGAGGGTACGGGCCCTTAGCTAAGGCCCTTAGCTGAGGCCCTTAGCTGAGGGGGTACGGGCCCTTAGCTGAGGGAGTACGGGCCCTTAGCTGAGGCCCTTAGCTGAGGGGGTACGGGCCCTTAGCTGAGGGTACGGGCCCTTAGCTAAGGCCCTTAGCTGAGGCCCTTAGCTGAGGGGGTACGGGCCCTTAGCTGAGGGAGTACGGGCCCTTAGCTGAGGCCCTTAGCTGAGGCCCTTAGCTGTAGGGTGTATGTGTGTTTTGTAAATGACATAATAAATGTGAATCCAGATGTGAATCCAGATGATGTTAAGGGTCCGTCTGCTCTCTAACAGGGAACCCGAGCCCGGAGGAGGAGGAGGCCCGGAGGATCTCTGAGATGGGGAAACCCATCCTGGGGGAGCACAGCAGGCTGGAGGTCGTCATCGAGGAGTCCTGTGAGTTCAAGGTGTGTGATAGAAGACCTCACTAATACATCACTGAAGAACACTAACACAGGTATACGCTGGGTTAAACACTAATACAGGTATACGCTGGGTTAAACACTAATACAGGTATACGCTGGGTTAAACACTAATACAGGTATACGCTGGGTTAAACACTAATACAGGTATACGCTGGGTTAAACACTAACACAGGTATACGCTGGGTTAAACACTAATACAGGTATACGCTGGGTTAAACACTAATACAGGTATACGCTGGGTTAAACACTAATACAGGTATACGCTGGGTTAAACACTAATACAGGTATACGCTGGGTTAAACACTAATACAGGTATACGCTGGGTTAAACACTAATACAGGTATATGCTGGGTTAAACACTAATACAGGTATACGCTGGGTTAAACACTAACACAGGTATACGCTGGGTTAAACACTAATACAGGTATACGCTGGGTTAAACACTAACACAGGTATACGCTGGGTTAAACACTAATACAGGTATACGCTGGGTTAAACACTAACACAGGTATACGCTGGGTTAAACACTAATACAGGTATACGCTGGGTTAAACACTAACACAGGTATACGCTGGGTTAAACACTAATACAGGTATACGCTGGGTTAAACACTAACACAGGTATACGCTGGGTTAAACACTAATACAGGTATACGCTGGGTTAAACACTAATACAGGTATACGCTGGGTTAAACACTAATACAGGTATACGCTGGGTTAAACACTAACACAGGTATACGCTGGGTTAAATACTAATACAGGTATACGGTGGGTTAAACACTAATACAGGTATACGCTGGGTTAAACACTAATACAGGTATACGCTGGGTTAAACACTAATACAGGTATACGCTGGGTTAAACACTAACACAGGTATACGCTGGGTTAAACACTAATACAGGTATACGCTGGGTTAAACACTAACACAGGTATACGCTGGGTTAAACACTAATACAGGTATACGCTGGGTTAAACACTAACACAGGTATACGTTGGGTTAAACACTAACACAGGTATACGCTGGGTTAAACACTAATACAGGTATACGCTGGGTTAAACACTAACACAGGTATACGTTGGGTTAAACACTAACACAGGTATACGCTGGGTTAAACACTAATACAGGTATACGGTGGGTTAAATACTAATACAGGTATACGCTGGGTTAAACACTAATACAGGTATACGCTGGGTTAAACACTAATACAGGTATACGCTGGGTTAAACACTAACACAGGTATACGCTGGGTTAAACACTAATACAGGTATACGCTGGGTTAAACACTAACACAGGTATACGCTGGGTTAAACACTAATACAGGTATACGCTGGGTTAAACACTAATACAGGTATACGCTGGGTTAAACACTAACACAGGTATACGTTGGGTTAAACACTAACACAGGTATACGCTGGGTTAAACACTAATACAGGTATATGCTGGGTTAAACACTAACACAGGTATACGCTGGGTTAAACACTAATACAGGTATACGCTGGGTTAAACACTAATACAGGTATACGCTGGGTTAAACACTAACACAGGTATACGTTGGGTTAAATACTAATACAGGTATACGCTGGGTTAAACACTAATACAGGTATACGCTGGGTTAAACACTAACACAGGTATACGCTGGGCTAAATACTAATAAAGATATATTTCAGGTTAAATATTAATACAGGTATATTCTAGGTTAAACACTAATACAGGTATATTTCAGGTTAAGAGTAAGTGTTTGTGAAATAGGCTAACTAATCTGTATATCTCCATCCTTCAGTTGAGTGGTGTTTACTTTAAAGGCTGTAATAGATGTAGATGTAATATCAGCAGCTGAGGGGTCGGGGTCAGCTCAGGGGTCGGGGGTCAGCTGAGGGGTCGGGGTCAGCTGAGGGATCGGGGGTCAGCTGAGGGGTCGGGGGTCAGCTGAGGGGTCGGGTTCAGCTCAGGGGTCGGGGGTCAGCTGAGGGGTCGGGGGTCAGCTGAGGGGTCGGGGGTCAGCGGTCAGCTGAGGGGTTGTTGTTTAATGTGTTTGAGTTGATTAACCAGCTCAGCTCCTCTTCACTCATCAGACTCCCAACGGAGTCCTGGACCAGGTACAGTTCCCTCCGTTAGACTCTCCTCATCTCCTTTAACTCCTTTAACTCTCATTAAACTACAGAAACACGACATGTTCTCCATCCTCAACTCTTCTCTCATCACATGAGACATCACATCCTGATCTGAGATGTGTGTTCATTCATGTGTTGGCTGTGTGGGACGTTTACTTCTGCAGCAGATCAGTGAAGCTGATGTTGATCTGTTGGTATAATATGAATATGAACCATATTCATATTATACCTGTTGGGCTGCAGTTTGCCATGTTCTGATGTGAGCATATTGTTTAATGCTAAATGCAGTACCTGTGAGGGTTTCTGGATCAATATCTGTCATTGATTTGTGTTGTTCATTGATTTACAATAATAAATATATACATACATTTATACATAAAGCAGCAGATTTGTCCACTCCCATGTTGATAAGAGGATTAAATACTGGACTGATCTCCTTTAAGGTTCATTTAGAACTGATGAAAATGAATTATGGCCAATCATGAGTGACAGATATTATTATAATATATAATATATATGTATATATTGATATGAATATGAGCTGTGACTGCCTCATTACTGACGTATATCTGTGCTGTACCAGAACACGGTGGACAAACTGCTGAAGGACACCAACCTGGCCGTGGTCATCGGCACGCACTCGTGGAGAGAGCAGTTCATTGAAGCCGTCACCGTCAGCGCAGGTCACTTTCTGATATTGATTGTGTGATATTAACTTATATTAACTTGTTCTGTTACTAATGTGAATTATATTTTATATGTGAAATGAATGAGAAGGTTTCATGTTAGAATGAATGTTTAGTTTTCAGTTTAGTCAGCTGGTCTGAGACGACATGCGGTTCATTCACTCTGTAAACGTTGAGCATATCAACAGATAATCAGGCTGATGTTACTAACGATAATCAATAAGGCTGATGTTACTAACGATAATCAATAAGGCTGATGTTACTAACGATAATCAATAAGGCTGATGTTACTAACGATAATCAATAAGGCTGATGTTACTAACAATAATCAATAAGGCTGATGTTACTAACGATAATCAACAAGGCTGATGTTACTAACAATAATCAATAAGGCTGATGTTACTAACGATAATCAATAAGGTTTATGTTACTAACGATAATCAATAAGGCTGATGTTACCAACGATAATCAATAAGGCTGATGTTACCAACGATAATCAATAAGGCTGATGTTACTAACGATAATCAATAAGGCTGATGTTACCAACGATAATCAATAAGGCTGATGTTACCAACGATAATCAATAAGGCTGATGTTACCAACGATAATCAATAAAGCTGATGTTACTAACGATAATCAATAAGGCTGATGTTACTAACGATAATCAATAAGGCTGATGTTACCAACGATAATCAATAAGGCTGATGTTACCAACGATAATCAATAAGGCTGATGTTACTAACGATAATCAATAAGGCTGATGTTACTAACGATAATCAATAAGGCTGATGTTACTAACGATAATCAATAAGGCTGATGTTACTAACGATAATCAATAAGGCTGATGTTACTAACGATAATCAATAAGGCTGATGTTACTAACAATGAATAGAGAGAGAATACAACCTTAAAGGAAGGAGTGAGGAGGGTGTGAGGAAGGAGTGAGGAAGGAGTGAGGAAGGAGTGAATAAGGTGTGAGGAAGGAGTGAGGAAGGTGTGAGGAAGGAGTGAGGAAGGTGTGAGGAAGGTGTGAGGAAGGAGTGAATAAGGTGTGAGGAAGGAGTGAGGAAGGTGTGAGGAATGAGTGAATAAGGTGTGAGGAAGGAGTGAGGAAGGTGTGAGGAAGGTGTGAGGAAGGAGTGAGGAAGGTGTGAGGAAGGAGTGAGGAAGGAGTGAGGAAGGAGTGAATAAGGAGTGAGGAAGGAGTGAGGAAGGTGTGAGGAAGGAGTGAGGAAGGTGTGAGGAAGGAGTGAAGAAGGTGTGAGGAAGGAGTGAGGAAGGTGTGAGGAAGGTGTGAGGAAGGAGTGAATAAGGAGTGAGGAAGGAGTGAGGAAGGTGTGAGGAAGGTGTGAGGAAGGTGTGAGGAAGGAATGAAGAAGGTGTGAGGAAGGAGTGAGGAAAGTGTGAGGAAGGTGTGAGGAAGGAGTGAGGAAGGTGTGAGGAAGGAGTGAGGAAGGTGTGAGGAAGGAGTGAGGAAGGTGTGAGGAAGGAGTGAAGAAGGTGTGAGGAAGGAGTGAGGAAGGTGTGAGGAAGGTGTGAGGAAGGAGTGAGGAAGGTGTGAGGAAGGAGTGAGGAAGGTGTGAGGAAGGTGTGAGGAAGGAGTGAAGAAGGTGTGAGGAAGGAGTGAGGAAAGTGTGAGGAAGGTGTGAGGAAGGAGTGAGGAAGGTGTGAGGAAGGAGTGAAGAAGGTGTGAGGAAGGAGTGAGGAAGGTGTGAGGAAGGAGTGAAGAAGGTGTGAGGAAGGAGTGAGGAAGGTGTGAGGAAGGAGTGAGGAAGGAGTGAGGAAGGTGTGAGGAAGGAGTGAGGAAGGTGTGAGGAAGGAGTGAGGAAGGTGTGAGAAAGGTGTGAGGAAGGTGTGAATAAGGAGTGAGGAAGGTGTGAGGAAGGAGTGAATAAGGAGTGAGGAAGGAGTGAGGAAGGAGTGAATAAGGAGTGAGGAAGGTGTGAGGAAGGAGTGAGGAAGGTGTGAATAAGGAGTGAGGAAGGTGTGAGGAAGGTGTGAGGAAGGAGTGAGGAAGGAGTGAGGAAGGTGTGAGGAAGGAGTGAGGAAGGTGTGAATAAGGAGTGAGGAAGGAGTGAGGAAGGTGTGAATAAGGAGTGAGGAAGGAGTGAGGAAGGTGTGAGGAAGGTGATCTCTGTTTGACTCATCTTCACCGTGTCTCCTGTGGACAGGGGACGGAGACGAGGAGGAGGGACAGGAGCAGCGGATGCCGAACTGCTGCGACTACTTCATGCACATCTTCTGTATTTTCTGGAAGATCCTGTTTGCTTGCGTCCCGCCGACGGAGTACTGGAACGGCTGGGCGTGCTTCATCGTGTCCATCTCCGTCATCGGCTTCTTAACGGCCATCATCGGAGACCTGGCGTCCCATTTCGGCTGCACCGTGGGCCTGAGAGACACCGTCACCGCCGTGGTCTTTGTAGCCCTGGGGACGTCCCTTCCTGGTAAGTGATGCTACTGGTGACAGCGAGTCTCTCACTGGGAGGAACGCCAACGCCGATGGTTACGTCAGCGCATGTCTCTCCAGAAGTCTGATGGTACGCGTCCACAGCGGCGTTTTTTATGACGAGGGATCGCCTGGCTTCCCAGCGTTGGACGCTTGATGGGCTGCCACTAGACACTCGACACAAGCTGTAGACACGAACCATCAGGGGCCGTTTACACGCCGCCGCCAGCCGGGCCGCTTTCATCCTTTTATCCACGGTGCTTCGGAGGTTGCCCTACTGCCACGCCTTCCGTTACTAAGCAACCAGAACCCGCGTGCTGCGGTGATTGGTGGTGATGTAGCAGGAAGCCTCACTGACTAAACTACACAAAGATAATTGTGTTTCCAGACCGTGAATCCCTCACAGCAGCTCTACTGCTGGATCTGTCGGTCGGGTTGACCTTTGACCTTTTGACCTTTCAACTGGATGTTGTGACGTTCTTGAAGGGAAACGGTGAAGCCGGTAAAACTGTGTGTTATAGATCAGAGAGCTCTCCTGCTCTGTTCCCTCCAGATGTTCACCGTAGACTGATGGAAACAGGCACTTGAGAACACTTGAGAACGCTTGAGAACGCTTGAGAACACTTGAGAACGCTTGAGAACGCTTGAGAACACTTGAGAACGCTTGAGAACGCTTGAGAACGCTTGAGAACGCTTGAGAACACTTGAGAACACTTGAGAACGCTTGAGAACGCTTGAGAACGCTTGAGAACGCTTGAGAACGCTTGAGAACGCTTGAGAACGCTTGAGAACGCTTGAGAACGCTTGAGAACGCTTGAGAACACTTGAGAACACTTGAGAACACTTGAGAACACTTGAGAATGCTTGAGAACGCTTGAGAACACTTGAGAATGCTTGAGAACGCTTGGGAACACTTAAGAACGCTTGAGAACGCTTGGGAACGCTTGAGAACGCTTGAGAACGCTTGGGAACGCTTGGGAACGCTTGGGAACGCTTGAGAACACTTGAGAACACTTGGGAACGCTTGAGAACGCTTGGGAACGCTTGAGAACGCTTGAGAACGCTTGAGAACGCTTGGGAACGCTTGAGAACGCTTGGGAACACTTGAGAACACTTGGGAACACCTGAGAACACTTGAGAACACTTGGGAACACTTGGGAACACTTGAGAACACTTGAGAACACTTGGGAACACTTGAGAACGCTTGAGAACGCTTGAGAACGCTTGAGAACACTTGAGAACACTTGAGAACACTTGCACGCCGCGATGCGTTGCTCTGGTGTTTGAGCGCGCCTGCCGCGTGTCTCCTTTAACCCCGATGGATCTGAGGGCGTAACAGGCGAGTGCTGCTAGCGGCCCGTCAGCCAGGTAGAAGCACTGACTGGAGGTTCTGTTGGATTAAACTATGAAACTATTCATTTATGAACTTTATTTCTTTCCAGACACCTTCGCCAGTAAAGTGGCCGCCACGCAGGACCAGTATGCCGACGCGTGTGTGGGAAACGTGACAGGAAGCAACGCGGTGAACGTGTTTCTAGGCATCGGGGTGGCGTGGTCCGTGGCCGCCATCTACTGGCAGGTCAAAGGGAAGGTGTTCCGCGTGGACCCCGGCTCGCTGGCCTTCTCCGTCACTCTCTTCACCATCTTCGCCTTCTTCGCGATGGGACTGTTGATGCTCCGCCGGAGGCCGTCCATAGGCGGCGAGCTGGGCGGCCCGCGGATCACCAGAGTCTTCACCTCACTCCTCCTCTTTGGACTCTGGTTCCTCTACATCCTCTTCTCCAGCCTGGAGGCCTACTGCCATATACAGGGCTTCTAGAGAGAGGAACCGCTGCACGGTAACCACGGTAACCACCACACATCACCGGGACATCCACCTGTACAGCTCCGCTCCAGCAACCCCCACCGAGAGGACCTATCACGCTGCCATGGATCACACTAGGGATGTTCATCATTAACCGTTTAACCGTTAACCCACATTAAGCATTTTAACCGATCAACGCTATCGGTTAAAACGGTTAAAAGAAACGTTAATAATGAATTATAAAGCTGAGCGGCTCAGAGGAGCGGCTCGTCACTTTAAGGAGGAAAGCTGGTCCACCTTAACAGTCCACCTTAAGAGGCAGAGCCGGAGTTGCAGGAAACAGGAAGTTGACTCCGGTCTCTCCATCTCGCTTGAGCGGAGCGGAGGAGTTGTAGTTTCACCGACTAATAAACTGAACACTGCTACACCTACGTTCACAGCTAGAACGCCACCAACAACCGCACACTCACCACCAACACACACACGGTCTGTTGGACACTCACTAAACTTACTCAGACTACATGTGGCGGCGGCGGCGAGCACGAAGCCTCCGCAACGCTAGAGCTGCTAATGTAGCACAAACACACACACGGTCTGTTGGACGTTAACGCTCCCGGACGCTGAACTGGAGACTCCCGTCAACCAACATCTGGTACACCGCTGCATGAGAGGCACTAATGTTGTCGGTTAATGGTTAATGATCGGTTAACGGTTAATGATCGGTTAATAATGGGTTAACGAGGGTCGGTTATCGGTTACATGTTTTTCTAATGAGCATCCCTAGTTCACATCACCGACTCATCTCATCACTGCAGGACGGCTCCAGTCAGCACAATCTATTGTGATTCATTTTTTAAAAGTTTAAAGAAGCGGAGCTCAGTCTGGAGAGAAGAAGAAGAAGCTGCTGATATATAGATGTATAGATATAGAGAGATATAGATATCTATATCTCTATATATATATGCTGATAATATCTCTGATCGCTGATGAATGGTGTTTCTCTGTGGAGTCATGTGACGCGAGGCGTTGTTTAGTCTAATGTAATGATGTAATGCACCTGCTGAATTCAATCTCACTATAAGTATTGATCATAATAACGATTAGAAATGCAATATTGAAATGTATAATTGATAATGAATAATGTAATAAAATGTACATAGTATATCTGCCACTGAGTGTGATTCCCCCCCCCCTGATCTCTGATCTGTTTATCAATGCTGTCATTCCATGTGTCTGTAATGTAATGTGTCTGTAATGTAATGTGTCTGTAATGTAATGTCTCTGTAATGTAATGTCTCTGTAATGTAATGTGTCTGTAATGTAATGTGTCTGTAATGTAATGTCTCTGTAATGTAATGTGTCTGTAATGTAATGTAATGTCTCTGAGCTGATATATGAACTAAACATATGTTGTAATTTATTGTAAGCTGTCATAATGAATGAAATGATTAATGAAATGTAACTGCGTGTGTCTCCATTGGATCACCCACAGCTGGTTGGCTGAGTGTTACCTCCTCATTAGTGCAGACGGATTCATATCAATGCTTCTGTGGGGGAATATGATATAATGATGACTTAAACACATTTCATGCTCTTCATGCTAGAAGATGTCATTTAGAGTTGTGCATCCAAACACGTGGAGAGTTCAGGACTCTTAAGAGGAGAGAAATCTCACATGAACCAAAACATCTAATCAGACTAATCCAAGGTTTATTATTATTAATAATAATAATAATAATAATAATATTAATAAGGCATTGAAGGCAGTCAGGGTGAGATGATGACTGACTCCAGTGCTGTTAAGATATAAAAGAGTCAGAGATCAATCCCTGATGAGCTCCTCGTCTGCAGACGCTTTTCAGGTTGTTTTGTGTAATAATGCACAGATCAAACTACATTACAGTATACTATATATACTATACTATAGTGTAATAATGCACAGGTCAAACTACATTACAGTATACTATATATACTATATATACTATACTATAGTGTAATAATGCACAGGTCAAACTACATTACAGTATACTATATATACTATATATACTATACTATAGTGTAATAATGCACAGGTCAAACTACATTACAGTATACTATATATACAGTATATATATACACTATACTACAGTATACTATATATACTATACTATAGTGTAATAATGCACAGGTCAAACTACATTACAGTATACTATATATACTATATATACTATACTATAGTGTAATAATGCACAGGTCAAACTACATTACAGTATACTATATATACTATATATACTATACTATAGTGTAATAATGCACAGGTCAAACTACATTACAGTATACTATATATACAGTATATATATATACACTATACTACAGTATACTATATATACTATACTATAGTGTAATAATGCACAGGTCAAACTACATTACAGTATACTATATATACAGTATATATATACACTATACTACAGTATACTATACTATAGTGTAATAATGCACAGGTCAAACTACATTACAGTATACTATATATACAGTATATATATACACTATACTACAGTATACTATATATACTATACTATAGTGTAATAATGCACAGGTCAAACTACATTACAGTATACTATATATACTATATACACTATACTATAGTGTAATAATGCACAGGTCAAACTACATTACAGTATACTATATATACTATATATACTATAGTGTAATAATGCACAGGTCAAACTACATTACAGTATACTATATATACAGTATATATACAGTATACTATATATACTATAATATAGTGTAATAATGCACAGATCAAACTACATTACAGTATACTATATATATACAGTATATATACTACACTACATTATAGTACATATACAGTATATGCAGTATATGTAGAGCGAGCACAAGCGCCAGCAACAGCTCTGACTTTAGTAGACTTAACGGCCACAGGTGAAGCTGTTAAGAACACATTCTGATTCTTACTAACAGGCCCTTTAAAGAACCAATCTGCTGGAAAGCTTCAGAGCTTCATGAAGCTTCAGCTGGACATCACCTGCTGAAAGAAAGAGCTGACAGCAGCAGAGACGCAGCCGTGACGCGCTGCTGACGCTGTGACGCGCTGCTGACGCAGTGACGCGCTGCTGACGCAGTGACGCAGTGACGCAGCGTGTGTGTCCCGTGTCTCATGTCTCAGTGGACAGGAGGACAGGAGGACAACATGGCTGCTGCTGCTGCTGCTGCTGCTCCGGGCCGCTACTACGGAGGAGACGAGAGGAGAGCCACCAAGAGACAGAAGACTGAGGACGGAGGAGGAGGAGGAGGAGGAGGAGGGATGAGCACGGTGAGTCCATCTATACTGATCTATATCTATATCTATATCATCTAATGCTGCTACAATACATCTATACTGATCTATATCTATATCTATATCATCTAATGCTGCTACAATACATCTATACATCTATACTGATCTATATCTATATCTATATCTATATCATCTAATGCTGCTACAATACATCTATACATCTATACTGATCTATATCTATATCTATATCATCTAATGCTGCTACAATACATCTATACATCTATACTGATCTATATCTATATCTATATCTATATCTATATCATCTAATGCTGCTACAATACATCTATACATCTATACTGATCTATATCTATATCTATATCATCTAATGCTGCTACAATACATCTATACATCTATACTGATCTATATCTATATCTATATCTATATCATCTAATGCTGCTACAATACATCTATACATCTATACTGATCTATATCTATATCTATATCTATATCTATATCATCTAATGCTGCTACAATACATCTATACATCTATACAGCTATACAGCTATACAGCTATACATCTATACAGCTATACATCTATACAGCTATACATCTATACATCTATACATCTATACAGCTATACATCTATACATCTATACAGCTATACATCTATACAGCTATACATCTATACAGCTATACATCTATACATCTATACATCTATACAGCTATACATCTATACATCTATACAGCTATACATCTATACAGCTATACATCTATACAGCTATACATCTATACATCTATACATCTATACAGCTATACATCTATACAGCTATACATCTATACATCTATACATCTATACAGCTATACATCTATACAGCTATACATCTATACATCTATACATCTATACAGCTATACATCTATACAGCTATACATCTATACAGCTATACATCTATACAGCTATACATCTATACAGCTATACATCTATACATCTATACAGCTATACAGCTATACAGCTATACAGCTATACATCTATACATCTAGAGGAGGAGGAGGGATGAACACGGTGAGTCCATCTATACTGATCTATATCTATATCTATTATCATCTAATGCTGCACATCAACACATCTATACATCTATACATCTATACATCTATACATCTATACATCAACTACAATACATCTAGACGAGGAGGAGGAGGAGGGATGAACACGGTGAGTCCATGACATATCTATACTGATCTATATCTATATCTATATCAGCTAATGCTGCTACAACACATCAACTACTATACATCTAGAGGAGGAGGAGGAGGAGGAGAGATGAGCACGGTGAGTCCATCTATACTGATATATATCTATATCTATATCTATTATCATCTAATGCTGCACATCAACACATCAACTACTATACATCTAGAGGAGGAGGAGGGATGAACACGGTGAGTCCATCTATACTGATCTATATCTATATCATCTAATGCTGCACATCAACACATCTATACATCTACTACAATACATCTAGAGGAGGAGGAGGAGGGATGAGCACGGTGAGTCCATATATACTGATCTATACTGATCTATATCATCTAATGCTGCTAGAATACATCTATACATCAATACATCTAGAGGAGGAGGAGGGATGACCACGGTGAGTCCACAATCTATACTGATCTATATATACTGGAAAAACAAAGTTTGGAAACGTGTTAGGTGGATTATTTCTCTGTTGTATCAGTGCTAATGGTCATTGTATTTTACATCGTTAGAAAGCCTGTTTATTTACCTTCACAATGATGTCACACTTGTAAGGATCATGCATTTGTGGGATGAGCAGCACAGCTGATGATGTGGGGAGCGCCCAAGAAAAATTTGCCAAAATGCTCCGTCAATGGTAAACAGTGTATTCTCCTGTTGGTGTTGACTCTTGTTGTGAGTTGTTTGGTGGATGATTGAACTCTCTATCAGTAACAAGGAACAAACAAGACATATTGATTGATTGAATCCACCGTCAGGAGCCTCAGTAGCGGTGGAAGATCCATACGCAGCCACAACAGCCTGGCACCTCCTCCTCATGCTGGTCACCAACCTGGTCACACGTTGCTGTGGGATGGCGTTCCATTCCTCAACCAGGATTGGTTGCAGGTCAGCCAGCGTGGTCGTGTTGGTCACTCTAACACGTACAGCACGCCCAAGCTGATCCCACATGTTGAGTTGGGTTGAGGTGTGGACTCTTGGAGGCCGTTCCATTCTCTCTCCTCCCACATTGTGGAGGTAGTCTGTGATAACCCTGGCTCTGTGGGGGGGGCGTTGTTTCTTGGAGGATGAAGTTAGGTCCCAGATTGTGGAGATATGGGATCGCCACTGGCTGCAGAATCTCATCCTGATATCTCCCTGCATTGAGATGGCCTTCAATGATGACAAGCCTTGTTTTGCCAGTGAGGGAGATGCCCCCCCCCCCACACCATGACACTGCCCCCACCAAAAGCTGTTACTCCATCAGTTCAACAATCAGCAGAGCGTTCTCCACGTCGTCTCCATACTTTGACCTGCCGTCCAACTTTAACAGACAGAACCTGGACTCATCACTGAACATGACATTCCCCCACATGTTCAGGTTCCATTGTCTGTGTTGGAGACACCAGCGCCAACGGGCCTGACGGTGAAGGGCAGTCATTGCAGGCTTCCTGGTAGCCTTATGAGAATACACTGTTTACCATCGGCAGAGCATTTTGGAACATTGTTCTTGGGCGCTCCCCACATCATCAGCTGTGCTGCTCATCCCACAAATGCATGATCCTTACAAGTGTGACATCATTGTGAAGGTAAATAAACAGGCTTTCAAACATGTAGAATACAATGACCATTAGCATTAGCATCACCATTAGCACTGATACAACAGAGAAATAATCCACCAAACACAAGTTTAACTACTTAGTTTTTATCAGTTTATATATCTATTATCATCTAATGCTGCACATCAACACATCAACACATCAACACATCAACACATCTATACATCTATACATCTATACATCTATACATCTATACATCTATCTGTAGCTGGTAGGAGGAGGAGGAGGAGGCTGAGTAGAGGAACAGAATGACCTCCTGATACTGAGTTATATCAGGAGAACATAGAACAACACAGCTGCTGCTGCTACACAACAACACAACAACACAATAACACATCAACACATCAACACACCAACACACCAACACAACAACACACCAACACACCAACACACCAACACACCAACACAATAACACATCAACACATCAACACATCAACACACCAACACAACAACACAACAACACAACAACACACCAACACACCAACACAACAACACAACAACACACCAACACACCAACACAACAACACAACAACACAACAACACATCAACACATCAACACAACAACACAACAACACATCAACACATCAACACAACAACACACCAACACATCTATACATCTATACATCTATACATCTATCTGTAGCTGGTAGGAGGAGGAGGAGGAGGCTGAGTAGAGGAACAGAATGACCTCCTGATACTGAGTTATATCAGGAGAACATAGAACAACACAGCTGCTGCTGCTACACACCAACACACCAACACACCAACACAATAACACATCAACACATCAACACACCAACACATCAACACATCAACACACCAACACACCAACACACCAACACAACAACACACCAACACACCAACACACCAACACACCAACACAATAACACATCAACACACCAACACACCAACACAACAACACACCAACACACCAACACACCAACACAACAACACACCAACACACCAACACACCAACACAATAACACATCAACACATCAACACACCAACACACCAACACAACAACACAACAACACACCAACACACCAACACAATAACACATCAACACACCAACACAACAACACAACAACACACCAACACACCAACACAACAACACACCAACACACCAACACAATAACACATCAACACATCAACACATCAACACACCAACACACCAACACAACAACACACCAACACACCAACACAACAACACAACAACACAACAACACATCAACACACCAACACAACAACACAACAACACAACAACACATCAACACACCAACACACCAACACAACAACACAACAACACAACAACACAACAACACACCAACACAACAACACAACAACACAACAACACATCAACACACCAACACAACAACACAACAACACAACAACACACCAACACACCTACACAACAACACAACAACACGCCTACACACCAACACACCTACACAACACAACAACACACCAACACAACAACACACCAACACACCAACACATCAACACAATAACACATCAACACATCAACACACCAACACACCAACACAACAACACACCAACACACCAACACACCAACACAACAACACACCAACACACCAACACACCAACACAACAACACAACAACACATCAACACATCAACACATCAACACATCAACACACCAACACAACAACACACCAACACAACAACACAACAACACAACAACACACCAACACACCTACACAACAACACACCTACACACCAACACAACAACACACCAACACACCTACACAACAACACACCTACACACCAACACAACAACACACCAACACACCAACACAACAACACACCAACACACCTACACAACAACACACCAACACAACAACACACCAACACACCAACACAACAACACACCAACACAACAACACAACACACCAACACACCAACACAACAACACACCAACACAACAACACAACAACACACCAACACACCAACACACCTACACAACAACACACCAACACATCAACACAACAACACAACAACACACCAACACACCAACACAACAACACACCAACACACCAACACACCTACACAACAACACACCAACACATCAACACAACAACACACCAACACAACAACACACCTACAGAACAACACACCAACACATCAACACAACAACACACCAACACAACAACACACCAACACAACAACACACCTACACAGCAGTCTAGAGCCGGAGGGAGAGCTCAGCTAGCTGCTAGCTTCTCCTCCTCACATCAGCTAACAGTTAGCAGCTAACTTTAGCTGCTAGCTTCTCCTCCTCACATCAGCTAACAGTTAGCAGCTAACTTTAGCTGCTAGCTTCTCCTCCTCACATCAGCTAACAGTTAGCAGCTAACTTTAGCTGCTAGCTTCTCCTCCTCACATCAGCTAACAGTTAGCAGCTAACTTTAGCTGCTAGCTTCTCCTCCTCACATCAGCTAACAGTTAGCAGCTAACTTTAGCTGCTAGCTTCTCCTCCTCACATCAGCTAACAGTTAGCAGCTAACTTTAGCTGCTAGCTTCTCCTCCTCACATCAGCTAACAGTTAGCAGCTAACTTTAGCTGCTAGCTTCTCCTCCTCACATCAGCTAACAGCTAGCAGCTAACTTTAGCTGCTAGCTTCTCCTCCTCACATCAGCTAACAGTTAGCAGCTAACTTTAGCTGCTAGCTTCTCCTCCTCACATCAGCTAACAGTTAGCAGCTAACTTTAGCTGCTAGCTTCTCCTCCTCACATCAGCTAACAGCTAGCAGCTAACTTTAGCTGCTAGCTTCTCCTCCTCACATCAGCTAACAGCTAGCAGCTAACTTTAGCTGCTAGCTTCTCCTCCTCACATCAGCTAACTTTAGCTGCTAGCTTCTCCTCCTCACATCAGCTAACAGCTAGCTTAGCTTTAGCTTAGCGTTATGTAGCTGGCTGCTAACGTTAGCTGCTAGGTTGTTGTTGTTTAACAGAGAGGTGTTTAGGTGTCGTTGAGTATCTATATAATATTCTATATAATATTAATTAAACACACTCCAGGACCGTTTTAATGTTGTTCTGCCTCAACCTGGCTACATAGATACCTTTATTATGTTTATTGATCAATTCAAATTTACCAACAACAATCACACATTATTATATTACATTATTATATTATATTATTATATTATATTATATTATTATATTACATTATTATATTACGTTATTATATTATATTATTATATTATATTATTATATTACATTATTATATTACATTATTATATTACATTATTATATTATATTATTATATTACATTATTATATTATATTATTATATTACATTATTATATTATATTATTATATTATTATATTACATTATTATATTACATTATTATATTATATTATTATATTACATTATTATATTATATTATTATATTACATTATTATATTACATTATTATATTATATTATTATATTATATTATTATATTACATTATTATATTATATTATTATATTACATTATTATATTATATTATTACATTATTATATTACATTATTATATTATATTATATTACATTATTATATTATATTATTATATTACATTATTATATTACATTATTATATTATATTATTATATTACATTATTATATTATATTATTATATTACATTATTATATTACATTATTATATTATATTATTATATTACATTATTATATTACATTATTATATTATAGTATTATATTATATTATTATATTACATTATTATATTATTATATTACATTATTATATTACATTATTATATTATATTATTATATTACATTATTATATTATATTATATTATTATATTACATTATTATATTACATTATTATATTATATTATTATATTACATTATTATATTATATTATTATATTATTATATTACATTATTATATTACATTATTATATTATTATATTACATTATTATATTATATTATTATATTACATCATTATATATTATATTATATTATTATATTATATTATTATATTACATTATTATATTACATTATTATATTATATTATTATATTACATTATTATATTATATTATTATATTACATTATTATATTATATTATTATATTACATTATTATATTACATTATTATATTATTATATTACATTATTATATTATATTATTATATTACATCATTATATATTATATTACATTATTATATTATATTATTATATTACATTATTATATTACATTATTATATTATATTATTATATTACATTATTATATTATATTATTATATTACATTATTATATTACATTATTATATTATTATATTACATTATTATATTACATTATTATATTACATTATTATATTACATTATTATATTATATTATTATATTACATTATTATATTACATTATTATATTATATTATTATATTACATTATTATATTATATTATTATATTATATTATTATATTATATTATTATATTACATTATTATATTATATTATATTATTATATTACATTATTATATTACATTATTATATTACATTATTATATTATATTATATTATTATATTACATTATTATATTACATTATTATATTACATTATTATATTATATTATATTATTATATTACATTATTATATTACATTATTATATTACATTATTATATTATATTATATTATTATATTACATTATTATATTACAGTAACAGACAAGGTTCACACAGAACAGCAACAGATACAACATGAAACACTATACATGAATATAATAATAGATTAAATTAAGAGCTATAGGGTTGTATACCTGTAATTCATAATAATAATAATAATAATAATAGATTAAATTAAGGGCTATAGGGCTGTATACCTGTAATTCATAATAATAATAATAATACTAGATTAAATTAAGGGCTATAGGGCTGTATGCCTGTAATTCATAATAATAATAATAATAATATATTAAGTTAAGGGCTATAGGGCTGTATACCTGTAATTCATATTAATAATAATAATAATAATAATAATAATAATAAATTAAGAGCTATAGGGCTGTATACCTGTAATTCATATTAATAATAATAATAATAATAATAGATTAAATTAAGGGCTATAGGGCTGTATACCTGTAATTCATATTAATAATAATAATAATAATAATAGATTAAATTAAGGGCTATAGGGCTGTATACCTGTAATTCATATTAATAATAATAATAATAAATTAAATTAAGGGCTATAGAGCTGTATACCTGTAATTCATATTCTTCTATTATGATAAGAAGTTTCAATGCATTTTTGTTTTTCATGACTTTAAGGGCTTTTATGTCAGAAATAAACTCAGAATGAAACATTAAACCAGGTTTCATTTTCATATACTTGGATTTGTGCAAATAAAGTTTTTCAAGAATGAGAATGTTATTCAGCAGAAAGTCCTCTTTGTTATTGTCCATGACGAGACCATAGAACCATAAACAATGTCATTTTGAGAGAAGTTAATGTCCTTTTGAGACAAGTTCTCCACATGAGAAACTTTTAGATGAAGTCAGTCATGTATATATGAAGCCACAAAGCTCCAGAATACAATGACAACATAAATGATCAGTAGTTAACGTTAGCTGCTCGGGTTTCCAAAACCTCTGGCTGGTCTGAAGCTAAATGTGAACAAGAGTGAGTTCATGCCAATTCATCAAAGTCCTTTAATTAACAATATTCCTACAAACTGTACTGTTAAATACTTGGGCATTCCTATTTCTAAAGATTGAGCTGAAAAGGAGAATAAGAATGTGTGTAAAGTAATAGATGATGAGCAAAACAGACTTAACTTGTGGTTATTAAGAGACATTAGTTTACTGGGTAAAGATGGAAAGCATTTCCAGATGAATCTTTCCAGCTTACTCAATGGCTGTTCCAAACAGAGCTATTAAAAACATCAACACATGAATGTTGATTATATTTGGAAAAGGAACATTGACTATGTGAAGAGAGCAGAGATGACCAGAGAGTTTCAGGACGGAGGTCTACAAGCCATCCACTTTGAGTTTTTAAATGGACCGTTGAACTTGAATTGGTTTAAATCTTTTCTGAGTAACATCTGTTGGTATCATATCCCCAGAGAAATACTCAAGGCATCTGGAGGTATAGCAGTTTTACTTAAATGTGATTTCACTATTCTCATATAGACTCCCAATGAAACTAATATAACCTGTTATATTGGAAGCTCTTATACAATCACAACAATACACCAAAAGGAATAATAGATATGTTGTGGTTAGAAACAAATCTTTGTTTAACAAGGACTGGATGGAGAAAGGAATTTGGTCGGTAGCTCACTTAGTTGATAGTAGTGGCTATATCATGTCAGATGAGAATTTCTGTCTTACATTTAATTTAATTGGCAGTCGTGACATATTTAAATCCATAACTAAAACCATCCCCAACTCTATTATCTGCTTGATTAGAGGAATGTTAATAAATCCTCCTCCTATCACACCTCGTCTCCCTCAACCTCTAGTGGGTGGGACTTCAGTGACTTTAATGACTTTAATGACTTTAATGAAATCAAAATCCCTAACAAAACAATTCTGGAGCTTTATGGCTATAGATATACATGACTGACTTCTTCTAAAAGTTTCTCATGTGGAGAACTTCTCTCAAGAGGACATTAGGTGAATTGTTCTTGTTTAGGCCATCGTTATACGCTCATTATTAACAGTTATTTGATAAGACTGCTGTTTAACTGCTGCTCTGTACCGGCCTGCTGCTCCAGAACCCCCAACCAGTATTATTATATATTACTATATTATTATTATTATCATATATTATTATATTATTATTATTATTATATATTATTATATTATTATTATTATATATTATATTATTATTATATGAGCCTACTGTACATCCCCACCTGTATTATTATATATTATTATATATTATTATATTATTATTACTATATTATTATTATATATTACTATATTATTATTATTATTATATATTATTATTATTATATTATTATTATATGAGCCTACTGTACATCCCCACCTGTATTATTATATATTATTATATTATTATTATATATTACTATATTATTATTATTATTATTATTATATATTATTATATTATTATTATTATTATTATATGAGCCTACTGTACATCCCCACCTGTTTATTATATATTATTATATTATTATTATTATTATATATTACTATATTATTATTATTATTATATATTATTATATGAGCCTACTGTACATCCCCACCTGTATTATTATATATTATTATATATTATTATTATATGAGCCTACAACAAGCATCCTGGTGTGTTTGGTTTCCAGGAGAACTACGATGACCCTCATAAACCGCTCCCCTCCTCGGTGGTTCACATCAGGGGCTTGGTGGACGGCATCATGGAGGCGGACCTGGTGGAGGCCCTGCAGGAGTTTGGAGCCATCAGGTAATAACAGAGAGCACCTGTATGTGTAATAACAGAGAGCACCTGTATGTGTAATAACGGAGCACCTGTATGTGTAATAACAGAGCACCTGTATGTGTAATAACAGAGAGCACCTGTATGTGTAATAACAGAGCACCTGTATGTGTAATAACAGAGCACCTGTATGTGTAATAACAGAGAGCACCTGTATGTGTAATAACAGAGAGCACCTGTATGTGTAATAACAGAGAGCACCTGTATGTGTAATAACGGAGCACCTGTATGTGTAATAACAGAGAGCACCTGTATGTGTAATAACGGAGCACCTGTATGTGTAATAACAGAGAGCACCTGTATGTGTAATAACAGAGAGCACCTGTATGTGTAATAACGGAGCACCTGTATGTGTAATAACAGAGCACCTGTATGTGTAATAACAGAGAGCACCTGTATGTGTAATAACAGAGCACCTGTATGTGTAATAACGGAGCACCTGTATGTGTAATAACAGAGAGCACCTGTATGTGTAATAACAGAGAGCACCTGTATGTGTAATAACAGAGAGCACCTGTATGTGTAATAACAGAGAGCACCTGTATGTGTAATAACAGAGAGCACCTGTATGTGTAATAACGGAGCACCTGTATGTGTAATAACAGAGAGCACCTGTATGTGTAATAACAGAGCACCTGTATGTGTAATAACGGAGCACCTGTATGTGTAATAACAGAGCACCTGTATGTGTAATAACAGAGAGCACCTGTATGTGTAATAACCTTTTATTAATGAGACATGGTTTAGTAATCCAGCCCACGATGGTTCCTATAACTTTCCTCTTGAAATATTCATTTACAGTTACGTGGTTATGATGCCCAAGAAGCGCCAGGCCCTGGTGGAGTACGAGGACATGAACGGCTCCTGTAACGCCGTCACGTACGCAGCAGAGAACCAGGTTTACATCGCAGGCCACCCCGCCTTCATCAATTACTCAACTAGCCAAAAGATCTCCCGGCCAGGAGACTCCGATGACACCCGGAGCGTCAACAATGTGCTGCTGCTCACGGTCATCAACCCCATCTATCCCATCACCACGGTAACGGGATACATTACTGCATGGTATCATTCATTAGATCAGCGTTCATTAAACCCTCGATGTCAGATATGAGCCTGGCTTCAGGAGAAATAAAGTGCGTGCGTGTGTGCGTGCGTGCTGACTATACCAGGAGCACTGTATGATCTTCTCTGTGTGCCTCTGCAGGACGTCCTCTACACCATCTGTAACAACTGTGGTCCTGTCCAGAGGATCGTCATCTTCAGAAAGAACGGTGTTCAGGCCATGGTGGAATATCCTTTTCAATAACTGTCTGTTTTATTGGACACGCGTGTTCCGTTACATGTGGACACGTTATAACGGTCCTGTAGAACCCTCAGACATCGTTTCACCTTAACTCACTGCTGCCACATTTGACTCAGTCCAGAGCGCTCAGAGAGCCAAAGCCTCTCTGAACGGGGCCGACATCTACTCTGGCTGCTGCACACTAAAGATTGAGTATGCCAAGGTAAGAGTACAGTATGGCAGTGGCCCTGTTCACACCTGGTATTAACATGCGTCCTCAGTGATCCTGTTCACACCTGGTATTAACATGTGTCCTCAATGGCCCTGTTCACACCTGGTATTAACATGCGTCCTCAATGGCCCTGTTCACACCTGGTATTAACATGCGTCCTCAGTGGCCCTGTTCACACCTGGTATTAACATGCGTCCTCAGTGGCCCTGTTCACACCTGGTATTAACATGCGTCCTCAGTGGCCCTGTTCACACCTGGTATTAACATGTGTCCTCAATGGCCCTGTTCACACCTGGTATTAACATGTGTCCTCAGTGGCCCTGTTCACACCTGGTATTAACATGTGTCCTCAATGGCCCTGTTCACACCTGGTATTAACATGTGTCCTCAATGGCCCTGTTCACACCTGGTATTAACATGTGTCCTCAATGGCCCTGTTCACACCTGGTATTAACATGCGTCCTCAGTGATCCTGTTCACACCTGGTATTAACATGTGTCCTCAATGGCCCTGTTCACACCTGGTATTAACATGTGTCCTCAATGGCCCTGTTCACACCTGGTATTAACATGTGTCCTCAATGGCCCTGTTCACACCTGGTATTAACATGCGTCCTCAGTGGCCCTGTTCACACCTGGTATTAACATGCGTCCTCAGTGGCCCTGTTCACACCTGGTATTAACATGTGTCCTCAGTGATCCCATCACTTTAACTATGTCTGTTCACAGCTGGCGTTAGAATGCGTCTCCAGTGACTGCTTGTGATCTGATCTCACTTCCCGCTCTGTATGCTAATAAACACGTAGTAAACACATGGCTGATCCAGCAGCTGTTACGTTATATTACATGTGAGTCAGTAGTGATATCATGTTCATGAAGAGAGCGGCGGGTGTTCAGCTCTGTGTAAAGCACCGGGAACAAAAACACCAACACATCTCAGACAGTATGATAATAATTCACTTCCTGTTCCTAGTCTGAGCGTCTGTAGACATGTAGCCTATAATATAGTATATCACCGAT
This sequence comes from Sebastes paucispinis, assembly GCA_036937225.1. Lineage (NCBI taxonomy): Eukaryota > Metazoa > Chordata > Actinopteri > Perciformes > Sebastidae > Sebastes > Sebastes paucispinis. The sequence goes on from JAUPFX010000018.1 coordinate 210,443, forward strand.
ACCAGTATCGGGTATCGGGTCCGATACTGTGCTCATGTACTCGTACTCGCAAAACGGCTCCGATACAACTTTACTATGGGTTAGGTAAAGTCGGGATCCCACCTCAGCCGGCGCACACCGGCCCACACTTTCATTGCTCCGCGGGGTTTTGCTCCCTCTGACTCACACGTGCGTTAGACTCCTTGGTCCGTGTTTCAAGACGGGTCGGGTGGGTTGCCGACATCGCCGCAGACCCCTGGCGCCTTTTACGTGGGCCTCACTGAGGATGCATGTTAGTACCAGGTGTGTTAGTACCAGGTGTGTTAGTACCAGGTGTGAACAGGACCTGAGGAAGCATGTTAGTACCAGGTGTGAACAGGTTGAATGAACATCAGGTGTGAACAGACTCTAGATGTGATGATGTAATGTAATCCTGTTCACAGCCAGCGCGCCTTAACGTCTTCAAGAACGACCAGGACACGTGGGACTATACCAACCCCAACCTCAGTGGCCAAGGTAACACGCAGCCCCCCAGCCCTTCCTCCCCCCTTTACTTCCTCCTCTCTTCCTCTCATTCCACTGTATGGGATGGTCAGGGTGCTCTGCCTCCGGGGGTATTGTCTGTGATCACACAGGAATGGTTCCTTCCACCATCGGTGTTCAGAGGCAGTATTCCTGTGATGCCTTCACAGTCTTCATGCATTTCCTCGCCACACAGCCGGCTGTAGTGAGGGCATGAGGAGCAACCTCGAGGGCAGCAACCTCAGTTACAGGCTCGTGCATGATCGCAGCCCTACGCACCCATCACAGTATCCAGTATGTAGGCACAGCATTCCTCACATACTGCAGGTTCACATTCCCTGTAGAGCATGTCACAGCTACACAACCTCACATCTCTGCCCAGTCTACACCACAGAGAGCATCACACCTGTCATAGTGTCCAGTCTACACCACAGAGAGCATCACACCTGTCAGCATTCCTTCACACATACTGGAGATTTTATATAGATCTAGTTTATATATAGTTTATATCAGCTGAGTTGACTGTTGAGACCACTCGGCACACCTCTGGTTAAAGGTCCCATGAAACCCCTCCTGAGATCTGAACTCTAGTATTTCTGCATGAGGGTGACTTGATGTCGGGGGGGTCTGGGTTTGAGGGCAGCTGGAGCATAAAGAGAACCAACACCATGCTGTTGAGTATTAAACACCCGACCGGGTTAGTCTGTCTGCTGTTAGCGTTCTGATCAGCAGCTGCTGCTGTTGGACGGCTCATCTCAGTCTGGGATCACATTCTAATGGATGGATGCTTTTACATCCCAAATACAGGGGGGGGGGTACTATAATGATGGGTTAACAACAGATCTGAGACACAAGAATATTCTACATTTCATGGGACCCTTTAATGTAAACCGTACCATTCATTAGAAACACACCTGATAGTGTTATCGACATTGTTAAACCTTTAAGACTCGCTGATGAGCAACATGACATTTGTTTTTAGAGGTAGGGATTACATCATGTGTTATTGGAGATGTGTTTTGTTGAGGTAATGCTAAAACAATATGTTCATAAGACGTTAAGAATGCAGCTCATTGCATGCCTGAAACCTGAAACCTCATGAAAGAACCTTTAATCAGCCACATGGTGAGGACAGAGATTCTCCTCTGCTCCTCAAACGACTACCGGTTAAAGTACCAGACACTGCTAAAGGTAGACTGTTACTGTAGGGGATCACATTCAGGGTGTGGGATGGAGAAGACATTACATTACACTCTGTGTGGGATTATAAACCTGATTACAGATAAATACTTTAAGTGTCTCTGTACTGAGGACATTTTTACTTTTATTTTTTTTATTTTTTTGCCAAACACTGTAAAATGCTGTAGTTGTTTTTGTTGTACACGAGCAGGACCACAACATGTACATGTACATGTACATTTCATACAGGTGTTTCTTGATATTGTCTAGTCTGTGCTGCCGTAGGAACCAGAGGTACTCCTTGTGTCCTCACTGTGCAAACTCACACAGGCTTACCTCGACCTCTATCAGACACCACGGCTTCCACAGCTACCCTAGAACCATGTACATCTCTCTGTGGCATACAGCGGACACAGTGGGGCAACAGATACCGGAACACAACCTCAACTCAGTACGTCCATCATCACCCCTATCTCCACCTCCTGACATGGGACTCCATTTAACTTTTGGCGGTGGACGGTAGCCACCGTCTCAGTGTGAGGGACAGAAACACTCCCCGAGGCCACGCGAACAGACACCTCGCATATAGCATCTACCAGCAGCTCTTTACCACTACAGCACATCTCATCTGCAGAGCCCCGAGGAGACACAACACATTGATGATGAGGGCGGGAGTCAGGTGTGTGTGGTCGTTCAGGCCACGCCTCCTAGCCCCTGGGACGTTGCCTGCCATAACACTACCACAACCACAACCACAACCACAGGGAGCATCAGAGGAGTTTTCAGACACACTCAGCCCGACCAGGGAACAGATGATACCACACACCGGGGCAGTAAATGATGCTCATACCGCTCCGTCTCTACGCTCCTGAGCCCGACACAACACGACAACACAAGCAGCTGAATATCCACGGCAACACACAGCTGAACCGCCATGACAGCACACGGTCACGCAGACATCCCAGATGACTTATTGTCAAGCACTAGATGCCTTTTCACTTTGCAAGTGGCCGACAGCTATTAAACCAAATAAGCACCACGTGATCGTCCATTTTTACATGAGAAGAGAGATCCACGGGGGGGCCTATGAAGACACAAGCATCAAACACCTATCAAGCATACAAGCACAGATTCAGACCCTTTCCTACAGCTCTCTGGTGTTCTGTTCTCTCCCTGTACTTCCTCCCCATCTCCCTCCTCCTCCTCCTCCTCTCTGTGCTCTTCTTGTGTTGTTTCTGCGTTGTTTCATTTTCCCTTTTTGTGCACTGGCCCATAGTGATGCCTTTAACGCCTCCCGTGTGATGCAGGTTTGGCTCAGTGTGTCTGCGGACAGACAGACAGACAGACAGACAGACGCTTCTCTAACGGTGCACATGTCCTGCTCTGTGGTCAGAGCACGCTAAGCTGGAAATGAGCCTCTAATAGCAACGTTCAAAACAAACCGGCAGCAAGTGAAACCCAAGAGTGGATGTGACGATGTACTGTTCTCTCTGGTGGTGGGGATGCAAGGAAGCAAGGAAGGAAGGAAGGAAGGAAGGAGTGAAGAGGGAGAATGAGTTGAGGCTGGAGTGAAGAGGTTGGTGGGTATCATCCCTGCTGAAGACTGCCCCCTACCTGCCCACTGTGTCCCGTGCTCCGTGTGTGGTGCTGTAAGTACTCGACAGAATGAATTCATCTGATCTTCATGGTTAAACCTTTGAAAGTGATGTGAAACTAAAACATGTTAATATTACAATATGATGTAGACATGTTACACTCATTTAATGGACACGCTGGCTCCTAATGCTCTCGCTAACTTTCTATTATTTCTATTATTGTTTTTTTATTATTATTATTATATCCATGTATGGCTCGTTATACTACCTCTACCTATATTATACTACCTCTACCTATATTATATTACCTCTACCTATATTATATTACCTCTACCTATATTATACTACCTCTACCTATATTATACTACCTCTACCTATATTATACTACCTCTACCTATATTATATTACCTCTACCTATATTATATTACCTCTACCTATATTATACTACCTCTACCTATATTATATTACCTCTACCTATATTATATTACCTCTACCTATATTATACTACCTATATTATACTACCTCTACCTATATTATATTACCTCTACCTATATTATATTACCTCTACCTATATTATACTACCTATATTATACTACCTCTACCTATATTATACTACCTATATTATACTACCTCTACATATATTATACTACCTCTACCTATATTATACTACCTATATTATACTACCTCTACCTATATTATACTACCTATATTATACTACCTCTACCTATATTATACTACCTATATTATACTACCTCTACCTATATTATACTACCTATATTATACTACCTCTACCTATATTATACTACCTATATTATACTACCTCTACCTATATTATACTACCTATATTATATTACCTCTACCTATATTATACTACCTCTACCTATATTATACTACCTATATTATATTACCTCTACCTATATTATACTACCTATATTATATTACCTCTACCTATATTATACTACCTATATTATACTACCTCTACCTATATTATATTACCTCTACCTATATTATACTACCTCTACCTATATTATACTACCTATATTATATTACCCCTACCTATATTATACTACCTCTACCTATATTATACTACCTCTACCTATATTATACTACCTCTACCTATATTATACTACCTATATTATACTACCTATATTATATTACCTCTACCTATATTATACTACCTCTACCTATATTATACTACCTCTACCTATATTATACTACCTATATTATACTACCTCTACCTATATTATACTACCTATATTATACTACCTCTACCTACTAGGATGTCAGGCTAGCGAGCTCTTTAGTATCCAGGTAGAGCTCAGTGTTGGATTAGGGTGTTACTGTCTGTAGCACTAGCAGCTAAATGGTCTCTTCTAGAGGGAGAGGTTTATTTTACAGACGGGGATTCTGGTTTTAGTGCTGGATGTTTTTATTATTTATTTATGTGGGGACACATTATGAAGACATAACCACATAACAAACAGATAGTTATTTACAGATTGTATGAGTGTAATGCAGAGTTCTATTCAGAAGTGATCTCCCGTTGTATTGCTTATTGGGGTGTGGCTCTAGAGGCACATTCAATCAGCAATAAGCCATCCAGAGCAGGTTATAAGCAGCCTCTGATTGAGTTCAGTTAACTCCACATCCAGAGCGTTGAAGACAGTGTTGGTATCACAGTGTGTACCTGCAGTGTCATATCATAATATTATATAGATATAGTGTATCTACTTTATGTAACAGATGTGAAATAGATTTAATGTCATAAGCTGAGTGTAACCGGAATAGTGATCCGGTTTCACCCAACAGATCTGGAATATGTTTGGTTGATGTTTGCCGACAGGGCGCTGCAGACTAAAGGCCTTCACACCGGGGGGGGGGGGACTCTTCCTACCGGCAGCAATGCGATGCGATGCGATGCGATGCGATGCGATGCGGAGTAGCACCAGTTGCAACACTTTTCAATCAGATGTTTGAATCGGTTAAAACCCGGGATGCTGTGGACCCAGAGCGGCGTCTCTGAGTGAGTCTGCCTCTGGGAAACAGTTACACAGGGCTTTTATTGTGAAAGGTAAGAACGGAAGGAGTGGATCTGGTCTGCGCCGCCTTTATCCAGGTTGAAAGCCGTAACGCCACATTTCCACCAGATCTGGCACGGACGCTCGGGGACGCTCGGGGACGCTCGGAGACGCTCGCAGACGCACTGCTCCACTCAAGTGGTGACGTACTCTCTCTCGATGCACCTGATTGGTTCCTGGTTCTCTGCTCCCGGGTTCAAACAGGAAACAACATGGCGGCGTGCTCACCGAAACCTCGTTTGTTTTTTTCCCCGCAGAATATTCACGTTCTGCGTGAAAGTACTCGTGACAAAAACAACCGTTAGACAAACTGTACTGATGTGTGACGTAAGCGCCCCTAGTGTGTGAAGGACTTTAACCAGCTAGAGTGCATCAGGACCGTCACGAGGATCTCTCCTCGACTCTGCGTTACTTAATAATGTGGTTATTTAGATTATAGCAGGGAGGCATCCTCCAACAGCAGAGTGAGCTGGGATGGTTGGAAGATGCATCATTTAAAGATAGAGTTGGTGATCATTTAAAGTTAGAGTTGGTGATCATTTAAAGTTAGAGTTGGTGATCATTTAAAGATAGAGTTGGTGATCATTTAAAGATAGAGTAGGTGATCATTTAAAGATAGAGTTGATGATCATTTAAAGATAGAGTTGGTGATCATTTAAAGTTAGAGTTGGTGATCATTTAAAGTTAGAGTTGGTGATCATTTAAAGTTAGAGTTGGTGATCATTTAAAGTTAGAGTTGGTGATCATTTAAAGTTAGAGTTGGTGATCATTTAAAGATAGTTGGTGATCATTTAAAGTTAGAGTTGGTGATCATTTAAAGTTAGAGTTGGTGATCATTTAAAGATAGAGTTGGTGATCATTTAAAGATAGAGTTGGTGATCATTCAAAGATAGAGTTGGTGATCATTTAAAGTTAGAGTTGGTGATCATTTAAAGATAGAGTAGGTGATCATTTAAAGATAGAGTTGGTGATCACTTAAAGTTAGAGTTGGTGATCATTTAAAGATAAGAGTTGGTGATCATTTAAAGATAGAGTTGGTGATCATTTAAAGATAGTTGGTGATCATTTAAAGTTAGAGTTGGTGATCATTTAAAGTTAGAGTTGGTGATCATTTAAAGATAGAGTTGGTGATCATTTAAAGATAGTTGGTGATCATTTAAAGTTAGAGTTGGTGATCATTTAAAGTTAGAGTTGGTGATCATTTAAAGATAGAGTAGGTGATCATTTAAAGATAGAGTTGGTGATCATTTAAAGTTAGAGTTGGTGATCATTTAAAGTTAGAGTTGGTGATCATTTAAAGTTAGAGTTGGTGATCATTTAAAGTTAGAGTTGGTGATCATTTAAAGATAGAGTAGGTGATCATTTAAAGATAGAGTTGGTGATCATTTAAAGTTAGAGTTGGTGATCATTTAAAGATAGAGTTGGTAATCATTTAAAGATAGAGTTGGTGATCATTTAAAGATAGTTGGTGATCATTTAAAGATAGAGTTGGTGATCATTTAAAGTTAGAGTTGGTGATCATTTAAAGATAGAGTAGGTGATCATTTAAAGTTAGAGTTGGTGATCATTTAAAGTTAGAGTTGGTGATCATTTAAAGTTAGAGTTGGTGATCATTTAAAGATAGAGTAGGTGATCATTTAAAGTTAGAGTAGGTGATCATTTAAAGTTAGAGTTGGTGATCATTTAAAGTTAGAGTTGGTGATCATTTAAAGATAGAGTAGGTGATCATTTAAAGTTAGAGTTGGTGATCATTTAAAGTTAGAGTTGGTGATCATTTAAAGATAGAGTAGGTGATCATTTAAAGTTAGAGTAGGTGATCATTTAAAGTTAGAGTTGGTGATCATTTAAAGTTAGAGTTGGTGATCATTTAAAGATAGAGTAGGTGATCATTTAAAGTTGGAGTTGGTGCTAGTGCAGCTAGTGGAGCTACTGGTGCTACTGGTGCTAGTGCTGCTAGCTACTTTCCCTGGAGGAGAGACGGGCTGAGTTTATAGGGTGGATGATTTTGAAAGGTAGCGTCCTCTTGATGGTTTGTTCAGATTACCAACCCTAGCTTTAAGCTTTAAGCTTTAAGAGCACCACAGTATTCAGTTATCATCAAGGGATGATTTCTGATTGAAAGCTATATCTATACTATATATATATATATATATATACTGCTGATTATAGTACACAATAATAAATGTTCTGTACCAGAATCAGATATCTATGGATAATGATTCTTTAAATGAGAAGATGAAATGCTGTTTTCATAATGAATTGTTCTGCTAGATGGTTGAGGAGGTTGTTCTTATAAAACAGAGAATCACTTTGTAATGTGTTTTAATGAATGGAGCAACAATAACAGACATTATCTTTTCTCTTGATGACTTTAAGTCTAGTCTACTATTCATCTGTTCCTCTTCACTGTGTAAGTCTCCTGATGTTCTGCATCTGTCGTACCTGCTGTGTAATGCCTGTAGAGTTCTCCTAGTGCTCAATAAAACATGTTTAGCCTGCAGCTGATGCTGATTTGACTCTGATCTTCTACCTGAATGTTTCTATTGTTACCAGATGTCTACGTGTTGATGTGTATTTGGATTTGACGTGTGTATATGTGTACCTGCACAGATGCTGATGGGGAAGGCAATTGGAACAATTCACAAGGTGTGTGTGTGTGTGTGTACTAGGATGGCTGATTTAGGAAGTTAATCATTAAAAGATATTTTATATTTTGCCAAAAACAAATCTCCATTATGTCACGAATGAGATGATCAGAGTAGAGCCCCCCCTCTGTTGCATGTCAGTCACAGCTGTGTCCCTCAGTAGGCTCCGTCCTGTAGGAGGTAACGACCGGTTTAAACCTGTTTGATAGGCAACTTCTACTTTACCGTTTTAGATCCCAACGCCAACCCCAACAAACGCCAGAGGCAGCCGGCCCTGCTGGGAGACCACCCACCTGATTACGGTAAATATACAATAGAGACCTGTAGAAGAGTGGAGCACACCCCGGGATCGTATCTGAACCTCACACCATGTTTCCTCTCTTCTGAAGGCGGCCCTCAGGGAGGTTACCATGGTTACAATGAGGACAGCTACGGGCCTCCTCCTCCCCACCGCATGGGGCCGGGGATGGGAGGTGGTCGTGGGCGGGGCAGCCAGCGCTACGGCCCCAGTTATGGACCGCCGCCCCCCGAGTACGGTCCTCACGCCGACTCCCCCGTTCTGATGGTTTACGGCCTCGAGCCCGCCAAGGTCAACGCCGACAAGGTCTTCAACATCTTCTGTCTCTACGGCAACGTGGAGAGGGTGAGTGACACGATGCTGACCAAACACCCTCGGAGTATTCATTAGTCAGTCGACACCACAACAGGAGACAGTGAATACTTGACAGATCTCCCTTTAAGGTTCATTTAGAGCAGATAAATGTGTGATTGATTAGTGATGAAGTATTGGAATGGATTGGGAGATCTACTTGATGTGATGACTGACGTGATGTCATTGAAGTGATGAGTTAGTTTAACCAGCAGCATGTTTCCTGTAGAGCTGCAACAACAGTTAGATGATTAGTTGATTGACAGAAGAGTAATCCGCAACTATCTTGATCAATAATCATTCAAATCATTTTTCAAGCAAAATCTTAATAAATAACTGGTCAATTTAATATCTTCAGGTTTTATACGCAGACGTCAGCGTGCTCTCCGAGAGCCATGTTGTAACCTTTCATAGACTAACTGATGAATGGATCAGCTGATTGATTGATTGGTAATATAGACTAGATGATGAATGAATGGAGCAGCTGATTGATTAATGATGAATAAACAGAGCAGCTGATTGATTGATTGGTAATATAGACTAGATGATGAATGAACGGAGCAGCTGATTGATTAATGATGAATAAACAGAGCAGCTGATTGATTGATTGGTAATATAGACTAGATGATGAATGAACGGAGCAGCTGATTGATTAATGATGAATAAACAGAGCAGCTGATTGATTGATTGGTAATATAGACTAGATGATGAATGAACGGAGCAGCTGATTGATTAATGATGAATAAACAGAGCAGCTGATTGATTGATTGGTAATATAGACTAGATGATGGATGAACAGAGCAGCTGATTGATTAATGATGAATGAACGGAGCAGCTGATTGATTAATGATGAATAAACAGAGCAGCTGATTGATTGATTGGTAATATAGACTAGATGATGGATGAACAGAGCAGCTGATTGATTGATTGGTAATATAGACTAGATGATGAATGAACGGAGCAGCTGATTGATTAATGATGAATGAACGGAGCAGCTGATTGATTAATGATGAATGAACAGAGCAGCTGATTGATTGATTGGTAATATAGACTAGATGATGGATGAATGGAGCAGCTGATTGATTAATGATGAATAAACAGAGCAGCTGATTGATTGATTGGTAATATAGACTAGATGATGGATGAATGGAGCAGCTGATTGATTAATGATGAATGAACGGAGCAGCTGATTGATTGATCACTCGTTAATAATAAGTCCTGGTTACTAGCAGCACTAGTTTGATGCTCAGCAGGATGTGTTTCTTCCTCCAGATTAAGTTCATGAAGAGTAAACCGGGCGCGGCCATGGTGGAGATGGGAGACTGTTACTCTGTGGACCGGGCCATCACTCACCTCAACAACAACTTCCTGTTCGGACAGAAACTCAACGTTTGGTAAGAGCAGCCGTCCAGAACTCTAATAATACTAATAATACAGATGCAGAGCTAGATGTACAGATGTGCGACCTCTGGCCCGCTCTTCGTCCTCGGCAGCGTGTCCAAGCAGCAAGCCATCGTGCCGGGACAGTGCTACCAGCTAGAGGACAACACCAGCAGCTTCAAAGACTTCCACGGATCTCGTAACAACCGCTTCACCTCCCCGGAGCAGGCGGCCAAGAACCGAATCCAGCACCCCAGCAACGTCCTCCACTTTTTCAACGCACAGCCCGACATCTCCGTAGAGATCTTCAACCAGGTCAGACAGAAAGAACAGTCCCCCGGTTCCCTCTGTGAAGGGGTTAGGGTTAGGATTAGGGTTCTCCTCACACCAACACTAAACTGCTCTCTCCTTCCAGGCCTGCGAGGAGCTGGAGATAAAGCTCCCCACCAGTGTGAAACTCTTCACCGGAAAGAGTGAGTAAAGGGGGCTAGAGCCGGACCGGTAGTATGAACCGGTGTGAACCAGTTCATACTACCGGCTACTACCAGCACCATAAGAGGACAAAAAGCCCCACAAACACAGACCTCCATGTTCTACACCCATCTCTATTGAGTTCAGTGATTAACACACAGCTCAGTCTTAAAGGGCCCTCATTGTAAAGAGTGAGATTTTCATGTCTTTTATATCATAAAGCAGGTTTAAGTGCTTTATATAAATACTGTTAAACTATCAAACACTCAATATATATATATATATATATATATATATATATACGGAGAAACACACACAGCCCGGATTCAGAAACTGTAGGTTTGAAACAAGCCGTCAGGATTTATATTCATATTCTAAACGTGTCCCAGTTTATTTCCTGTTGCAGTGGATGTGAATGACATCAGCTGACAGGAAGTAAACATGAACCCAAGCTGTTGCCTAGCAACGCAATTCTGTTGAAATGCACTCAAACGGAGCGTTTCAGACAGACAGGTGAATACAGGTATATTCAGACAGACAGGATGAGGAAAGTAATGAACATTACAGCATGTAGACATGTTCTAGTAGAAACCAGAATACCAACATGATGTGGGACCTTTAACTGTTCTGGTGATCTAACCCGTCCTCTTGTGGCTCTAAAGGTGAGCGGAGTTCCTCCGGCCTTCTGGAGTGGGAGTCCATCAATGATGCCATGGAGGCCCTCGCTCTCATTAACCATTTCCAGATGAAAAACCCCAGTGAGTTCCATGAACATGTAGTTTTACACTGTAGAGCCTTCATCTCATCTCTTACCTTCATCTTCTGTCTCTTCTCTTCCAGGTGGGCCTTACCCGTACACACTGAAGCTGTGTTTCTCCACCACGCACCACGCCAACTAGACACCCACAGAACAGCTGCAATGCTGTGTGTCTCTGCGTAGACAATACTGCAGAGAATACTGCAGTACTCTCTACAGAATACTGCAGTATTCTGTAGAGAGTACTGCAGTATTCTTACTGCAATACTCTGTGCAGAACACTGCAGTACTCTGTTGACAGTACTGCAGTACTCTGTGCAGAACACTGCAGTACTCTGTAGACAGTACTGCAGTACTCTGTTGACAGTACTGCAGTACTCTGTGCAGAACACTGCAGTACTCTGTTGACAGTACTGCAGTACTCTGTGCAGAACACTGCAGTACTCTGTAGACAGTACTGCAGTACTCTGTTGACAGTACTGCAGTACTCTGTGCAGAACACTGCAGTACTCTGTATTCAGTATTGTGTGGTCCCGTCCCGTTAAAACCTGCGATCAGTATTGACAGGAAGTAGGACTGCTGCTTTAGAACATGTTACTTAAACTATGATTTTTGTATGAAGTATTTACTTTTATCATGTTTTTCAATGAGTTCTTTTATTTTGTACGTTCACACTAGATATGAATACCCCCCCCCCCACTACCCTGAAATAAACCCATGTGGACCTCCTCAGTCTCTGGTTGTTAAATCACATCAACAGTGACCTGATAGAAGAGTTCCTTCAGAGATGGCTCAGATCTTTCACTACTTCTTCACTCTTCACGGAGAAATCTTCATCTTCATCTTCGTCTTCATCTTCGTCTTCGTCTTCATCTTCGTCTTCGTCTTCATGTTGATGTTCATGAGGAAGTAAACATCAGCATGTGAAGAGGAGCAGCTGTAGTGTTGTGGATGTAGACGTCTCAGTGACGTCTCTGTTCTGAGGTGGTTCAACATGTGGTTCCCTGGACTCCAGGATCTCATCACTCTGAAGATTAAAGGACGTTATCTGTTCACCTCCTGTCTCCGTTTCCATGACAACCTGTCTCTCTTTTAGTAAACAATACTGACAATATTACTTTAGCTGGAGTTACTCCATTAAATAAGAGTTCATCACAGACCTGCATCAGGTAGTCTGCATCAGGTAGTCTGCATCAGGTAGTCTGCAGCAGGTATTCTGCATCAAGTAGTCTGCATCAAGTAGTCTGCAGCAGGTAGTCTGCATCAGATAGTCTGCATCAGGTAGTCTGCAGCAGGTATTCTGCATCAAGTAGTCTGCATCAAGTAGTCTGCAGCAGGTAGTCTGCATCAGATAGTCTGCATCAGGTAGTCTGCAGCAGGTATTCTGCATCAAGTAGTCTGCATCAAGTAGTCTGCAGCAGGTAGTCTGCATCAGATAGTCTGCATCAGGTAGTCTGCATCAGATAGTCTGCATCAGGTATTCTGCATCAGGTAGTCTGCAGCAGGTAGTCTGCATCAGGTAGTCTGCATCAGATAGTCTGCATCAGGTATTCTGCATCAGGTAGTCTGCAGCAGGTAGTCTGCATCAGATAGTCTGCATCAGATAGTCTGCATCAGGTAGTCTGCAGCAGGTATTCTGCATCAAGTAGTCTGCAGCAGGTAGTCTGCATCAGATAGTCTGCAGCAGGTAGTCTGCAGCAGGTAGTCTGCAGCAGGTAGTCTGCATCAGATAGTCTGCATCAGGTATTCTGCATCAGGTAGTCTGCAGCAGGTAGTCTGCATCAGATAGTCTGCATCAGGTAGTCTGCATCAGGTATTCTGCATCAGATAGTCTGCAGCAGGTAGTCTGCATCAGGTAGTCTGCAGCAGGTAGTCTGCATCAGATAGTCTGCATCAGGTAGTCTGCATCAGGTAGTCTGCATCAGGTAGTCGATCAGGTAGTCTGCATCAGGTATTCTGCATCAGGTAGTCTGCAGCAGGTAGTCTGCATCAGGTATTCTGCATCAGATAGTCTGCAGCAGGTAGTCTGCATCAGGTAGTCTGCAGCAGGTAGTCTGCATCAGGTAGTCTGCATCAGGTAGTCTGCAGCAGGTAGTCTGCATCAGATAGTCTGCATCAGGTAGTCTGCATCAGGTAGTCTGCATCAGGTAGTCGATCAGGTAGTCTGCATCAGGAAGTCTGCATCAGGTAGTCGATCAGGTAGTCTGCATCAGGTAGTCTGCAGCAGGTAGTCTGCATCAGGTAGTCTGCAGCAGGTAGTCTGCATCAGGTAGTCTGGATCAGGTAGTCTGCATCAGGTAGTCTGCATCAGGAAGTCTGCATCAGGTAGTCTGCATCAGGAAGTCTGCAACAGGTAGTCTGCATCAGGTAGTCTGCATCAGGTAGTCTGCAGCAGGTAGTCTGCATCAGGTAGTCTGCATCAGGTAGTCTGCAGCAGGTAGTCTGGATCAGGTAGTCTGCATCAGGTAGTCTGCATCAGGAAGTCTGCATCAGGTAGTCTGCATCAGGAAGTCTGCAACAGGTAGTCTGCATCAGGTAGTCTGGATCAGGTAGTCTGCATCAGGCAGTCTTTATTATTATTATTATTATCAGTATTAACTATTCAGAAAAGCTGGTTTAGATTAAATAGATTAATTAGATTAAATAGATTAATTAGATTAATTCGATTAAATAGATTAATTAGATTAATTAGATTAAATAGATTAATTAGATTAATTAGATTAATTAGATTAAATAGATTAATTAGATTAAATAGATTAATGAATGAAATCAGTAACAAAATGAAAGAATAATTGACCTTTTGACTGAAATCATCTAAATATTGAATTCTTGAAGCGTGTTTTTATCAGAACATCCAGAATATATCCTGGAGATTCACCCAGCGACCTCACGAGACTAGATTTAGTGTATTGTTGGAGTGTTGGCTGCATGCAGACATTTGTAGTGTCCTCATAACATGTTCCTCCAAATACAAAACAAAAGTAAAAGTTGTATATTGTATATAATTAATATATAAAACAATCAGGGCCGTCAATAGATTAAAATGAATCATGTTTTATCTGTTCTAAATTAACCTTAAAGGAGATCAGTCCAGTATTTAATCCTCTTATCAACATGGGAGTGGACTAATATGCTGCTTTATGTAAATGTTTGTATTTATTATTATAAATCAATGAACAAACTGCAGCCCAACAGCAACAACAGCTGTCAGTGTGTCAGTGGGCTGACTTCACTAGGACTCGACCCAAACTGCATGTGATGATCATAAACTGGGCATGTCTGTAGGATCAGATCAGACCAGATCAGATCAGATCAGATCAGATCAGATCAGATGAACCTTTATTAATCCCTGGAGGAGATTCAGGAGTCAAAGCAGCAACATCATCCACAGAGTGAAACCCAGAGAGGTATAAAGGTCTACACACATCATGAACACAGTAATAGAGATAAAGATGCAGAGTGCATCAGAGTGAATGGTGAACATGGCTGGAGACCTCCACATGGTTCAAATCTCCATTAATGATGATGATGATGATGAATGTGCTGGGTGCCTCGTCTGTAATCCCGCGACGGTGGAGTGGATGACGTCACTCGCTTGCGCCGCCACAGCACTCGGTGGGATGTAAACAGTAACTGTGATGGCGCGTGAGAACTCTCGAGCCAGATAATATAATAATATAATATAATATAATATAATAATATAATATAATATAATATAATAATATAATATAATATATAATATAATATAATAATATAATATAATATATAATATAATGATATAATAAAATACTAATAATATAATAAAATAATAATATAATATAATATAATAATATAATATAATATATAATATAATGATATAATAAAATAATAATAATATAATAAAATAATAATATAATATAATAATATAATAAAATAATAATATAATATAATAATATAATATAATAATATAACATATAATATAATGATATAATAAAATAATAATAATATATAATAAAATAATATAATATATAATATAATATATATCATATAATAATAATATAATGATATAATAATATAATATAATAATAATATAATGATATAATAAATTAATAATAATATAATAAAATTATAATATAATAATATAATGATATAATAAAATAATAATAATATAATATAATAATATAATATATAATAATATAATATAACAATAGAATATAATATAATTATATAATATATAATATAATAATATGATATAATAAAATAATAATATAATAATAATATTAAAGCTGCGAGCAGCGATGAAAGGGCCCTCGCCCCTCCTCGCGGGTCGGGGTTGCTGACGGGACGCCGACCGATGCGGCCGGGCACCGTGAAACCGAAACTCTGACGAGAGCCATGACGCCTGCCGCAAGGCTCTACGACAAGTGGTTCACGAGTTATGAAGGGGGGCGTGGCTAATGTGTAGGGGGCGGGGATAACAACACCAACTTAACAGGCACTCTCTGCTGAGTGATATGACACCTCCCACAAGACTCTACGACAAACGGATCATGAGTTATGAAAGGGGGCGGGGCTAATGTGTAGGGGGCGTGGCTATGACTATATTTTGCATTTACATATAATCAGGACTGGACCCTTATCATACCTGAGAAATTTGGGGCAGATCGAACTATGTACAGTTGAGTTAGGGTTAACCCACTCTCTGCTGAGTGATATGACACCTCCCACAAGACTGTACTACAAACGGATCATGAGATATGAAAGGGGGCGGGGCTAACGTCTTGGGGCGGGGCTATGAGTATATTTTTTCATATACATGTCATCAGTACTGGAGCACCATCATACCTGAGAGATTTGGGGCAGATCGGACTATGTACAGTTGAGTTACAATAACTGCCTGTTTCATGGCGAATGGCTCAAAATGGCCGCCACGCCACGGTCCGCTCGTTAAGTGAACACTCACCATTTTAATAACTTTTCATCCTCAAGGTCTTAAGATGGTCCTGACCAAATTTCAACTCAATCTGATCAAATCTGTAGGAGGAGTTCGTTAAAGTACGCGGCCTACAAAAAAACCCAGAAATGGGTGAAAAATGGGCAAAATCGCACATAAAATTCAATATGGCTGACTTCCTGTTGAGTTTTGGGCATACCTCCAAGAGGCTTTTTTGTTTCTCTCCACATCTTACATCTGTCTACCAAATGTTGTACTTGTAGGTGAAACCGGAGCGCGGATATCAATTTTTCCATTTCATGGCGAATGGCTCAAAATGGCCGCCACGCCACGGTCCGCTCGTTAAGTGAAAACTCACCATTTTAATAACTTTTCATCCTCAAGGTCTTAAGATGGTCCTGACCAAATTTCAACTCGATCTGATTAAATCTGTAGGAGGAGTTCGTTAAAGTACGCGGCCTATAAAACGCTAAAAATGACATGAAATCCAATATGGCCGACTTCTGGGTGGGCGGAGCTAATGAAACCCAATGAGGAATATGTTTCAAATGATGAGTGGGATATGCAAACCAAATTTCATGAATATCGGATCAACTTTGACAAAGTTAAAATTTCAACGCGTTAGGGGGCGCTATAGAGCCGGCTAAACACGCTGAGCCTAATGGCTATACATTTACATAAAGTTCACAGGTGTCTATCATTTTGCCAAATTTCATGAGTTTTCGAGTACCTAAAGGTATGTTCAAAATCTAAAAGACATAAGGGGGCGCTAGAGAGCCAACATGCCACGCCCAAGCAAAATTTCACCACTAAAATAAAGTAATTACTAGTTTGGATGTGCGTGTAAAGTTTCATTATTTTTTGTGCATCCTAAAGTCTTCAAATATGCGTTCGTAAATTCTAAAATCACGCAGGAAGTCCAACATGGCTGACTTCCTGTTGGCCGAAAGTATCTCAAAATCATTTAATCCAGGTATGAGGGCGTGAGCAATGACATACTTGAATTTCGTGAAGATCGAAGAAACTTTCTCTGAAAAACTGCGTACGTTAGGGGGCGCTATGGAGCCCCCTGGAGAAACCCGAGCCCAGTCACTCCAGAACATTGAATTTCCCACCAGTTCTGACGCATACTCCACTTTTGGTGAGTTTTTGGGGATGGCTAAGGTCCCAAAAACACGATCTACCAGCGGAAAAATAATAATACTGACAAAAACAATAGGTTCCTTGCACTTCGTGCCAGGACACCTTCGGGTCCTGGCACGAAGTGCTCGGGCCCTAATAATATATAATATTATAATATAATAATATAATATAACACAGAGAGAAATCAACAAAAAGTGGCGGAAAGGAAAAAAGAAGACTACATCTCCCAGAGTGCTTTGCGCTGGAGTCGCGTAGTTGTTTCCGGTGTCTTGTAGCATTTCACTTCCTTCCAGAGTCAGACCCGACCAGACCAGAACACACCGAGACAGAAGAATAATATAATAATATATAATATAATAATATAATATAAATATTACATTATTATATTATATTATTATAAATATTATATTATTATATTATTATTATATTATATTATATTATTATATTATTATATTATATATTATTATATTATATTATATTATTATATTATATTATTATATTATATTATTATATTATATATTATTATATTATATTATATTATATTATTATATAATACAACACAGAGAGAAATCAACAGAAAGTGTCGTAAAGTAAAAAAGAAGACTTCATCTCCCAGAGTGCTTTGCGCTGGAGTCGCGTAGGTGTTTCCGGTGTCTTATAACATTTCACTTCCTTCCAGAGTCAGACCCGACCAGACCAGAACACACCGACAGAACCCGTCTGGACCCGTCCGGACCCGTCCGTACCGTGTTCCCGCCTTCAGTAACGACCGGTTGGTTTCCATCGTTACCCGAGCAGCATGAAGCGCGCGCTGTAGGACCGCTGAGTGACGTAGCAGCGCGACCCGGGACCCGGTGAGGCCTCCTCCAGTCCTCCAGCAGAGAGCCAGAGACCAGGTCCTCCAGTCCTCCAGCAGAGAGCCAGAGACCAGGTCCTCCAGTCCTCCAGCAGAGAGCCAGAGACCAGGTCCTCCAGTCCTCCAGCAGAGAGCCAGAGACCAGGTCCTCCAGTCCTCCAGCAGAGAGCCAGAGACCAGGTCCTCCAGTCCTCCAGCAGAGAGCCAGAGACCAGGTCCTCCAGTCCTCCAGCAGAGAGCCAGAGACCAGGTCCTCCAGTCCTCCAGCAGAGAGCCAGAGACCAGGTCCTCCAGTCCTCCAGCAGAGAGCCAGAGACCAGGTCCTCCAGTCCTCCAGCAGAGAGCCAGAGACCAGGTCCTCCAGTCCTCCAGCAGAGAGCCAGAGACCAGGTCCTCCAGGTCCTCCGGTAGAGACAGGTCCTCTCCGGTCTGTAGGTCCTCCGGCATGTCGTCCCCGTCCCCGTCCTCGTCCTCCGCCGGGGGCTCGCGCCGGCAGTGGTGCTACCTGTGCGACCTGCCGAAGCAGCCGTGGGCGATGCTGTGGGAGTTCAGCGAGGCGGTCTGCCGAGGCTGCGTCAACTACGACGGAGCGGACCGGATCGAGCTGCTCATAGACACGGCCCGACACCTGAAGAACCAGCACCAGAACCACAACCAGCACCAGCACCAGAACCAGGTCCTGGACGGACACGGCCGGTCTCCGGGTCCACCGGGTCCACAGCACCACGGGAAACCTCTGTACGGGTCCGGGTCCGCCCGCCTGCCCAACGGGCTGCACCGGGCCGAAGACGGGACCGGGTCGCTGTCCGAGTCCAGCAGGCAGAGCCCCAACACCAGCACCCGCAGACCCATCGTCCCGGGTATGGGTCTGGGTCTGCACAGCTCCATCTCTCAAGCCCTGATGGCTCAGGGTCTGGTCGCCGCCCCCCACGGCCTGCTGGCCCCCCTAGCGGGGTCCAGAGCCGGGGTCGCCATACCCGTCTCGGCCGGGTCCATGCTGGGCGAAGTGGGTCGGAGACAGGTGGTCTCTCTGGGGGGTCTGGGAGTCGGAGTCGGGGCTAGCACCTCTGCTCTGGTGGGAATCGACCCGGCTCTCTGGAGGAACAACGAGGTGATGGCAGAACTCAACGAGGTGGCCCGCAGCCGGGTCGAAGGCTGGCCCAACCGGCCCAAAGCGGTCCGGGACGTCCTGATGGCGTTGAGCGGCTGCGTGCCCTTCAACGTGCGCTTCAGGAAAGACCACAACCTGACGGGTCGAGTTCTGGCCTTCGACACCGGCGCCACGCCGGAGTTCGAGCTGAAGGTGTTCGCGGAGTACCCCGCCGGCTCCGGGATGATCTTCTCGGGCGTCCCGGACCTGGTCCGGCAGATGTTCCGCGACTCGGCCAAAGACGCGGGCAAAGCGGTGAACTCGGGGCTTCGCTACGTGGAGTACGAGAAGAGGCCCGGCACGGGAGACTGGCGCGGGCTGTCGGAGCTGCTGAACGACGGCGTGCGCATGTTCAAAGAGCCCCCTATTCCAGAGGTTCTGCCGCAGCCGGATGCGGGGATGCCCGTGGCGGTCGGCGGACGCCCAGCACCGGCGAAGGGCACGACCCGGCGCCGCAAGGCTTCTCCGGGCTCTGAGAATGGGGAGAGCGACGGGAGGCTCGACGGGAGGTCCGACGGGAGGCCCGACCACGCGGCGAGGGAGCCGTGGCCCCGAGGCGTCTACGCCGCCATGGAGCCTCTTCCTGGCATGGAGGGCCCGCCCCGGCTCCACAGCCAGCCCTCGCCCATCTCGGCGCTGATGGGCGTGGCAGACAGCCTGAGCTCCGGCCAGATGGCCAGAGACAGCCCCGGCGTGTCCACGGCCCACTCGTCCTCGGCGGGCCGTCCCACCAGCGGCAGCCCCTCCGCCGCCTCCACCTCCGTCTCCCAGGCCGCCGTGGGGCAGAGCGCCGGCGCCGGGGAGTCCACGAGCGGCGCCCAGGGCACCCTGCTCTGCTGCACTCTCTGCCGAGAGCGCCTGGAGGACACTCACTTCGTCCAGTGTCCCTCCGTCCCGCACCACAAGTTCTGCTTCCCATGTACCCGCGGGTTCATCCGCAGCCAGGGTCAGGGCGGCGAGGTGTACTGCCCCAGCGGCGAGCGCTGCCCGCTGGCCGGATCCTCCGTCCCCTGGGCCTTCATGCGGGGAGAGATCTCCACCATCCTCGCTGGGGACGGAGACGTCACGGTGAAGAAGGAGAGCGACCCTTGACCGCTCCACCCGGTCCTGGTGAATGGTAAGACGACGGTGTGGTCCCTCAGCCTTCTGTTAAAGATCTGTCTGAGGACGCAGCCGTCCTCTGAGGACGCAGCCGTCCTCTGAGGACGCAGCCGTCCTCTGAGGACGCAGCCGTCCTCTGAGGACGCAGCCGTCCTCGGAGGACGCAGCCGTCCTCTGACAGATCTTTAGACACATTTTAAACAGACTGAAGTTATCTAAACCAACATGAACATCTAAAGTCCCCGATATTTAACCCTGTGTCTCTGAGCGGTGTCTCTGAGCGGTGTCTCTGAGCCGTGTCTCTGAGCCGTGAGGAGTCAGAAACTATACGTTTGAAACCAGCCGTCAGGATTTCTGTCCATTTGTGATGTCACAAATATACAATACATATTTAAATCATTAGAAGGTTTTAAACAGTCTAAATGTGTCCCAGTTTATTTCCTGTTGCAGTGTATGTGAAAGACATCAACTGACAGGAAGTAAACATGGACCCAACCTGTTGCCTAGCAACACAATTCCATTGAAATGCACTAAAACGGAGCGTTTCAGACAGACAGGTGAATACAGGTATATTCAGACAGGTGAATACAGGTATATTCAGACAGACAGGTGAATACAGGTATATTCAGACAGGTGAACACAGGTATATTCAGACAGACAGGTGAACACAGGTATATTCAGACAGGTGAACACAGGTATATTCAAACAGACAGGTGAACACAGGTATATTCAGACAGACAGGTGAACACAGGTATATTCAGACAGGTGAACACAGGTATATTCAGACACAGGTGAACACAGGTATATTCAGACAGACAGGTGAACACAGGTATATTCAGACAGACAGATGAACACAGGTATATTCAGACAGACAGGTGAACACAGGTATATTCAGACAGACAGGTGAACACAGGTATATTCAGACAGACAGAAGGAGAAACATAAAGGTGTTTTTAACATTGCAGCATGTAAACATGTTCTTATAGAAACACTAAATACAAGAATGAAGCTGAAGATGAGCATCATACGGGACCTTTAAATAAATAAATAATAGTTTAATCTTTTTATAAAGAAACACGATCTCTACTAACTTTAGATCACCTGCCTGTTCACAGTGGAGATGCTTCTTGGTGTTTCCTCAACAGATCTCAACATGGCTGCCGGGTCACAAACGTTCTCATTCTACAGCTAAACCGTCACTACCAGATGATTCTGACATCTGAGGAGAGAAATAGACTTTACAGTAACAGAGTATTGATTCATATCTGATCAGCACGGCCTGGTTTCACCATTTGATCGGAGTTGGTGAGTGATTGACAGCTGCCTGTTGAATGAACAGCCAATAGGAACGCTCTCTCTCTGTAATGACCTGTGATTGGTCAAAGTCTTCCGTCAGGCTAGATGTTCTACAGCCTGTAAACAGAGCCATGAGGAGGAGCAGAAGTCTAGTTCTCTCTCACAACACTTCAATTACAACATGCTGAAAGGTTATTATGGGATGTCTGCCCAGTGATGCCAAAAACATGCTGCCTACTGCAGCTTTAATGATTTGCACAATGACGACTTAATGTCTAACAGTGCTGCCCCCCCCCTAACATGTACCCGCTGAAATATCCCGGCTGAAAGCCCTGATGTTCTGATGGTGTTTGTGTTCATGTTCTGTTTCTGGTTGTTCCAGATGATCCCAGACCCTCACACGTGGTTCTGTTTGTGGTTCTGTTGTTCTCCTGCTGGTTGTTTGACCCGTTGTCTCTCTTCTCTCTCCTCAGTGGATCAAACACTTTGAAAGCACTTCCCTATTATCTGGAGCAGAGGTCCACGTCGGCTGCAGTTCATCATGTGTGCCTCTGAGAACAGAAGAACTCTGGAGAACCGGAGAACATCTACACACACACACACCATTAACTAAAGACACAACAAGACTCACTTCAGAGAGGACAGGAGAGGACACGTCTCCGTCTGTCTCCGTCTGTCGGGGCTCGGCTGGGCGGCGACATCTCGACCCAACGTTGAGTCCTGACCAAACCTCCCCTCCTCCCCTCCCATCATCAGGACTCGTCTTCAGACCTCCTCCCATCATCAGCCCTCCTCCTCCCATCATCAGGACTCGTCTTCAGACCTCCTCCCATCATCAGGACTCGTCTTCGGGCCTCGTCTTCAGGCCTCGTCCCATCATCAGGCCTCGTCTTCGGGCCTCGTCCTCAGGCCTCGTCCCATCAGAACTTGTCTTCAGGCCTCGTCCTGGAAGCCCCGGACAGAAAGCACACGCTTGTTTTAGGAACGACAATCTTCTTTTGTCCTTCATTTGTGTTCTTGTCCTCCATGTTGCGTCCCGTCCGTCCCCTCTAGACGGACAACGGGCGTTCCGACAGAATCGTCATTTCTCTTTGAAAAACAAATGAATGTTCAGAATGTGTCCGAACCCATCGAGTCCTTAACGCCAAGGATGTAAACCATGTAATCAACGATATGTCTCTTAGGTATTCTCCTTCTATTGTACGTCAAAAATGTGAATTTACTTTCAATATGGCTCTGTAATTTCTATTTTTGATACAATACAAATTTCTATGTATTTGTTTATAGTGATAAGAAGACCAAAGATGGCTTCATGCTCAATGTCCTTTTGTTGTATTGTAGCCGTGTCCGCTGTATTCACTGAGCGCCTCGGCGTCAGTCACTAATCTGTTCATCTATCACAGAGGTAAAACTTGTTATTGTTTATTTACTTTATCAATATATGTATGGTAAGATGATTAGCACCACTTTACTCATGTGATCTGCACAGGTCAATTCTACAATAAATTACTAAATAGTTATTAATCACAGCGGCTTTATTCTTTCACCCTCAGACACTGTTTTATACAACTTTATTACATACATATGTACATGGAAAACCAACACCACATATTATAGAAGCCCTTTAAATGCATCAACATCCTCTGAAGTAGCACCTTGAACCCAGTTAACCTTGAACCCAGTTAACCCGAACCCAGCTAACCTAAATCACTGCCTCATCTAGACGACTATATCTGACTTTAGAGTGTTCTGTTCATTTAATCATTCACACATGGGGAGTGTTTCCTTCCTGCATTCAGCAGCTTCAACTGTTTCTGTTAGTCTGATTAAGTGTTTAACTTCTTCATATTTGTCTAATACAGTTTATAAAATCTGCCGCTCTGATGCCAGCAGACGGAGACGGAGGAACTCTGGGATGACTTAACGAGTTACCTTAACGAGTTGACTTAACGAGTTGATGAGCAGCGCGGTAGGACGGCTCAGTGGGATCTGGTTAGTTGGGTTAGTTAATCCCGATCAGGAGAAGATATCCTGGATATGTTGAACTGGCTTCATAGTACAGACCTCTGATGTTGTATTAACCCTTTAAATGCATCAACAGCCACTGAACTGAACCCAGTCAACCTGCTTTCTGAACACGCTGCTGCTGCTGAGTTAATGTGGAGTGCAAAGTAATTAAAAAGTGATTCATTCTGAATATAAACTGATCTGATGAAGCACAAAGACCAGAACTCTCCAGCAAACACAACACGTACTGTAAACACCAACACCAGTTTCATATATCACATCATCATAACATCACACTATAGATTATTCATCTGTAAACACGTCATCACAGTGGTGGGGATCCTTTGTGGTTACATTTATAATCTGGTTCACACCACTATACACCATTATAGCACAGCGAGGACGAGGGGAGCAGTGGTGTACTGTCGGAGGGACGGTGGTTCAGGAGGTGGTTCAGAAGGGGCATCCGGTGTCCCCCAGGGCCTCCTGAGCTGCCTTCACGGTCTCTCTCTTCACACACCTCCAGTAGCCAGAGAGGCCGTTCTGATGCTGCACCTGAGGACGGGACGGGACGGAGCTCATCAGTCTACACGATATATACTGTAAATACAGGTCCGTTTACCATTCAGTGTTCTGATGCTGCACCTGAGGACGGGACGGGACGGAGCTCATCACTATCTATCTATAGATATACGTAAATGATGCTGCACCTGAGGACGGGACGGAACTCATCACTATCTATAGATATACGTAAATGATGCTGCACCTGAGGACGGGACGGAGCTCATCACTATCTATCTATAGATATACGTAAATGATGCTGCACCTGAGGACGGGACGGGACGGAGCTCATCACTATCTATAGATATACATAAATGATGCTGCACCTGAGGACGGGACGGAACTCATCACTATCTATCTATAGATATACGTAAATGATGCTGCACCTGAGGACGGGACGGGACGGAGCTCATCACTATCTATAGATATACATAAATGATGCTGCACCTGAGGACGGGACGGAACTCATCACTATCTATCTATAGATATACGTAAATGATGCTGCACCTGAGGACGGGACGGGACGGAGCTCATCACTATCTATAGATATACGTAAATGATGCTGCACCTGAGGACGGGACGGAACTCATCAGTCTAGCAGATATATACTGTATAGATGCAGGTCTGTTTACCGCTCAGGGTTAGGGGGAATATGCTTCTTCACCTTCTAGCTGAGAGTTGCAGATTAAACAAGCAGATATAATAACGTGTTGGTGAGCTTTAGACCCGTTCCCATGTGGACAGAGCCAGGCCTGCTGGTTCCAGTCCAGCTAAGGCTAAGGCTGTAGCTTCATATTTAGCAGACAGATGTGACGGAAGACCTGAACATCTAACACGCTGCAGGAGAACAGGTCGGATCATTGAACAGATGTTTTTATCAGACATGTTTGCAGCTAACTGTAAAGAGTGGACCGTCTGACCTTCAGCCCTCTCAGTACCCGGTCCTTCATCACCCCCATGAACTCCTTGTGGCTCAGGCAGTTGTCTCCGTCCATGTCGAACAGCTTGAACACCGTGTCCAGGACGTTCTCTGACAGGTCGT
Organism: Sebastes paucispinis; assembly: GCA_036937225.1. Classification (NCBI taxonomy): domain Eukaryota; kingdom Metazoa; phylum Chordata; class Actinopteri; order Perciformes; family Sebastidae; genus Sebastes; species Sebastes paucispinis. Next base: position 235,787 of record JAUPFX010000018.1, read on the forward strand.
GGCCCGTGGCGATCCTCACGGCTCGCTTGAACTGGGCTGCAGTGAGAGGAAGGACAGGATGTAGAGGTTGAACTGGACCTCAGTGAGGAAGGACAGGATGTAGTCGTGTTCTGTGTAAAGGTTGAACTGGACCTCAGTGAGGAAGGACAGGATGTAGTCGTGTTCTGTGTAAAGGTTGAACTGGACCTCAGTCAGAGGAAGGACAGGATGTAGTCGTGTTCTGTGTGTTTGAACTGGACCTCAGTGAGAGGAAGGACAGGATGTAGTCGTGTTCTGTGTGTTTGAACTGGACCTCAGTCAAAGGAAGGATAGGATGTAGTCGTGTTCTGTGTGTTTGAACTGGACCTCAGTGAGAGGAAGGACAGGATGTAGAGGTTGAACTGGACCTCAGTCAGAGGAAGGACAGGATGTAGAGGTTGAACTGGACCTCAGTCAGAGGAAGGACAGGATGTAGAGGTTGAACTGGACCTCAGTCAGAGGAAGGACAGGATGTAGAGGTTGAACTGGACCTCAGTCAGAGGAAGGACAGGATGTAGAGGTTGAACTGGACCTCAGTCAGAGGAAGGACAGGATGTAGAGGTTGAACTGGACCTCAGTCAGAGGAAGGACAGGATGTAGAGGTTGAACTGGACCTCAGTCAGAGGAAGGACAGGATGTAGAGTTTAGAGGAAGCCAGTCAACAGAGGGGGGGGGGTGTTACCCATTCCAACGGGACGGCTGGCTCCGGTCACCAGCTTCATTGAGAAGGCGAAGTCCTCCAGGTTGTTGGAGAAGAGACAGAAGGCCTTGAACTCATTGAACGTGATGCTCTGAAAGATAAAAGGTCTGTTCAGTAACGTTCCTCACTGAGAGACGTCCTCACCGAGAGACGTTCCTCACCGAGAGACGTTCCTCACTCGGTGAGGAACGTCTCTCGGTGAGGACGTCTCTCGGTGAGGACGTCTCTCACTGCACTGTACAGTACGGGAGGGTGGGGGGGTTAGTCCTCTAACCTGGCCTGCAGGGATCCTCTTCCTCATGTTCTCCCAGTAGACCTCGTTGTCTTCTTCGTTGGTGTAGTGGAGCAGCCACTCTGCAAAGTCTTCTCTCCGCATGGTGTCCATCCCTTTGGAGAACTGCAGGAACTCCATCACCTGGACCTCAGCCTGCAGGTCCTCCATGAACCTGGACAACACAGACAGAGAGCTGGCTGGAGACGGGACGCTTTGAGAAGCAGCAGGAAGAACACCACCCAGTGAGTGAAAGCTGCAGAGCATCGCTGGACTGATTCAGTGATTCAGTGACTCAGTGATTCAGTGACTCAGTGACTCAGTAATTCAGTGACTCAGTGATTCAGTGACTCAGTGACTCAGTGATTCAGTGACTCAGTGACTCAGTGACTCAGTGACTCAGTGATTCAGTGACTCAGTGATTCAGTGATTCAGTGACTCAGTGACTCAGTGACTCAGTGATTCAGTGATTCAGTGACTCAGTGATTCAGTGATTCAGTGACTCAGTGACTCAGTGATTCAGTGACTCAGTGATTCAGTGATTCAGTGACTCAGTGACTCAGTGACTCAGTGATTCAGTGACTCAGTGATTCAGTGATTCAGTGATTCAGTGACTCAGTGATTCAGTGACTCAGTGACTCAGTGATTCAGTGATTCAGTGACTCAGTGATTCAGTGACTCAGTGACTCAGTGATTCAGTGATTCAGTGACTCAGTGATTCAGTGACTCAGTGACTCAGTGACTCAGTGATTCAGTGACTCAGTGACTCAGTGACTCAGTGATTCAGTGACTCAGTGACTCAGTGATTCAGTGACTCAGTGACTCAGTGATTCAGTGACTCAGTGATTCAGTGATTCAGTGACTCAGTGATTCAGTGACTGAGGGTTGGAACCTGCTGTAGTCGGTGATTCAGTGACTCAGTGACTCAGTGATTCAGTGATTCTGTGATTCAGTGACTCAGTGATTCAGTGACTCAGTGATTCAGTGACTCAGTGATTCAGTGATTCAGTGATTCAGTGACTCAGTGACTCAGTGATTCAGTGACTGAGGGTTGGAACCTGCTGTAGTCGGTGATTCAGTGACTCAGTGACTCAGTGATTCAGTGACTCAGTGATTCAGTGATTCAGTGATTCAGTGACTCAGTGACTCAGTGATTCAGTGACTTAGTGATTCAGTGATTCAGTGACTCAGTGACTCAGTGACTCAGTGATTCAGTGATTCAGTGACTCAGTGACTCAGTGATTCAGTGATTCAGTGACTCAGTGATTCAGTGATTCAGTGATTCAGTGACTCAGTGATTCAGTGACTCAGTGATTCAGTGACTTAGTGATTCAGTGATTCACTGACTCAGTGATTCAGTGACTCAGTGACTCAGTGATTCAGTGACTCAGTGATTCAGTGATTCAGTGACTGAGGGTTGGAACCTGCTGTAGTCGGTGTTTTTTGTGATGTGTTTTGACATGTCTCCAGTAGTACTAATCCTTGTGGGTAGACTGGTTCCTACTGGTCTGTAGACGTACTGTAACAGGGTGGGACTCTTCCTAAGAGTGTGACTAACAGATTAACATCCTGACACAGGGAGAAAGTGAAAGTTTACGCTGAACCTCCTGAACTCCTCTGAGTTCACTCCAGAAACAAATCCTCAGAGAGAAACAGTCATTAAAGAGTACTTAGTGTATTTATTAATTTAATGCTTCTAGTTGTTGTAGAAGTAGATTACTCTGCTCTGGAGGGGTTGGGGGGGGGGCAGTCGGTGAAATGTACCAAAACAACCAGATATTAAAACAGTGTTTTTATTGTCTGTTATTCTGTTGATGCTATGATGATGATCTGAATCATTTAAACCTTCTGTTGGAAATATTTCACATTTTATAAGACAACATGAGACAGTAAGTCATGGGGACAGAAATGTTTCTGCGTACCAGGAAGGACCTGCGTATGGACGGACGGACGGACAGACAGAATTTAATCATTTAGCATTGAAAGATTTACACATTGAATTCTGACGAACACAAAGGATGTTCAACGGTAGAGATGAGGACTGTTCATCTGGATTATAAAGAGGCCAGATGGACGTCCTGCTACCGTGACTACAGGACACTACAGGACGCTACAGGACGCTAGAGGACACTACAGGACTCTACAGGACGCTAGAGGACACTACAGGACACTACAGGACACTACAGGACACTAGAGGACACTACAGGACAGTGTTCCTCACCTCCTGAACTCCTGATACTGTAACTTGTTCCCTCCTGTCTTCCCGAAGAAGTAGGCCTGCAGAGTTGTGTTCACTCCTTCTCCGTCTTCCACTGCTTTCTGTTTCACATCCAGAGAACAACATCATCATGATATGTAATCAATATGATATCAGGATATCAAGTAGTGTTACAGACGGTGACGAGCTGACGGGATTAACACCCACCTCGGTGCCGTCTTTGGGAACTCTGGCTTTACTCTTTCCGATGATTTTCTTCAGCTTCAGAAGAAACAGAAACATTCCAACAACGTTAACGTCTGATAACCAGAGATATGAACCATTACCTTCAGTGATGTGACCCTCCTGTACATCCCTCCTCACTGACCTGAACAACCCACAGATAGAACCTGGTATATCATATTATATTATATTATAACCTATTATATTATATTATATTATAACCTATTATATTATAACCTATTATATTATATTATATTATATTATAACCTATTATATTATATTATATTATATTATAACCTATTATATTATATTATAACCTATTATATTATATTATATTATAACCTATTATATTATATCATATTATAACCTATTATATTATATCATATTATAACCTATTATATTATATTATAACCTATTATATCATATTATAACCTATTATATTATATTATATTATAACCTATTATATTATATTATATTATATTATATTATATTATATTATAACCTATTATATTATATCATATTATAACCTATTATATTATAACCTATTATATTATATTATAACCTATTATATTATATCATATTATAACCTATTATATTATATTATAACTTATTATATTATAACCTATTATATTATATTATATTATAACCTATTATATTATATCATATTATATTATATTATAACCCATTATATTATATTATATTATAATCTATTATATTATATCATATTATAACCTATTATATTATATTATAACCTATTATATTATATTATATTATAACCTATTATATTATATTATAACCTATTATATTATATTATAACCTATTATATTATATCATATTATAACCTATTATATTATATTATAACCTATTATATTATATTATATTATAACATATTATATTATATCCTATTATATTATATTATATTATATCCTATTATATTATATTATAACCTATTATATTATATTATATTATAACATATTATATTATATCCTATTATATTATATTATATTATATCCTATTATATTATATTATAACCTATTATATTATATTATATCATATTATAGATCTAATCACACAACAGACAGTCCATGCATCTCTTCCTCCTCTTCTATTGAACACTTTATGCACCAAGTCACAACATGAAACTAGGACAGCGTGCCAACATGCAGTCTACCAGCCGAGGCCTCATCTAACTGCTTTCCCATTTCCACACTTTGTGCCTCCTCGTCTCCTCGCCTCCTCGTCTCCTAGCCTCCTCCGGCTTGTGACCCGGAAATTGATCTGATCTTGAAGGACATTCCGTTTCCTAACATGCATCTGGAGGAGCTCCAGTATCAGTGAGGACACACCGGTGGTGTATAGGAGGCGTCTGGAGGAGCTCCAGTATCAGTGAGGACACACCGGTGGTGTATAGGAGGCGTCTGGAGGAGCTCCAGTATCAGTGAGGACACACCGGTGGTGTATAGGAGGCGTCTGGAGGAGCTACAGTATCAGTGAGGACACACCGGTGGTGTATAGGAGGCGTCTGGAGGAGCTCCAGTATCAGTGAGGACACACCGGTGGTGTATAGGAGGCGTCTGGAGGAGCTCCAGTATCAGTGAGGACACACCGGTGGTGTATAGGAGGCGTCTGGAGGAGCTACAGTATCAGTGAGGACACACCGGTGGTGTATAGGAGGCGTTTGGAGGAGCTACAGTATCAGTGAGGACACACCGGTGGTGTATAGGAGGCGTCTGGAGGAGCTCCAGTATCAGTGAGGACACACCGGTGGTGTATAAGAGGCGTCTGGAGGAGCTACAGTATCAGTGAGGACACACCGGTGGTGTATAGGAGGCGTTTGGAGGAGCTACAGTATCAGTGAGGACACACCGGTGGTGTATAGGAGGCGTCTGGAGGAGCTCCAGTATCAGTGAGGACACACCAGTGGTGTATAGGAGGCGTCTGGAGGAGCTACAGTATCAGTGAGGACACACCGGTGGTGTATAGGAGGCGTCTGGAGGAGCTACAGTATGCCTGTTGCCTTGACTTCTCCGTCCTCGCGTCTCTTCCTCGCTGCGACTAAGATGCGAGGAGAGGATTGGAGGAGAGGAGTCAAGGAGAGGATTGGAGGAGAGGAGTCAAGGAGAGGAGTGGAGGAGAGGAGTCGAGGAGAGGAGCGGAGGAGAGGAGGATGTACAAACTGTGAAATGGGAAAGGCCTCTGGAGTCCAGACGGAGCACACTGAGGTGTTCAGAGTCGGGTTGGAACAGAGAGACTTTAAATGAAGGGACTCCAGTGAGGAGCTGATCTCAGGCTGCAGACATGCAAACACATGATGATGAAACACAGCTAACAGCTAGCAGTGCAGCTCCGCCTCACCTGCTCACCTGCTCACCTGCTCACCTTCTCACGGGTCCATACTTACAGCTGAGGGAGCGTCAGCACTTGAGGCAGCATTAAAGGTGGCAATAGTTTGAGATTTAAACAACAGAATCACAATCCTCTCTGAGCAACACGTCCTCCATGATCACAGTGTTCAGTATCACTACAGTACAACATTATAAAACACTGATATAGATATCAGAGGTCTCACCTTGAGGAACTCCTTCTGGTCCACCTGCTCATTGCCGTCCACATCAAGCATTCTGAAAGCGATATGAAATCCTGTCCGCGGCTCTGCAACAGTAACAGTCAGTCATCTGAGCTCTGTATTATAACATTATAGAAGAGCTCACATGGATCAATGCACTCGGTTAGTAGAGCAAACAGGCGTTAGTCAACACAGCCTGGAAGACAGGAAAGTCACAAAATCAGATCCATTCAGCACGACACCGCTGAGAGTCGAGGGAAGACCTAGAGAGGCTCATGTAAAGGTCTGGGAGGCTACTCACTGGTCAGGATGGTCAGCAGGAACAGATACTCTGTGTAGGAGATCAGACCTGCAGGACACAACATAGAGAAGAAGATAACCAACAGATACTCTGTGAACACACAGACGTCAGTGTAACGCGTTATAATAACTAGCATTAATAAAGGGTAAACTGATGGTTAAAGGGACAGTGTGAAGGACTTGGCAGCATCTAGTGGTGTGGTTGCAGATTGCAACCAGCTGAGTCCCGCTCCTCTCACTGCTCCCTCGCCAACGCTAAGGTAACGTGAGCCGCCTCACTCAGAGGTCATCCATACCATAATAACACTACTTTACTTTAGTTCTGATGTCAGTCAGTAAGAACTGATCCCACATCTGGATCCAGCATGTTGGATGTTAGATGTTGGATGTTAGATGTTGGATGTTGGATGTTGAATGTTGGATGTGAGATGTTGGATGTGAGATGTTGGATGTTGGATGGATGTGAGATGTTAGATGTTGGATGTGAGATGTTGGATGTGAGATGTTGGATGTGAGATGTGAGATGTTGGATGTTGGATGTGAGATGTTGGATGTTGGATATTAGATGTTAGATGTCGGATGTTAGATGTTGGATGTTGGATATTAGATGTGAGATGTTGGATGTTGGATGTGAGATGTTGGATGTTGGATATTAGATGTTATATGTTGGATGTTGGATATTAGATGTTATATGTGAGATGTTGGATGTTGGATATTAGATGTGAGATGTTAGATGTTGGATGTGAGATGTGAGATGTTGGATGTTGGATATTAGATGTTAGATGTTGGATGTTGGATATTAGATGTTATATGTGAGATGTTGGATATTAGATGTTATATGTGAGATGTTGGATGTTGGATATTAGATGTTATATGTGAGATGTTGGATGTTGGATATTAGATGTTATATGTGAGATGTTGGATGTTGGATATTAGATGTTATATGTTGGATGTTGGATATTAGATGTTAGATGTGAGATGTTGGATGTTGGATATTAGATGTGAGATGTTAGATGTCAGATGTCAGATGTTAGATGTTGGATGTTGGATATTAGATGTTATATGTGAGATGTTGGATGTTGGATATTAGATGTTATATGTGAGATGTTGGATATTAGATGTTAGATGTGAGATGTTAGATGTCGGATGTTAGATGTTGAATGTTGGATATTAGATGTTATATGTGAGATGTTGGATGTTGGATATTAGATGTGAGATGTTGGATGTTGGATGTTAGATGTTGAATGTTGGATGTTAGATGTTGGATGTTGGATATTAGATGTTATATGTGAGATGTTGGATGTGAGATGTTGGATGTTAGATGTTATATGTGGGATGTTGGATGTTGGATATTAAATGTTAGATATGAGATGTTGGATGTTGGATGTTAGATGTTGGATGTGAGATGTTGGATGTTGGATGTGAGATGTTGGATGTTATATGTGAGATGTTGGATGTTGGATATTAGATGTGAGATGTGGGATGTTGGATGTGAGATGTTGGATGTTAGATGTTATATGTGAGATGTTGGATGTTGGATATTAGATGTGAGATGTGGGATGTTGGATGTGAGATGTTGGATGTTATATGTGAGATGTGAGTTAACTGTGCTGACAGATGGAGGACTCACCGTTGTCTCCGATGGTTCTGAACAGCTCATCACCGGCTGCAGCTTTAGCGGCAGCGTCCAACATCTTGTTCACTTCCTGTACAGAAACAGATCAGAGATCAGAGATCAGAGTGAACTGATGACCAGGCTCTACAGGTATATATTATGAACACAGGGTGGTGATGATGATGATGATGATGATGATGATGATGATGGGAGCGTACTTGTGTTGTTAGAATCCTCTTCTGCAGCTTCCCTACATGAGGAGAAACAGAACAGATCCGTTAATAAGACGACACTAAACTGAATGAATAACAGCACAAGGAGGCTTTATACATACATATATACATATACATACATACATACATACATGCATATATACATATATATATATATATATATATACACACACATGTGAATGATCAGTGGAAGCAGCTCCAGAGGCTTCATGCTCCTGATCAGACTTCTACTGATCAGACCATGAAGACCAGTGAGCGACGGATGGCTTCAATTATAGATGTAGGTCTTCTTTATAACCTGAACAGAGAATTACTCACACTAAAAATACTTTGCTTTTACTTAACTGAGCTTTTGTTTTGGTACATGTGCTCGATCTTACGGTGCCCCTGTGACCTGTGTACTGTGTACTGTGTACTGTGACCTGTGTACTGTGACCTGTGTACTGTGACCTGTGTACTGTGACCTGTGTACTGTGACCTGTTCACATACAGGTGACATATAACAGGAAACACCAACACCACAGGTAAGGTGAGTAAGGTGAGCTTCAGCTTCAGTGCTGCTGGACACGTCCTACACGTCTCTGCAACTATACTGGAGGGATGAAAACATGATTCCACTAATACAGAGTCTGTCTATCCTGTCAGACCAGGACCAGAGGTGTCCAACTGGGTGGAGATCTGTGTGGTGTTCTGGTCAGAGGGTTAGTGGTTCAGGTTAGATCTGTGGGGTGTTCTGGTCAGAGGGTTAGTGGTTCAGGTTAGATCTGTGTGGTGGTCTGGTCAGAGGGTTAGTGGTTCAGGTTAGATCTGTGTGGTGGTCTGGTCAGAGGGTTAGTGGTTCAAGTTAGATCTGGGGTGTTCTGGTCAGAGAGTTAGTGGTTCAGGTTAGATCTGGCTGCAGGTTTCTCTCCTTGCTCATCAGGAGTCATTGGTATCACCTGAGATCAGCCTCAGCTGCTGGTAATCAGCCTGCTGGGAGGCTGTATCAGCAGGTTGGCTGCTCAGTTGGTTGTGTGTCTGCAGAGGGTCAACACCTTCAGTTGGCTCTCTGGGTTTACGTTGTGTTGGGTGTTTTGTGGGTTTAGTGATTTAGAGTGTGCACATCTTTAGTCAGCCTCTACTTCTCTTTTGTGTCCCAACGTACATCTCATTTGGTCTGATACCTTCTGTGTTGGTATGTCATCATTGTTGGTAGATTTAGTGGGCGGCTGTGAGGAGTTATATTATATCACGGTCTCCTTTTAGAACCCAAGAGACCCTTTTATTATTATTATTATTATTAGTGTGTGCAGTTTATTTATTTGTTAGTTTCCCAGTAGCGACAGGTTTTTGTTTTCCTGGGTCACCTGGAGGACAGAGCAGAGCGATGAGTGTATAGACGGTCAGTAGATGATGAGTGTATAGACGGTCAGTAGATGATGAGCGTATAGACGGTCAGTAGATGATGAGCGTATAGACGGTCAGTAGATGGTGAGGGTATAGACGGTCAGTAGATGATGAGCGTATAGACGGTCAGTAGATGGTGAGGGTATAGACGGTCAGTAGATGATGTGTATAGACGGTCAGTAGATGATGTGTATAGACGGTCAGTAGATGATGAGCGTATAGATGGTCAGTAGATGATGAGCGTATAGACGGTCAGTAGATGATGAGCGTATAGACGGTCAGTAGATGGTGAGGGTATAGACGGTCAGTAGATGATGAGGGTATAGACGGTCAGTAGATGGTGAGGGTATAGACGGTCAGTAGATGATGAGCGTATAGACGGTCAGTAGATGATGAGGGTATAGACGGTCAGTAGATGGTGAGGGTATAGACGGTCAGTAGATGATGAGGGTATAGACGGTCAGTAGATGATGAGCGTATAGACGGTCAGTAGATGATGAGCGTATAGACGGTCAGTAGATGATGTGTATAGACGGTCAGTAGATGATGAGCGTATAGACGGTCAGTAGATGATGTGTATAGACGGTCAGTAGATGATGAGGGTATAGACGGTCAGTAGATGATGAGCGTATAGACGGTCAGTAGATGATGAGCGTATAGACGGTCAGTAGATGGTGAGGGTATAGACGGTCAGTAGATGATGTGTATAGACGGTCAGTAGATGATGAGCGTATAGACGGTCAGTAGATGATGAGCGTATAGACGGTCAGTAGATGATGAGCGTATAGACGGTCAGTAGATGGTGAGCGTATAGACGGTCAGTAGATGATGAGGGTATAGACGGTCAGTAGATGGTGAGGGTATAGACGGTCAGTAGATGGTGAGGGTATAGACGGTCAGTAGATGGTGAGGGTATAGACGGTCAGTAGATGATGAGGGTATAGACGGTCAGTAGATGATGAGGGTATAGACGGTCAGTAGATGATGAGGGTATAGACGGTCAGTAGATGGTGAGGGTATAGACGGTCAGTAGATGGTGAGGGTATAGACGGTCAGTAGATGATGAGGGTATAGACGGTCAGTAGATGATGAGGGTATAGACGGTCAGTAGATGATGAGGGTATAGACGGTCAGTAGATGATGAGGGTATAGACGGTCAGTAGATGATGAGCGTATAGACGGTCAGTAGATGGTGAGGGTATAGACGGTCAGTAGATGATGAGCGTATAGACGGTCAGTAGATGGTGAGGGTATAGACGGTCAGTAGATGATGTGTATAGACGGTCAGTAGATGATGAGCGTATAGACGGTCAGTAGATGATGAGGGTATAGACGGTCAGTAGATGGTGAGGGTATAGACGGTCAGTAGATGATGAGGGTATAGACGGTCAGTAGATGGTGAGGGTATAGACGGTCAGTAGATGATGAGGGTATAGACGGTCAGTAGATGATGAGGGTATAGACGGTCAGTAGATGATGAGGGTATAGACGGTCAGTAGATGGTGAGGGTATAGACGGTCAGTAGATGGTGAGGGTATAGACGGTCAGTAGATGATGAGGGTATAGACGGTCAGTAGATGGTGAGGGTATAGACGGTCAGTAGATGATGAGGGTATAGACGGTCAGTAGATGGTGAGGGTATAGACGGTCAGTAGATGGTGAGGGTATAGACGGTCAGTAGATGATGAGGGTATAGACGGTCAGTAGATGATGAGGGTATAGACGGTCAGTAGATGATGAGGGTATAGACGGTCAGTAGATGGTGAGGGTATAGACGGTCAGTAGATGATGAGGGTATAGACGGTCAGTAGATGATGAGGGTATAGACGGTCAGTAGATGCTTACGGTCAACATTCTCCAGCATCACAGAGAACAGGAAGTCTCTGGGAGTCATGTAGGGCTCCTGGTCGTAAACCACCGAGGCAAACTGGTTGAAACGGACTTTTCTGGCAGAGAGATGGGGAGCTGCAGCTTCCTGGAACACAGTCACACATATATACATCACTAGTACTAGTACTGTAGTACTGTATACTACTGAACCACGGTACTACTACTGTATACTACTGAACCACGGTAGTAGTACTGTAGTAGTAGTACTACTGTAGTACTGTTGTAGTAGTAGTACTGTAGTAGTAGTGTAGTAGTGGTAGTACTGTAGTAGTACTGTTGTAGTAGTAGTACTGTAGTAGTGGTACTGTTGTAGTAGTAGTACTGTTGTAGTAGTAGTACTGTAGTAGTAGTAGTGGTGTAGTAGCAGTACTGTTGTAGTGGTAGTACTGTTGTAATAGTACTGTTGTAGTAGTACTGTTGTAGTGGTAGTACTGTTGTAATAGTACTGTTGTAGTAGTAGTACTGTTGTAGTGGTAGTACTGTTATAGTGGTAGTACTGTTGTAGTAGTACTGTTGTAGTACTGTTGTAATAGTACTGTTGTAGTAGTAGTACTGTTGTAGTGGTAGTACTGTTATAGTGGTAGTACTGTTGTAGTAGTACTGTTGTAGTGGTAGTACTGTTGTAGTGGTAGTACTGTTGTAGTAGTGGTGTAATAGTAGTAGTACTGTAGTAACAGTAGTGATAAACAGGTGTGTGAGTAGTGTGTGTGTGGTGTGTGTGTGTGAGTAGTGTGTGTGGTGAGTGGTGTGTAGTGTGAGTAGTGTGTGTGTGGTGTGTGTGGTAAGTGGTGTGTAGTGTGAGTAGTGTGTGTGTGGTGTGTGTGTGTGAGTAGTGTGTGTGGTGAGTGGTGTGTAGTGTGAGTAGTGTGTGTGTGGTGTGTGTGTGTGGTGTGTGTGTGTGAGTAGTGTGTGTGGTGAGTGGTGTGTAGTGTGAGTAGTGTGTGTGTGGGAGTAGTGTGTGTGGTGAGTGGTGTGTAGTGTGAGTAGTGTGTGTGTGGTGAGTGGTGTGTAGTGTGAGTAGTGTGTGTGTGGTGTGTGTGTGTGGTGTGTGTGTGTGAGTAGTGTGTGTGGTGAGTGGTGTGTAGTGTGAGTAGTGTGTGTGTGGTGAGTGGTGTGTAGTGTGAGTAGTGTGTGTGTGGTGTGTGTGTGTGGTGTGTGTGTGTGAGTAGTGTGTGTGGTGAGTGGTGTGTAGTGTGAGTAGTGTGTGTGTGGTGAGTGGTGTGTAGTGTGAGTAGTGTGTGTGTGGTGTGTGTGTGTGGTGTGTGTGTGTGAGTAGTGTGTGTGGTGAGTGGTGTGTAGTGTGAGTAGTGTGTGTGTGTGAGTAGTGTGTGTGGTGAGTGGTGTGTAGTGTGAGTAGTGTGTGTGTGGTGTGTCACTGACAGCTGGGGGCGTTATATTATAATAATATAATATAATATCAGTTAGTTGTTGATACAGTACACAGTATTTACAGCCTTTCTGAGTATATTAGGCAGTATATATATAAACACATGTATATATCAGAGGTCCAGAGGTGTACTGTCAGTAATACACACTATATCAGGTAGTATATCAGTAATACACACTATATCAGGTAGTATATCAGTAATACACACTATATCAGGTAGTATATCAGTAATACACACTATATCAGGTAGTATATCAGTAATACACACTATATCAGGTAGTATATCAGTAATACACACTATATCAGGTAGTATATCAGTAATACACACTATATCAGGTAGTATACTAGTAGTATATGATCAGTATTGATCCAGTGGATGGTGTGGTGGTGTGGTGGTGTGATGGTGTGGTGGTGTGATGGTGTGGTGGTGTGGTGGTGTGGTGGTGTGGTGGTGTGGTGGTGGTGTGGTGTGGTGGTGTGATGGTGTGGTGGTGTGGTGGTGTTGTGATGGTGTGGTGGTGTTGTGATGGTGTGGTGGTGTGGTGGTGTGGTGGTGTGATGGTGTGGTGGTGTGGTGGTGTGGTGGTGTTGTGGTGGTGTGGTGGTGTGATGGTGTGGTGGTGTTGTGATGGTGTGGTGGTGTGGTGGTGTGATGGTGTGATGGTGTGGTGTGATGGTGTGGTGTGGTGGTGTGGTGGTGTTGTGATGGTGTGGTGGTGTGATGGTGTGATGGTGTGGTGTGATGGTGTGGTGGTGTGGTGGTGTGATGGTGTGGTGGTGTGGTGGTGTGGTGGTGTGATGGTGTGATGGTGTGGTGGTGTGGTGGTGTGTGGTGGTGTGGTGGTGTGATGGTGTGTGGTGGTGTGGTGGTGTGATGGTGTGTGGTGGTGTGGTGGTGTGGTGGTGGTGTGGTGGTGGTGGTGTGGTGGTGTGGTGGTGTGGTGTGGTGGTGGTGTGGTGGTGTGGTGGTGTGGTGGTGGTGGTGTGGTGTTGTGATGGTGTGGTGGTGTGATGGTGTGGTGGTGTGGTGGTGTGGTGGTGTGATGGTGTGTGGTGGTGTGGTGGTGTGGTGGTGTGGTGGTGTGGTGGTGGTGTGGTGGTGTGGTGGTGTGATGGTGTGTGATGGTGTGGTGGTGTGATGGTGTGGTGGTGGTGTGGTGGTGTGGTGGTGTGATGGTGTGGTGGTGTGGTGGTGTGATGGTGTGTGATGGTGTGGTGGTGTGATGGTGTGGTGGTGGTGTGGTGGTGTGATGGTGTGTGATGGTGTGGTGGTGTGATGGTGTGTGATGGTGTGGTGGTGTGATGGTGTGTGATGGTGTGGTGGTGTGGTGGTGTGGTGGTGTTGTGATGGTGTGGTGGTGGTGTGGTGGTGTGGTGGTGTTGTGATGGTGTGGTGGTGTTGTGATGGTGTGATGGTGTGGTGGTGTTGTGATGGTGTGATGGTGTGGTGGTGTTGTGATGGTGTGGTGGTGTGGTGGTGTGATGGTGTGTGGTGGTGTGGTGGTGTGGTGGTGTTGTGATGGTGTGGTGGTGTTGTGATGGTGTGATGGTGTGGTGGTGTTGTGATGGTGTGATGGTGTGGTGGTGTTGTGATGGTGTGGTGGTGTGGTGGTGTTGTGATGGTGTGGTGGTGTTGTGATGGTGTGATGGTGTGGTGGTGTTGTGATGGTGTGATGGTGTGGTGGTGTTGTGATGGTGTGATGGTGTGGTGGTGTTGTGATGGTGTGGTGGTGTTGTGATGGTGTGGTGGTGTGGTGGTGTTGTGATGGTGTGATGGTGTGGTGGTGTTGTGATGGTGTGATGGTGTGGTGGTGTTGTGATGGTGTGATGGTGTGGTGGTGTTGTGATGGTGTGGTGGTGTGGTGGTGTTGTGATGGTGTGATGGTGTGGTGGTGTTGTGATGGTGTGTGGTGGTGTGGTGGTGTTGTGATGGTGTGATGGTGTGGTGGTGTTGTGATGGTGTGATGGTGTGGTGGTGTTGTGATGGTGTGGTGGTGTGGTGGTGTGATGGTGTGTGGTGGTGTGGTGGTGTTGTACTCACTGTTGGAGTCTCAGCAGCATGAAGAACACAGAGCAGAGTCCTGCTAGCTTTAGCATTAGCATTAGCTTTAGCATTAGCATTAGCATTAGCATTAGCTTTAGCATTAGCATTAGCATTAGCATTAGCATTAGCATGGTAATAACAGAGCAGTCCGGTTCCGATGACGGAGCCCAGAACACCCGGCCCCACCGCCCTGCTCCTCAGAGCCGTCCTGAGGACAGCAGAGACTCTGATCCAGCTGGACATGATGCAGGAAGCTAACAACCAGGCTAACTGAAGCTAACTGAAGCTAACTGAAGCTAACAGCAAGGCTTCCGGGGCTGCGCACACAGGCTGCGCAGCCCTTATGTATGTTCTTTGATAGTGCCACGCCCACCACTGGGTGACGTCACGCCCTGAAACGGTTCCGGAAAGACCATACATGGCCATGGAATAAATAAAGGGATGGTTCCGGTGAAACAGATAAAGACATCCTGACAAACTGATGACAAACTGAATTAAATCATCTAAAACTTAACTTCAGGACACAGCTCATTAATTTAGCTAAAATACTTTCAGTGATCACAAATGTAAAGATCCCTGCAGACATAAGAAAAAAGACTGCTTTGAATATTAAATGAATATTAAATATGGTTTTCCCACAGAAAACTTCAATGACTTTGTTAAAACATCTTAAAATAGCATCTCCTCCTCTGGATGTGTTAGGGAGGGAGGACCTCGTTCTCATTCTGCCTACTGAAGCTTTAATATCTACTGCAGTGATCAATCAGACAATACATCAACCGTTCATCTGAGGCGTCTTTAACATTCTAACTTAGATGAACCGTAACATTATAAAGTGTCCGTCACCACGCTACAGACCTACAGAGGGGAAAGAAGACAACATGAAGTGATGAACAGATTTTATGAGACCATATTTCCACAGGCAGATATTGGCAGATTCATTCAATTCAATAAACTCATCATAATTCAATGTACATTCTTAAAACATACATCAAGTTGTGCAGATTTTGTGCAATGCTGTGTATACATGTATGTTTTATAATAGAATAGACGCTGCATGACCACGTCTGTCTTCCACCGTGCACGAGCCTTTAGTGCAAAACAAGCCTTTATTTTTACTCAGATAAATTATTCACACATTTTATTTAAAAGTGCACGTACATAGCTGGGATGGGATTCAGCATCGGCTGCTATAAGAAAGCCATAAATACAGCGTGGAAATGTTTGCAATGTGCCAGTTACAGATGTGTTCAGGAGCAGGACTCCCTCTGGAGAGCAGCAGCAGCTCTTCAGTGGATCTCCAGCAGAGCTTCAGTCCTGCAGTCAGCTCCAACTCCACCGTGTGTTTCCTTATCAACGGCATATCTACACACTTTACTGTGTTATCATATCTAACTGTACGTACCACCTCCAACATCTTTACTGTGTTATCATATCTAACTGTACGTACCACCTCCAACATCTTTACTGTGTTATCATATCTTACTGTACGTACCACCTCCAACATCTTTACTGTGTTATCATATCTAACTGTACGTACCACCTCCAACATCTTTACTGTGTTATCATATCTAACTGTACGTACCACCTCCAACATCTTTACTGTGTTATCATATCTTACTGTACGTACCACCTCCAACATCTTTACTGTGTTATCATATCTAACTGTACGTACCACCTCCAACATCTTTACTGTGTTATCATATCTTACTGTACGTACCACGGTCGTACACGGTGTACTACGTCACGGCGACATGGTGACGCCGTGAGCGATGAACAGTTACAGCCACACGAAATATACTATAAAGCTCCTATTTCAGTGATTTAAATCTGTTTTCAATGACGGACTCACCGTCCAGATTCATGTTTCAACTGTTTCCTCTTCTGCTCAGCATGACATGGCACTTTATGGAAAAACACACGGTGACTGAACAAAATAACATTCACTCTGTTAACACACAGCTCACCTGTTCTCCTCCAGGAGGACAGGTAGACACCGTCTCTTCTGTCCTCTACTGTCCTCAGTAACACAGGTAGACACAGCAACACATCGCTGACACAGCAAAGCGTCTATACTGTCCTCAGTAGTACAGGTAGACACAGCAACACGTCTCTACTGTCCTCAGTAACACAGGTAGACACAGCAACACGTCTCTACTGTCCTCAGTAACACAGGTAGACACAGCAACACGTCTCTACTGTCCTCAGTAACACAGGTAGACACAGCAACACGTCCCTTCTGTCCTCAGTAACACAGGTAGACACAGCAACACGTCTCTACTGTCCTCAGTAGTACAGGTAGACACAGCAACACGTCTCTACTGTCCTCAGTAACACAGGTAGACACAGCAACACGTCTCTACTGTCCTCAGTAACACAGGTAGACACAGCAACACGTCTCTACTGTCCTCAGTAACACAGGTAGACACAGCAACACGTCTCTACTGTCCTCAGTAACACAGGTAGACACAGCAACACGTCTCTACTGTCCTCAGTAGTACAGGTAGACACAGCAACACGTCTCTACTGTCCTCAGTAACACAGGTAGACACAGCAACACGTCTCTACTGTCCTCAGTAACACAGGTAGACACAGCAACACGTCTCTACTGTCCTCAGTAGTACAGGTAGACACAGCAACACGTCTCTACTGTCCTCAGTAACACAGGTAGACACAGCAACACGTCTCTACTGTCCTCAGTAGTACAGGTAGACACAGCAACACGTCTATACTGTCCTCAGTAACACAGGTAGACACAGCAACACGTCTCTACTGTCCTCAGTAACACAGGTAGACACAGCAACACGTCTCTACTGTCCTCAGTAACACAGGTAGACACAGCAACACGTCTCTACTGTCCTCAGTAACACAGGTAGACACAGCAACACGTCTCTACTGTCCTCAGTAACACAGGTAGACACAGCAACACGTCTCTACTGTCCTCAGTAGTACAGGTAGACACAGCAACACGTCTCTACTGTCCTCAGTAACACAGGTAGACACAGCAACACGTCTCTACTGTCCTCAGTAACACAGGTAGACACAGCAACACGTCTCTACTGTCCTCAGTAACACAGGTAGACACAGCAACACGTCTCTACTGTCCTCAGTAACACAGGTAGACACAGCAACACGTCTCTACTGTCCTCAGTAACACAGGTAGACACAGCAACACGTCTCTACTGTCCTCAGTAGTACAGGTAGACACAGCAACACGTCTCTACTGTCCTCAGTAACACAGGTAGACACAGCAACACGTCTCTACTGTCCTCAGTAACACAGGTAGACACAGCAACACGTCTCTACTGTCCTCAGTAACACAGGTAGACACAGCAACACGTCTCTACTGTCCTCAGTAGTACAGGTAGACACAGCAACACGTCTCTACTGTCCTCAGTAGTACAGGTAGACACAGCAACACGTCTCTACTGTCCTCAGTAACACAGGTAGACACAGCAACACGTCTCTACTGTCCTCAGTAACACAGGTAGACACAGCAACACGTCTCTACTGTCCTCAGTAGTACAGGTAGACACAGCAACACGTCTCTACTGTCCTCAGTAACACAGGTAGACACAGCAACACGTCTCTACTGTCCTCAGTAACACAGGTAGACACAGCAACACGTCCCTTCTGTCCTCAGTAACACAGGTAGACACAGCAACACGTCTCTACTGTCCTCAGTAACACAGGTAGACATAGCAACACGTCTCTACTGTCCTCAGTAACACAGGTAGACACAGCAACACGTCCCTTCTGTCCTCAGTAACACAGGTAGACACAGCAACACGTCTCTACTGTCCTCAGTAACACAGGTAGACACAGCAACACGTCTCTACTGTCCTCAGTAACACAGGTAGACACAGCAACACGTCTCTACTGTCCTCAGTAACACAGGTAGACACAGCAACACGTCTCTACTGTCCTCAGTAACACAGGTAGACACAGCAACACGTCTCTACTGTCCTCAGTAACACAGGTAGACACAGCAACACGTCTCTACTGTCCTCAGTAGTACAGGTAGACACAGCAACACGTCTATACTGTCCTCAGTAACACAGGTAGACACAGCAACACGTCTCTACTGTCCTCAGTAACACAGGTAGACACAGCAACACGTCTCTACTGTCCTCAGTAACACAGGTAGACACAGCAACACGTCTCTACTGTCCTCAGTAGTACAGGTAGACACAGCAACACGTCTCTACTGTCCTCAGTAACACAGGTAGACACAGCAACACGTCTCTACTGTCCTCAGTAACACAGGTAGACACAGCAACACGTCCCTTCTGTCCTCAGTAACACAGGTAGACACAGCAACACGTCTCTACTGTCCTCAGTAACACAGGTAGACATAGCAACACGTCTCTACTGTCCTCAGTAACACAGGTAGACACAGCAACACGTCTCTACTGTCCTCAGTAACACAGGTAGACACAGCAACACGTCCCTTCTGTCCTCAGTAACACAGGTAGACACAGCAACACGTCCCTTCTGTCCTCAGTAACACAGGTAGACACAGCAACACGTCTCTACTGTCCTCAGTAACACAGGTAGACATAGCAACACGTCTCTACTGTCCTCAGTAACACAGGTAGACACAGCAACACGTCCCTTCTGTCCTCAGTAACACAGGTAGACACAGCAACACGTCTCTACTGTCCTCAGTAACACAGGTAGACACAGCAACACGTCTCTACTGTCCTCAGTAACACAGGTAGACACAGCAACACGTCTCTACTGTCCTCAGTAACACAGGTAGACACAGCAACACGTCTCTACTGTCCTCAGTAACACAGGTAGACACAGCAACACGTCTCTACTGTCCTCAGTAACACAGGTAGACACAGCAACACGTCCCTTCTGTCCTCAGTAACACAGGTAGACACAGCAACACGTCTCTACTGTCCTCAGTAGTACAGGTAGACACAGCAACACGTCTCTACTGTCCTCAGTAACACAGGTAGACACAGCAACACGTCTCTACTGTCCTCAGTAACACAGGTAGACACAGCAACACGTCTCTACTGTCCTCAGTAACACAGGTAGACACAGCAACACGTCCCTTCTGTCCTCAGTAACACAGGTAGACACAGCAACACGTCCCTTCTGTCCTCAGTAACA
The DNA here is from genome assembly GCA_036937225.1 of Sebastes paucispinis. Classification (NCBI taxonomy): domain Eukaryota; kingdom Metazoa; phylum Chordata; class Actinopteri; order Perciformes; family Sebastidae; genus Sebastes; species Sebastes paucispinis. The sequence goes on from JAUPFX010000018.1 coordinate 255,761, forward strand.
CAGGTAGACACAGCAACACGTCTCTACTGTCCTCAGTAACACAGGTAGACATAGCAACACGTCTCTACTGTCCTCAGTAACACAGGTAGACACAGCAACACGTCTCTACTGTCCTCAGTAACACAGGTAGACACAGCAACACGTCCCTTCTGTCCTCAGTAACACAGGTAGACACAGCAACACGTCCCTTCTGTCCTCAGTAACACAGGTAGACACAGCAACACGTCTCTACTGTCCTCAGTAACACAGGTAGACATAGCAACACGTCTCTACTGTCCTCAGTAACACAGGTAGACACAGCAACACGTCCCTTCTGTCCTCAGTAACACAGGTAGACACAGCAACACGTCTCTACTGTCCTCAGTAACACAGGTAGACACAGCAACACGTCTCTACTGTCCTCAGTAACACAGGTAGACACAGCAACACGTCTCTACTGTCCTCAGTAACACAGGTAGACACAGCAACACGTCTCTACTGTCCTCAGTAACACAGGTAGACACAGCAACACGTCCCTTCTGTCCTCAGTAACACAGGTAGACACAGCAACACGTCTCTACTGTCCTCAGTAACACAGGTAGACACAGCAACACGTCTCTACTGTCCTCAGTAACACAGGTAGACACAGCAACATCTGATCTGATTACAATACGAACTGAGGAGCAGGACCACAGTACAAATTTCACGGTTATCTGATTAATTTAGAAATGAAACGTTTGTGCTTGGCACCTCATATCTACTAACTCCGGTCTCCGCAGTGGAAACACCGTGTTTTGTTTTCCCGACCTCGACCCCTTACGGAGTTTCACGCTGTCGATACTACAGCGCCTGACTTCCCCCTCTGCTCCTGTCATAATGACTATGTCTTCTTTTATACCTTCTGTGGAGATCTACCATATGAGTAGATGATAAAACCTACTAGTGGGTGTAGTAGGCCCCTACTGACCCACATCTATGGTGACTGATGAGGCCTGTTTAACAGTCTAATCAGCTGAATAATGAATCATCCAGAGCAGCATGTACTAAAGGAGTTAATCCTTTACTTCTTATTGGGGCTGAATCTGATACAACAGCATACCTCCAGTATGTCCTGCTGCTCCTATAGATACTGGATGTACTTATATACACTATCATATTTAATGGTGGATCCTAATTTGCATATTTTTCATTTTAAATGTAATAAACATGAATATATATTTTTTTATTTGTGGATTAATACAAATGTTTTAATTTTACCCATTTCAGTTCAGAGTATTGTTTTTATTAGAGCACAGGATTTATTGGTATACATACAAAGATAGGTATATACAATATTCATGACTCGGATCATGACAGTTTATTACATTTAACTTGCCTTTTGATGGAGAGAGTTCAATCAGTTTGACCTTCAGAATGAAAGACACGGGGGGACGGGGGACTCTCAGAGGACCGGGGGGGGGGACAGAAGAGGGGACGGGGGGGACGGAGAGGCTGGACTCTCAGAGGACCGGGGGGGACAGATGGGGGGACAGAAGGGGGACGGAGAGGCTGGACTCTCAGAGGACCGGGGGGGACAGAAGGGGGGACAGAAGGGGGACGGAGAGGCTGGACTCTCAGAGGACCGGGGGGGGGGGACAGAAGGGGAGACAGAAGGGGGACGGAGAGGCTGGACTCTCAGAGGACCGGGGGGGACAGAAGGGGGGACAGAAGGGGGACGGAGAGGCTGGACTCTCAGAGGACCGGGGGGGACAGAAGGGGGGACAGAAGGGGGACGGAGAGGCTGGACTCTCAGAGGACCGGGGGGGGGGACAGAAGGGGGGACAGAAGGGGGCGGAGAGGCTGGACTCTCAGAGGACCGGGGGGGACAGAAGGGGGGACAGAAGGGGGACGGAGAGGCTGGACTCTCAGAGGACCGGGGGGGGGACAGAAGGGGAGACAGAAGGGGGACGGAGAGGCTGGACTCTCCGATGGCCGGGGGGGGGGGCAGGGATGCTGGACTGTCAGAGGTGGGGGGGAAGAAGGGGGACGGAGTGGGGGACAGAAGGGGGACGGAGAGGCTGGACTGTCAGAGGATCGGTGTGGGGGGAGTCTTTACAGTTTGGGGTACCAGGGTCTCTGGTGGTGTTGATGGATCATTGGAACATTTCCTAGCTGAACTCAGTAAACAGCAGTAATCCAGTAGAACCAGCAGCCGGGCCGTCGGGCCGTCGGGCCGTCGGGCCGTCGGGCCGTCGGGCTTCTTAACTCATGTTACAGACGAAGGAGGAGTCACCCCCCCCACCACCACCACATCTTCTCATGCTTCCTGTGGTTACAGGACAACCCTCCCTCCTCAGACTCACCTCTGGATTCTCAGTAGTGGACCATGATAGTAAAATACATTCCCCCCCCTCACATTCAGTTATTGCGATTCCAACCCGGCCCAGCGTCTCCCAGAACCAAAGAAAGGCAAGTTTAACAGGTGCACTAATAGACTTCTTCATGCAATGTTCTGATGTCTGTCATGTATACAAAGGCATGGTGTCACCTCGGCGTCTTTTTACTTTGAGCATCGCCACGTTGAACACACCGTGGATCACAATCTGATGGAAAGCTCTTTTCTTCACATGGATCGTTGGACAAACAATAATAATCATAATAACAACAATAGAAACCAAAAGGATAAGAAGTGTGTGTTCATCGACACCGATGAGGTCAGGTGGGTAACACCAGCATTCCGTTATATTAACATGATTCAAAGCTTAGCCGTGTGATGGGATTAAATGTCTTTATGGTTAGTGTACAGATGTGTCGGGTGTATACAGATGTGTCGGGTGTATACAGATGTGTCAGGTGGATACAGATGTGTCAGGTGTCTAAGGTGCACAACTGCCCGGAGAAAGCTTTACGAGGATGTGACAAATCATAGAGTTCACATTTGCAATTGTTTCCTTTTCCTCTTTTTCTCTCTTCAATAAAGAGAAGAAATAAAAAAGTATATTGCTTCAAAAAACTGTTTTTCTTTTCTTTGTTTTTTTGATATCGTGAAACATTTCATTCCCCCGTTCTGGGGTTTGTTGTCTATCTAGACGGAGCATTACATTATCAGTCAAAGATACATACAGAAAGATGCTGTGGATCCAAGAGATTAAACGATCGACGATGGGACGTGACAGTGACTACTTCCTGGAGTCACTTGTTGGAGTCTGTCTGTCTGTGAGTCTGTCGGGCCGACCTCCTCTCTACCAGCAGGTGGCTCGATGCAAGCACTGATGTATTGGCTGGGTGAAGGGGGGGGGGGCTGAGAGATTAGTCCGTCACAGTAACGATAGTCAGTCCGAGGAGGACCGCGGCCTCGGTGTGTTCCAGCTGTGACCGAGGATCTGCAAACCTAGCTGCACATGCTCTCCATCCGTCCCTCCCTCCCGCCGCCTCCGACGCCGTTAGTCAGTGAGTAATGTTAAAACACAAAGGGGGGGGGGGCTCCTCATTTGCTCTTTCCAGACGTGCTGGACCCCCCCGCCCCGCCCTCCATTTTGTCGGCGATTTCTGACGTGTCTAACTTCTCGGAGCCGTCGCCTTTCTCTGACCTCTCCTTCTCGGACCGCTCCTCCCCTTCGGCGAGCTCGGACCTCTCTGACCGGGCGTCGGCGTCCCCCTCCGACTTCTCCTTCCTCTCCGAGTGGTCGGGGTCCATGGACGAGGTGCCCGGCGTGCCCATGGCCTCGTGCTCAGCTATAGAGGTGGTGATGTTTGAAGTCCAAGCCTTCAGGTCCTCCTACGGAGAGCAGCAGAGGACACAGGTTCATATGAGGAAGCTCTTTCTCCTCTGCATGTTTTAGGATCTACACCATTTCATCATTTCAGATCAAAGTTATAACTTCAATTCACAGCGTGCATCTACTGATGGACCAGATGAGAACCGCGATGGCGTCCTCCTCAGCTGTACCGTTAGCTGACTCAGTGGTGCTCGAGACGTTGTTGAGTTTTTAAATCATTGTTTTGGAGCTTCGAGCACCAAAAGCTACGATCCATCTAGTTCCATTACACCGGAGAGAGGCGGCATCTCTACGGCCGACACCTCCAACACTCAGCAGCTCACACCAAAACTATCCAGATCCATAGATAACAACAGGTGAGAGGAAAAATATGGATTTTGATTTGGTGAACTGTCCCTTTAAGTACAGTTTTCTAGTCGGCCTAAATGAAGTGCATGAAACATTTAAACTGGAATGACATTTAGTTATCCCTTGTTAGTAGTTTGTTATTTTATAAAACAGTATTGTTAATAGTTTTCTATTATTAAGAGGAAGAAAAAGGTCTTTAATATCAGAAATGTTCATATTCATGTTATCCGAGTGGCGGGTCTGTTAGACAGTCAGCAGCTGGCCTGCTGGTACTTTCCCCATAGCCTCCGCGTCGTGGGCCGACACGACCGCCTAAAGACTTGGTACTTCACCCGGCTGGCCGTGGTTCTGCAGGACGTAGCCGTGCACGCTTCGGCCAGCTCCGTGACCGTCTCTCAGCCTCAGCCGGACTCTGAGCACGTTCAGAAGTTAGTTTCCATAAATAATATAGGTTACTACTTTTAATGTAACTTTTAATGTAACTGTTTTTGTACATGTTTTGTTTCTGTTTCTGTTTTTATTTTCCTGTTTTTGTCTGTATCTTTATAAAATGACTTTAACTGTGACTCAGTGTTATCCTGTGTGTTGTCTGCTCCTCGTCACCGATCTGTTGAAAAGCCTGATTAAAACATAAATAAAGTAGAGCAAAGTGTGTTCATGGTGTTGAAAGGACATGTCAGCCAGTCAGTCATAATGCAACCCATGACTCACAGAGAGGAGAACACCGGTCTCCGTTCATATGATGCACTCACAGCTGCTTTTAGTCTTTTGGTGACAAGATCACCAGACTTTCATGAATACATGCAGCAAACCTTAAAGTATAGACATCTCTGACATGTAGTCTCTCATGGACCTCTTATGTGGATTATGTCTCATGTCTACTCAAACATTCATGTTCTTACCTCGTCTTTTGCGTGAAACGCAAAGTTGATTCCATCGTTTATTCTGTTGCAGAGAAAATCAACAGTCAGTTTGTCATTCACTGCAACGCCTAATAACATTATAACAATGTCAAATCACATCTCTGCCATCTGCAGTCAGTCATTTTGAACAAATATGATAAAAAGTTATGTCACTATATCCTGACAGTATTACAGATTATTACAGATTATTACAGATTATGGGCTGCCCTCTCCCCTCCCTGGAAGATCTGTACAGTTCCCTGTTTCAGGGAACCATCTCAGCACGGACTAACAGATTAAAGAACAGCCATAACTGCACTAAACACAGTAAAGTATTCACTGTGCAATAATGATATGAGTCGTGCAGTACCTGCAGGATGTCAATGTCTCGTGTGTGTTTTTATAGTTTTATTGTTTTTTATAGTTTTAGACACGTTATTGTTCATGTTTCTCTCACTTTTTAAGGATTGCATTTAAATTTCGTTGTACTTGTGCAATGACAGTAAAGATATATTCTATTAAGATCATCGACTGCTGCCCAAAGACCGCTCGGCTCCAGCTCGGCTGTGATTGGCTGTTGTCCTCCAGGATTAGGACCACTAGGAGGACTCAGAGGAACACGATGGTCCTCACAGATTCTATCTGTCAGGATACAGTGACAGTTCTATACAGATACCGGTTCTATATACAGTATTCTATGTCCCAACAGAAGAGCTCTTACTGAAGAATGAAGACGTTCTTCTTCTTCTTGTATCCCATCGAAGGATCGAATGTGCAGTTACAGAGGTCGACAGGAAGCTCCTCGTTTAGCGTGGCGGTGCGGTTCCTACCGTCCTTGTAGAAGGTCAGCTGTCCGTCCTTCAGCACACAGAAGACGTTTGTCCAGGATTTACTGTGAAATCAAAATGACACATTGAGCAGATCTTCACAGATTAACATCAATACATAACTTTATAAAAATATATTTTCTATCAGTACTAGCCGATATTAGAGATGGACGACCACACCAAACGATATTCTGTCTTTAAAGAAACATCATGTGACATTGCAAAAGTACAACAAACTTCAGATTCACAAATGTTTTAACACTCATTGAATTGATTTTTTTGCTAAGCCCCGCCTCCTTAGTTACTGTTGCTACGACAGACCGGCAACACGCCATCCAGAGGAGGCTCTCATGACCACGCCCCCTTTCGGTGGAAACCAATCCCGTGTCCCTCGTCGACGGGAACAGAGGACACATGTCTCCAAACTTCTACTTTAAACAAACCGCTAACAGTAATAATCCAAGCTATAGACCAGACCAGCATGGCTCCAAGCTCTAGACCAGACCAGCGTGGCTCCAAGCTATAGACCAGACCAGACCAGTGTGGCTCCAAGCTATAGACCAGACCAGCATGGCTCCAAGCTATAGACCAGACCAGACCAGTGTGGCTCCAAGCTATAGACCAGACCAGCATGGCTTTATGGCTCCAAGCTATAGACCAGACCAGCATGGCTCCAAGCTATAGACCAGACCAGACCAGTGTGGCTCCAAGCTATAGACCAGACCAGACCAGTGTGGCTCCAAGCTATAGACCAGACCAGCATGGCTTTATGGCTCCAAGCTATAGACCAGACCAGTGTGGCTCCAAGCTATAGACCAGACCAGCAAGTCTTTATGGCTCCAAGCTATAGACCAGACCAGCATGGCTCCAAGCTATAGACCAGACCAGACCAGTGTGGCTCCAAGCTATAGACCAGACCAGCATGGCTCCAAGCTATAGACCAGACCAGTGTGGCTCCAAGCTATAGACCAGACCAGCATGGCTTTATGGCTCCAAGCTATAGACCAGACCAGCATGGCTCCAAGCTATAGACCAGACCAGACCAGTGTGGCTCCAAGCTATAGACCAGACCAGCATGGCTTTATGGCTCCAAGCTATAGACCAGACCAGTGTGGCTCCAAGCTATAGACCAGACCAGCAAGTCTTTATGGCTCCAAGCTATAGACCAGACCAGCATGGCTCCAAGCTATAGACCAGACCAGACCAGTGTGGCTCCAAGCTATAGACCAGACCAGCATGGCTCCAAGCTATAGACCAGACCAGACCAGTGTGGCTCCAAGCTATAGACCAGACCAGCAAGTCTTTATGGCTCCAAGCTATAGACCAGACCAGCATGGCTCCAAGCTATAGACCAGACCAGACCAGTGTGGCTCCAAGCTATAGACCAGACCAGCATGGCTTTATGGCTCCAAGCTATAGACCAGACCAGCATGGCTCCAAGCTATAGACCAGACCAGACCAGTGTGGCTCCAAGCTATAGACCAGACCAGCATGGCTCCAAGCTATAGACCAGACCAGACCAGTGTGGCTCCAAGCTATAGACCAGACCAGCAAGTCTTTATGGCTCCAAGCTATAGACCAGACCAGCATGGCTCCAAGCTATAGACCAGACCAGACCAGTGTGGCTCCAAGCTATAGACCAGACCAGCAAGTCTTTATGGCTCCAAGCTATAGACCAGACCAGACTGCGACACTCGGCTAAATGTAACCGGCATTTTTCTTTTGCTAAGCTTGTCCGACCTAGCAACAGTAACTAAGGGGGGGGATACTTAAGGTCGGGGTCTGTAGCGGTTGTACCTGTTTGGGCTCCTCTGCTGAGCTTCGAGGTCGGAGGCGGTGGCCTTTTTGCGGTAGAGGAAGCCTTCGTTTTGGGCAGTGTGTGACGGCGGCTGAGGTGTCGTTGGGGCACCGGTAGCTGGAGCCGAGCGAGAACGCCGCGTCTCCTCGGGCTCTTTTGGACGGGGCCTCCTCCTCGGTTTGGGGCGGTCTCGGGCACGCGGACGTCCATCAAAACGAGTCACGGGTGCCGAGAGGCTGCTCGCGGGACGATAAGACTCTCCTCGTGCCTGAGAAAGTAGAAAAAAAAGAGAACGTGACACCGAGACAAAAAAAAGAACATACTTAACACCGTTGTGACACGTAAGCAAACTCACACTAGCTGCCTCTCTCTCCTGGACCTGCTCTACAATCTCTGCCATGGTGGACCTCTTCTCCCTGCAGTGACAACAGACACCAGTCACCCCAAGTGAACACAATCATTATTAAATCATTCAAAGTCTTGAGGCTCACACTGCAGAGTGCTAACGAGGCCAGCTGGGAAGCCAAACTTTGTAAAGATCATTTGAATTTCACCGTCACCAGCAGGACTCGTTTACGTACCCTGAGCGTTTATCAGAGCCGTCCTTCACCGAGCCCTCCAGGTCACTGGAGTCCTGCCTCTGCAGCCTCTGCTTGCCGTTTCCCTCCTGCTCGCTGGACGACTGCCTCTCCAGGCGCCGCCGGTAGCGCTCCTGACGTACAATCAGCGGCAGCTCGTTCAGCCTGGCTTGGATCTCCTGTTCGCTGGAGGTCTGTCTGCCCAGCTTGTACTCCCTCTCTCGCCTCAGATGGTCCATCTGAGGATCCGAGCGGCTGCCGCGGGGATCCCTCTGGAGGCGGCCGTGGAGGAGCTCCAGCCCCGACTCTGGCACCCCCACCATGTCTGCCATCGGGATGTCCCCAAACTGTTCCCGCTGGACTCTGCTGGCCTCCAGGAGGGGGTTTACAGCCTTGTGGATGTGGTTGATCCTGGGCTGCATGAAGTCAGCTTTCAGGTGCTGCCATGCGTACGCCATCTTAGGGTCCATGATGCCGCCGCTCTGCGCGATGTAACCAGAACTGCCCAGACTTCCACTGCTGTAATGATTTTGTGCCAGAAAGCCCGAGCTACCCATTCCCCCACCACTCTGATAATTCTGCGCTAGGTATCCAGAACTGACCACATTAGGCTGTTGTGCCAAATATCCTGTACTCCCTAAATTAGGCTGTTGTGCCAAATATCCTGTACTCCCTAAATTAGGCTGTTGTGCCAAATATCCTGTACTTCCTAAATTAGGCTGTTGTGCCAAATACCCAGAACTCCCTAAATTAGGCTGTTGTGCCAAATATCCAGAGCTCCCAATATTAGGCTGTTGTGCCAAATACCCAGAGCTCCCCATATTAGGCTGTTGTGCCAAATATCCTGTACTCCCTAAATTAGGCTGATGTCCCAAGTATCCAGAACTTCCCATATGTTGGGGTTGGGCCAAATATCCAGAACTGCCCATATTCTGTTGAGGCAGGAAGCCGGGGCTTCCCATACCTCCGCCGCTTGGCTGCTGAGCTAGGTTACCTGAACTTCCTAACCTGCCACTGCCTAGATGGTTTTGCGTGCTACCCAAACTCCCAGTAGTCAGTCCAAAGTACCCAGAACTCTCTGCACTGCCAGCAGTTTGATGGTTTATCCCAAGGTAAGTAGAAGTGTCTGCTCCAGCACTCTGGGAGGTCAGTGCCGAGAAACCGGAGTCACTTCCACCTCCGGCCGCCGGGTGGTTCATCCCGAGGTACGAGGAGCTCACCAACTTCCCACCGCACTGCTGTTCCAGTCCATGGTAGCCTGATCCGTTTATAACTGGCTTGTAGCTGGATAGGGTTGAGGACAATCTCTGGGTTGCGTGGGTGGCACCCAGATCCAGACTGGTCTGTAAGGGTTTGGGTTCTATATGCGCCTGTACCGTCTGCCTCAAGAAAGATGAGGTAGCACTGGTTGAGGGAACGCTGGGAGTCAGACACGATAACGGGAACATCCTTCGGCTGGAGAGTGGGGTTGTCTTCTTCTCCTCCTCTTTCTTCTTCTCAGCCTAAAGAGAGAGTTAACTTAATAACTGATAGCTCTACAGAAACCCAGTTCAAACCAGAAATCAAAGGCAGGATGGTCCAATAAAATGGAGGTACGACAAGTTATCAGGAATGATTTGCTCATTTCAAAACAGACTGTTTTATTGGCTACTAAGCAATGTGGCATGAGAAGCAGACGGGTGCAGTGAATGAGGGTACCCCACATGCAGTAAACGTCACGAGACACGTTTCAGCCCGTAACGATGCAAACTCACGGCATGCGCCCATGCCCGCTAAGCAAACACAACATCCCAAGGTCACTTCTTTTTTCTTCCTGTAGCAGCATTAAATTGTGACTCCACCAAAGTGATTAAACATTTATCTACAAGCTTACTGCGGAAAGCTGGCGGAGAGAGCTGAAGCGTTCTTTCCAGGTTACAGCAGCCTTGCGGAAGGCTTCGTGGCGAAGGATGAGTTGCTCAACCTCGTCTGTTTGGGCCCGGGCCTCTCCTCCCTCTGGCTCCCTGGAGGCGATCAGCGGCTCCTTGGCCTTCAGCCAGGCCTCCGCCTTCACCGTCTCCTGGGCGAACTGGAACTTCTCCTGCTCTGGAGGTGACATCGGACCAACAGCACGGTTACCGTCGCTCCAATGCACGCTCTCATAGTGGTGATATAATGGTGATATTTATACGTTAGATCGTAGAGATTGTGTATCTCATCATTTCGGTCTTGTTCAGAGTGAGTAATGTAATGTCAGCGCAAACAAGAAGAACAATAAGATTCATACATGATTCATGATAAAAACATTTCTAGTTTGAGCCCATTTGACATTTAACACAGTTCTGCTCTGATGTAGTCGTCTATAGTGAGTTACTCACTGCGCTGTAACTTCTCCTGGTGTTTGTCCCATTTCTCAACCAGATCCCTCTGCTTAGCCAGAAGACTGTCCAGCTTCTCTTGTATCTGTGGTGACGGACAGATTGCAGTCATGACCACAACAACACATTGCTGCATCTTAATCAAGTCTTTGTACGGGTGCATTGTGTGTTAGTCATTCAGGTGGGTTGGACTGTTGGTTGGCCTGACCTCCTCTGATGCATGGTTGCCTGCAGCTATTAGGATCTTGCCCAGATCGGCACACTGCTGGATGGTCTTGCTGCGGCCGTCTACTTTGGCTTTCAGCTCCTGATGTTGCCTCATCATCACCTCTAGAGCGTTCAAATCCCTGAGGAGGGATAGATCAGATTATTCACGTTAAACGAAGCAACAGATACTATCAGGGAATCCCGATACCTGCAGAGTGTAACATGTTAGCTGTGTGCTTCACAAGTACACATGTTGTAAACAGTACTAGAGCTAATACGATGAACGAGGATGAATGAGAAGGTCTTTGGTGATCCCCGGACTTCACACCAACACTATAATACTTCTGTGAACACAACATGATAAACTTCTGATAGAGGTCGCCATAGACGTTACTGACAACTGCCAAACCTTTACTGGTTCCAGATTCACAAATGTGAGTTCAGTCAAGTCAATTTTACAAATCCTCCAATCACAAACTAGCCTGAAAGCGTTGTACAACACCTTCTGTCCATCGCCACTTGGTGTTCGCTCTTCTCCGTTTTGTATTGTGAATCGAAGATCTTTGTGTTTTGGACTGTTGATTGGACAAAACAAGCAATTTGAAGACATGACCTTGTACTGAGCATTTTTCACTTTCTCTGACCGCCACATACGGGTTCTTCACTAGAGGTCAAGGCCACGCCCCCTTAGATAGAAAACTGAAGATCTCATTGACTTCAATGTAATCTGACGTATGTTTGGATTGTACTTTTGACAAGTTCGTCTGCATTCATCTCTTTTTATACAAACGTTTGTTTTATACACGTGTCTAATAATGATTTAGTGTATTACTTAAGCTACTACACAGCAGCTCTTCAGCATAGCGTTATTACAGTCAGCGGTTGGTTTAAAGTAGAAGTTTGGAGACATGTGTCCTCTGTTACCGTCGACGAGGGACACGGGATTGGTTTCCACCAAAAGGGGGCGTGGCCACGAGAGCCTCCTCTGGATGACGTGTTGCCGGTCTGATGTATCCTATAAACTAAACAATTAATCGATTAAAAGACAAGCCACAGACCGACCAGTAATGGAAGATGATCATTATTTCAATTGTTTATTGATCTGTCGGATATCGTCTCAATGAATCATCTACAAAATCACAACTTCCTAAAGCCCGAGGTGATGTCTTTAAATGTCTTGTTTTGTCCAGTCATCAGTTGAAAGAGATTCAGTTCACGATCACATCAGACAAGACTGAGAAACTGGAACAACAGAATGTCTTTAAAACAATGAACCAATTATTAAAATATTAGCTTTTTCTGTTGATTCATGAATCAATTAATCAACTCGGCCCGATACGAGACATGCACATCTGTCTTCATCTATATCTCTACCACTCCCACAGTGTGTACGTTCATGCGCTGCGAGCTCATTGCACCGTGGACCTGGTTGTGTAAAAGGACAAATACTGGCAGTGATTACAGTGTCAAACGTTTAACCTTCATTACATCATAGAAGAGATGTCATGTGAAATCAGGTCAAGGTGGCACGGCAGCCTAATTCAGTAATGACAGCGTGTCTCCGGGGACGGCATGAGACCACAGAGACTGAACACTGAACACTGAAGCACAGAATGCAGCTCCTAAACCTCCTGAACCTGGACCACATGCTGTATACCAGAGATCCTCAACCCTTCTGGGGGCAGGGACCCCCCCCCCCATAACCGGAACACTGATTACGCATCATGCTGACTACCATCTGGACTCTCAAAGGCCGTTAGACCTATTCTAAAACGCTTCCACCTGAATACTTCAGACCTGTTGGAGAGTGATGAACAGAAACACATCTCAGTTTCAATCATGTCCTGATATTCTGGGTGCTTTGTAATCAGATTACTTTAGCTCGGCCGGCTTCATGACTTCGTTCGCCGGCAGCCGAAGAAACATTTTAGTCTCCCGTCGCTGACGCTCGATAGAACCGTCGTCATATTTTCTGTATTTAGCTCGTCTGGGCTTGACGTCACTTGACGATGTGGACCGACTCAAATATTCCTCCATGCTCGACAGCTAGCTAGCAGGCTAATAAGCTAAGCTAAGTTAAGCTGAGCAGCAGGAACGGTTTGTTATACCCGTGGATGTATAGAGAGAACTGGATCCAGCGTTGGAGGCGGGGCTCCGTTCATTCCTATGAGAGCGTCTCACTGATTCATGACAGATTGACATGAATCAGTCATATCAGAGTTTCTAGAATAGACTCAATATGCTCGTTTTATTGACGCAAAATATGTCATATTTAATGCACAATTTTATCATTTATAGCAAATTATTTGGCGGACCCCCTGGCAGGATGCCACGGACCCCTGGGGGTCCCCAGACCCCACTTTGAGAACCACTGCTGGGTTTTCCGCACATCTGGATACAGAGGAGTAAAGAAGGTGTCTTACCTGGGCTCGTCCCATCCTATCTGTCCCATGATGCCTTCCATCCACATCAGGTTCTCACGCACCACCGAGAAGAACTGGACCTTGTCCGTTACCGAGGTGACCTGGACCCGACTGGCCTCGCAGGAGCTCAGCAGCTCCTTCCACGCCTCCATCACCTCCTGCTCCTTCACCATGATGGCCTCCGCCTTCTCACCGGCGTAGATGGTCCTCAGCTGGGCGGCGTTCTCCTGCAGCTGCCTCACCTGGAGGCAGGATGGAGGCAGGATGGAGGCAGGATGGAGGCAGGAAGGAGGCAGGATGGAGGCAGGATGGAGGCAGGAAGGAGGCAGGATGGAGGCAGGATGGAGGCAGGATGGAGGCAGGATGGATGGAGGCAGGATGGAGGGAAGATGGAGGCAGGATGGAGGCAGGATGGAGGGAAGATGGAGGCAGGATGGAGGCAGGATGGAGGCAGGATGGAGGCAGGATGGAGGCAGGAAGGAGGCAGGATGGAGGCAGGAAGGAGGCAGGATGGAGGGAAGATGGAGGCAGGATGGAGGCAGGATGGAGGCAGGATGGAGGGAAGATGGAGGCAGGATGGAGGCAGGATGGAGGCAGGATGGAGGCAGGATGGAGGCAGGATGGAGGCAGGATGGATGGAGGCAGGATGGAGGGAAGATGGAGGCAGGATGGAGGCAGGATGGAGGGAAGATGGAGGCAGGATGGAGGCAGGATGGAGGCAGGATGGAGGCAGGATGGATGGAGGCAGGATGGAGGGAGGATGGAGGGATTAAACATATTTAAATATGCGTATGTTGCCTGTCAGTCTGTGGATCTGACCAATCAGACAGTTTTATCCTAAAACATAAGTTTGGTAAAGTTGATCTGCCGTCATCGTCGTGTGACTGATGACGGCTTCAGAGAGAATCACATCACTCTATCTCTATCTCTATCTCTATCTCTATCTATATCTCTATCTCTATCTCTATCTCTATCTCTATCTATATCTCTATCTCTATCTCTATCTATATCTATATCTCTATCTATATCTCTATCTCTATCACTCGCCTGTGCAACGAGCAGC
>JAUPFX010000018.1:275000-282500 GCA_036937225.1 Sebastes paucispinis
CAATCTAAGTCACCATGTATTCTCCCAAGTGTTAGACCCATCCCAATCAAACACGACATCAAAGTCAGGATGTGTTCTCCCAGGTGTTAGACCCATCCCAGTGAAACACATCATTGTACATGTTGGACGGTGTCTCAGTGCCGGTTTGCTGCTCTCTCAGTCTGTAATGTCAGCGTTAGCTGGGAGGGAAGCTTCCTACAGGCCAGATGATCGTTGCTGCGTTTAGCCGTCCTTCGTCTTACAGTTCAAGCACGAAGGAAATCTACAGCATCTCTAAATCTAAATGAATTCATTCTAAATCTATTTTCTATTACATGACAATGATTTTAAGTAATTGTTGACCTTTTTATTGATTGTCTCTCTAAATGAACCTTAAAGGGAGATCAGTCCAGTATTTAATCCTCTGATCAACATGGGAGTGGACTAATATGCTGCTTTATGTAAATGTATGTATATATTTATTATTGTAAATCAATGAACAACACAAATCAATGACAGATATTGATCCAGAAACCCTCACAGGTACTGCATTTAGCATCAAACAATATGCTCACATCAGAACATGGCAAACTGCAGCCCAACAGGCAACAACAGCTGTCAGTGTGTCAGTGTGCTGACTTGACTATGACTTGCCCCAAACTGCATGTGATGATCATAAAGTGGGCATGTCTGTAAAGGGGAGACTCGTGGGTACCCATAGAACCCATTTACATTCACTGATCTGGAGGTCAGAGGTCAAGGGACCCCTTTGAACATGGTGTTAACTCTGACAGCCCTTTAATAAATAATAAATACTATAAAGATGTGAGAGCACATCTGGACTGTAAACATGTGGATGTGATTTTGAATATATCACATTATTACAGAGAGGACAGTGAGGACAACAGAGAGGGACAGTGAGGACAACAGAGAGGGACAGTGAGGACAACAGAGAGGGACAGAAACTCAGATCTGTCCCCATAAATAGCTCCACAGCCAGGCAGAGCCCCCCCCCCGCTGCAGAGAGGCAGGTGTAGAGCAACGTCTGGCCTCGGGCTGACCTAAAAACCAGGACGTATAATGAACCCCGGATCTGTCCTCCTCTCCCCTAAACCTACCATAGACCGGTCTGGTCTAGGTAGACCGGTCTGGTCTAGGTCCTGGAGGAGACCGGTCTGGTCTGGTCTAGGTCCTGGAGGAGACCATCTACTGAGGTTAAAAGGTGTTTATAGACCTTCATGATTTCTGGATAATGTTGCAGGTTTTATTCATATTCTAATAATGAATGCTCCACATTGTTCAGTTACATGTGATGCTGGGTGATGATGTTCAGTTCCATGTGATAATGGGGGGTGATGTTAAGTTACATGTGATGTTGGGTGATGATGTTCAGTTACATGTGATGCTGGGTGATGATGTTCAGTTCCATGTGATGTTGGGTGATGATGTTCAGTTCCATGTGATAATGGGGGGTGATGTTAAGTTACATGTGATGTTGGGTGATGATGTTCAGTTACATGTGATGCTGGGTGATGATGTTCAGTTACATGTGATGTTGGGTGATGATGTTCAGTTACATGTGATGCTGGGTGATGATGTTCAGTTACATGTGATGTTGGGTGATGATGTTCAGTTACATGTGATGTTGGGTGATGATGTTCAGTTCCATGTGATGTTGGGTGATGATGTTCAGTTACATGTGATGCTGGGTGATGATGTTCAGTTCCATGTGATGCTGGGTGATGATGTTCAGTTACATGTGATGCTGGGTGATGATGTTCAGTTACATGTGATGTTGGGTGATGATGTTCAGTTACATGTGATGTTGGGTGATGATGTTCAGTTCCATGTGATGTTGGGTGATGATGTTCAGTTCCATGTGATGTTGGGTGATGATGTTCAGTTACATGTGATGCTGGGTGATGATGTTCAGTTCCATGTGATGCTGGGTGATGATGTTCAGTTACATGTGATGCTGGGTGATGATGTTCAGTTCCATGTGATGCTGGGTGATGATGTATTGATTCTTTAATTAGCAGGTAATAATAATAATAATAGTAATAAGTGCGTATATGATGGATTATATATCTCCTGAATGTAGCTTCCCTCCTGTCTCTCTCTCAGGGAGCTGGACCTCTATCCTGCTCTCATAATGCTCTGCTGCATTCCTCCTCCTGGCACCAGCTCTCTGCTCCACTGCTGCTAGAGCTCTCTCTCTCTCCTCTCTCTCTCTCTCTCTCTCTCCTCTCTCTCTCTCTCTCTCTCTCTCTTTCCTCAGCCTCCATCTCCCTCTCATAATGCAGAGCCAGCAGAAAGCAGGTCTCTCTCTCTCTCTCTCTCTCTCTCTCTCTCTCTGACACACAGAGTGAGGCGCTGGCAGAGAGGGAGAGAAGGAATCAGAGAGAGAGAGAAGGAATCAGAGAGAGAGAGAAGGAATCAGAGAGAGAGAGAAGGAATCAGAGAGAGAGAAGGAATCAGAGAGAGAGAGAAGGAATCAGAGAGAGAGAAGGAATCAGAGAGAGAGAGAAGGAATCAGAGAGAGAGAGAAGGAATCAGAGAGAGAGAAGGAATCAAAGAGAGGAGAGCAGAGGAGAGGAGAAAGGGAGAGTAAAGAAGGAAGAAGGGAAGCAAAGAGGAGAAAGAATCAAAGGTTTATGGAACAGGAACGAGGCTGCGGGTGTGCCGTGCCGTGCCGTGCCGTGCCGTGCTACAGCCGTAGGCACAGTTGGATCCTTCCGCGAGGGGAACGTTTGGAGGCAGTCGTGGTCGACACACACAGTGTGATATTTTAATGGCTTCCACGTATGAATCCTGCTATGATGGCAGCGTTGTGTTGCCAGGTTCTGCAGGACGTTCTTATGGCAGCGTTGTGTTGCCAGGTTCTGCAGGCGTTCTCATGGCAGCGTTGTGTTGCCAGGTTCTGCAGGCGTTCTCATGGCAGCGTTGTGTTGCCAGGTTCTGCAGGCGTTCTCATGGCAGCGTTGTGTTGCCAGGTTCTGCAGGACGTTCTCATGGCAGCGTTGTGTTGCCAGGTTCTGCAGGACGTTCTCATGGCAGCGTTGTGTTGCCAGGTTCTGCAGGCGTTCTCATGGCAGCGTTGTGTTGCCAGGTTCTGCAGGCGTTCTCATGGCAGCGTTGTGTTGCCAGGTTCTGCAGGCGTTCTCATGGCAGCGTTGTGTTGCCAGGTTCTGCAGGACGTTCTCATGGCAGCGTTGTGTTGCCAGGTTCTGCAGGACGTTCTCATGGCAGCGTTGTGTTGCCAGGTTCTGCAGGCGTTCTCATGGCAGCGTTGTGTTGCCAGGTTCTGCAGGACGTTCTCATGGCAGCGTTGTGTTGCCAGGTTCTGCAGGCGTTCTCATGGCAGCGTTGTGTTGCCAGGTTCTGCAGGACGTTCTCATGGCAGCGTTGTGTTGCCAGGTTCTGCAGGACGTTCTCATGGCAGCGTTGTGTTGCCAGGTTCTGCAGGACGTTCTCATGGCAGCGTTGTGTTGCCAGGTTCTGCAGGCGTTCTCATGGCAGCGTTGTTTTGCCAGGTTCTGCAGGACGTTCTTATGGCAGCGTTGTGTTGCCAGGTTCTGCAGGCGTTCTCATGGCAGCGTTGTGTTGCCAGGTTCTGCAGGCGTTCTCATGGCAGCGTTGTGTTGCCAGGTTCTGCAGGCGTTCTCATGGCAGCGTTGTGTTGCCAGGTTCTGCAGGCGTTCTCATGGCAGCGTTGTGTTGCCAGGTTCTGCAGCACGTTCTCATGGCAGCGTTGTGTTGCCAGGTTCTGCAGGCGTTCTCATGGCAGCGTTGTTTTGCCAGGTTCTGCAGGACGTTCTTATGGCAGCGTTGTGTTGCCAGGTTCTGCAGGCGTTCTCATGGCAGCGTTGTGTTGCCAGGTTCTGCAGGACGTTCTTATGGCAGCGTTGTGTTGCCAGGTTCTGCAGGACGTTCTTATGGCAGCGTTGTGTTGCCAGGTTCTGCAGGCGTTCTCATGGCAGCGTTGTGTTGCCAGGTTCTGCAGGACGTTCTCATGGCAGCGTTGTGTTGCCAGGTTCTGCAGGACGTTCTCATGGCAGCGTTGTGTTGCCAGGTTCTGCAGGCGTTCTCATGGCAGCGTTGTTTTGCCAGGTTCTGCAGGACGTTCTTATGGCAGCGTTGTGTTGCCAGGTTCTGCAGGCGTTCTCATGGCAGCGTTGTGTTGCCAGGTTCTGCAGGATGTTCTCATGGCAGCGTTGTGTTGCCAGGTTCTGCAGGCGTTCTCATGGCAGCGTTGTGTTGCCAGGTTCTGCAGGCGTTCTCATGGCAGCGTTGTGTTGCCAGGTTCTGCAGGACGTTCTCATGGCAGCGTTGTGTTGCCAGGTTCTGCAGGCGTTCTCATGGCAGCGTTGTGTTGCCAGGTTCTGCAGGCGTTCTCATGGCAACGTTGTGTTGCCAGGTTCTGCAGGACGTTCTCATGGCAGCGTTGTGTTGCCAGGTTCTGCAGGACGTTCTCATGGCAGCGTTGTGTTGCCAGGTTCTGCAGGCGTTCTCATGGCAGCGTTGTGTTGCCAGGTTCTGCAGGACGTTCTCATGGCAGCGTTGTGTTGCCAGGTTCTGCAGGACGTTCTCATGGCAGCGTTGTGTTGCCAGGTTCTGCAGGACGTTCTCGACAACAACAATGACTACATATTTATGTAATATCACTTCAGGAATAATAGACAGTTGTATTTTAATAGATTGAACTATTGAGGGTCATTTTGTACTCAATGTGTTTGTAGGCAGAGACTCTAGTTCTATATGGAGGAACTCATCACGCGTTGACCTACATAATAAAGTATCGGGTCCATCTTGACTTAAAGTCTCATTACATCATATTTATCTTTATTTCAGTCCTGTATGTTTACCTCTGATATAGGGATGAGACAACAAACAGTGTGTGTGTTTGTGCTACGTTAGCAGCTCTAGCGTTGCCGGAGACTTCGTGCTCGCCGTCGCCGCCACCGCCGCCGCCGCCGCCGCCGCCGCCGCCACTGCCACACGTAGTCTGCGTAACTTTAGTGAGTGTCCAACAGACCGTGTGTGTGTGTTGGTGGTGAGTGTGAGGTTGTTGGTGGCGTTCTAGTTGTGATCGTAGGTGTAGCAGTGTTCAGTTTATTTGTTGGTGAATAAATGCTAATAAACTACAACTCCTCCGCTCAAGCCAGCCGGAGAGACCGACTTCCTGTAACTCCGGTTCCGCCTCTTAAGGTGGGCTGTTAGGGTGGACCAGCTTTTCTCCTTAAAGAGACGAGCCGCTCCTCTGAGCCGCTCAGCTTTTTAGATAATTATTAACATTTCTTTTAACCGTTTTAACTGATAGCGTTAATCGGTTAAAATGCTTAATGTGGGTTAACGGTTAAACGGTTAATTTTGGACATTCCTACTCTCAGCTCCTCTTTCCTTTACTTCCTTTTATTTCCACCCTCCCTCCTCCCTATTGATGATGTCATTTCCTTGTTTTTCCACCAATAGTCTTGCTCATTGGTCTCCTGATTAGTATAACACAGTATATGTGTGCAAGCTACTGCTGAACGCTCACAGTGACCCTGATGAAGACCTGTGTTGGTTGCAACGTGTTGGTCATTTTAAACAAGTATTGCCATGTAAAATAAAGGCATTTTAATGTTCAGACGCTACAGTGTGGGTTATTGTTAAGGGAGAGACCATTAAGACCATATTCCACCGATCCAATGAGCCCTGAACAAGACTGAATGAGCCCAATACACCGGAAGAATCCACAGAGCACCTGTATGTGATGACGACAGAGACCCAGCAACTGTATGTGAAGACCACAGAGATCCAGCAGCTGTATGTGATGACCACAGAGATCCAGCAGCTGTATGTGATGACGACAGAGACCCAGCAACTGTATGTGAAGACCACAGAGATCCAGCAGCTGTATGTGATGACGACAGAGACCCAGCAACTGTATGTGATGACCACAGAGATCCAGCAGCTGTATGTGATGACCACAGAGACCCAGCAACTGTATGTGATGACTACAGAGACCCAGCAACTGTATGTGATGATCACAGAGACCCAGCAACTGTATGTGATGATCACAGAGACCCAGCAGCTGTATGTGATCACGACAGAGACCCAGCAACTGTATGTGATGATCACAGAGACCCAGCAGCTGTATGTGATCACGACAGAGACCCAGCAACTGTATGTGATGACTACAGAGACCCAGCAGCTGTATGTGATGACCACAGAGACCCAGCAGCTGTATGTGATGACCACAGAGACCCAGCAGCTGTATGTGATGACCACAGAGACCCAGCAGCTGTATGTGATGATCACAGAGACCCAGCAGCTGTATGTGATGACCACAGAGACCCAGCAGCTGTATGTGATGACCACAGAGACCCAGCAGCTGTATGTGATGACGACAGAGACCCAGCAACTGTATGTGAAGACCACAGAGATCCAGCAACTGTATGTGAAGACCACAAAGACCCAGCAGCTGTATGTGATGACTACAGAGACCCAGCAGCTGTATGTGATGACTACAGAGACCCAGCAGCTGTATGTGAAGACCACAGAGACCCAGCAGCTGTATGTGAAGACTACAGAGACCCAGCAGCTGTATGTGATGACCACAGAGACCCAGCAGCTGTATGTGATGACTACAGAGACCCAGCAGCTGTATGTGATGACCACAGAGACCCTGCAGCTGTATGTGATGACTACAGAGACCCAGCAGCTGTATGTGAAGACCACAGAGACCCAGCAGCTGTATGTGAAGACCACAGAGACCCAGCAGCTGTATGTGATGACCACAGAGACCCAGCAGCTGTATGTGAAGACCACAGAGACCCTGCAGCTGTATGTGAAGACCACAGAGACCCTGCAGCTGTATGTGATGACCACAGAGACCCTGCAGCTGTATGTGATGACTACAGAGACCCAGCAGCTGTATGTGAAGACCACAGAGACCCAGCAGCTGTATGTGAAGACCACAGAGACCCAGCAGCTGTATGTGATGACCACAGAGACCCAGCAGCTGTATGTGAAGACCACAGAGACCCTGCAGCTGTATGTGAAGACCACAGAGACCCTGCAGCTGTATGTGATGACCACAGAGACCCTGCAGCTGTATGTGATGACCACAGAGACCCTGCAGCTGTATGTGATGACCACAGAGACCCTGCAGCGCTTCTACTCAGTCGTCTCTATATCTGTTGTCTCTATAGAGATGTCTCTATATCCCTAAATATTAGTGTATGGAGATATAAACGAATCATCTTTCTTTGTCTGAAAAATATCAGTATTATTAGTATTATTATTCATGTTGATCCCAAATCTCTATAAATATGTAAGTGGTGTTTATTAGCCCGTCACTGATCTCCAGTATGCTCTCTGGCTACAGGCCCGTGGCTTCGTGTCTGAGCGTTGACCCCTGAGCTCACGGTGAGGCTCGGCACAAGGTCGGCTGTGAGTCCCGTCACTGTAACAGAGAAGCAGCCACAGATCACCGGCCTGGAGCTCAGCGCTGGCTCCATGTGCTGAGTAAGTACT
>JAUPFX010000018.1:287500-292500 GCA_036937225.1 Sebastes paucispinis
TACTGTATCTACTGTATCTATTGTATCTACTGTGTCTACTGTATCTACTGTGTCTACTGTGTCTACTGTGTCTACTGTGTCTACTGTGTCTACTGTATCTACTGTATCTATTGTATCTACTGTGTCTACTGTATCTACTGTGTCTACTGTGTCTACTGTATCTACTGTGTCTACTGTGTCTACTGTATCTACTGTGTCTACTGTGTCTACTGTATCTACTGTGTCTACTGTGTCTACTGTATCTACTGTGTCTACTGTATCTACTGTGTCTACTGTATCTACTGTATCTACTGTGTCTACTGTATCTACTGTATCTACTGTATCTATTGTATCTACTGTGTCTACTGTATCTCCTGTATCTACTGTATCTACTGTGTCTACTGTGTCTACTGTATCTACTGTATCTATTGTATCTACTGTGTCTACTGTATCTCCTGTATTTACTGTGTCTACTGTGTCTACTGTATCTACTGTGTCTACTGTATCTACTGTGTCTACTGTATCTACTGTATCTACTGTGTCTACTGTATCTACTGTGTCTACTGTGTCTACTGTATCTACTGTGTCTACTGTATCTACTGTGTCTACTGTATCTACTGTATCTACTGTGTCTACTGTATCTACTGTATCTATTGTATCTACTGTGTCTACTGTATCTCCTGTATCTACTGTATCTACTGTGTCTACTGTGTCTACTGTATCTACTGTATCTATTGTATCTACTGTGTCTACTGTATCTCCTGTATTTACTGTGTCTACTGTGTCTACTGTATCTACTGTATCTACTGTGTCTACTGTATCTACTGTATCTACTGTATCTATTGTATCTACTGTGTCTACTGTATCTCCTGTATCTACTGTATCTACTGTGTCTACTGTGTCTACTGTATCTACTGTATCTATTGTATCTACTGTGTCTACTGTATCTCCTGTATTTACTGTGTCTACTGTGTCTACTGTATCTACTGTGTCTACTGTATCTACTGTATCTATTGTATCTACTGTGTCTACTGTATCTACTGTGTCTACTGTATCTACTGTATCTACTGTGTCTACTGTATCTACTGTATCTATTGTATCTACTGTGTCTACTGTATCTCCTGTATCTCCTGTATCTACTGTATCTACTGTGTCTACTGTATCTACTGTGTCTACTGTGTCTACTGTATCTACTGTGTCTACTGTATCTACTGTGTCTACTGTATCTACTGTGTCTACTGTGTGAGTTGAGCAGCGAGCTATTGTCTCCTTTACTGAGCTCCACATGGAGATCAGCGGAGCTCCACATGGAGATCAGCGGAGCTCCACATGGAGATCAGCGGAGCTCCACATGGAGATCAGCGGAGCTCCACATGGAGATCAGCGGAGCTCCACATGGAGATCAGCAGAGCTCCACGGAGGCAGAGGGCACTGAGAACATCCTGTGTGCTCCGTCAGGGGAGCAAAGCATGATGGGAAGAGCAAAACGTGGCTGAAGCTTGATATGCGTTGCTAACGGACACGTCTGTAAATACATCACGGGGGTGAAGGGAATCTGCATGCTCTGTGTGTTCGGCCTTCACTGCTGCAAAGGTGTGAATGTCCTCTGTATGATTCACTGTAACCTCCATCACCGAGCGCTGGGATCCAGGTGGGCTGAGCTCTGAGCAGAGACACCACAGAACCCCAGGGATGGGACCACAGGACCACAGAACCACAGGACCATAGAACCACAGAACCACAGGGATGGGACCACAGGACCACAGAACCACAGGACCATAGAACCACAGAACCACAGGGATGGGACCACAGGACCACAGGGATGGGACCACAGAACCACAGAACCACAGGGATCGGACCACAGAACCACAGGACCACAGAACCACAGGACCATAGAACCACAGAACCACAGGACCATAGGACCACAGGACCACAGGGATGGGACCACAGGACCACAGAACCACAGGGATCGGACCACAGAACCACAGGACCACAGAACCACAGGACCATAGAACCACAGAACCACAGTGATGGGAGCACAGAACCACAGTGATGGGAGCACAGAACCACAGTGATGGGAGCACAGAACCACAGTGATGGGAGCACCTGTATACGGCCACTACAGAGATATATAACCTTGAGAATGTGATTGAGGATGTCCCCGAGCAGAGTGTGTTCACCTCTTCCATCTCACTGCCACCACACCCACCGTTACTCACCGTTACTCACCGTTACCCACCGTTACTCTGTCACAGCATGGTACCCCCCCCCCCCCCCCCCCAGACTCACCTGCTCTGTCTATCTGACCTCCCCATACATCCATCCTTTCATCCCTCCATCATCACCTCCACTCACCTGTTCTATCTGACCTCCCCATCCCTCTATCCCTCCCTCCATCCCTCCCTCCATCATCACCTCCACTCACCTGTTCTATCTTGGCGAGCCATTCTTTATTGCGGGCCAGTTCCGCCATAAAGGCCTGGTGCTTCAGCCACTTCCTGTGTAGCTTTTGAGCCTCGTCCCGCGCCGTGTCTCGGGCCATAAGCATCTTCTCTTCCACCCGCTGTCCCAATCACTCAGCTAGGGGAGACAAAAATAGCCACCATCAGGAGCCCAACGCTCTGGAGCCAGCCCTTCTTCCCCCCTCTCCCACAGGACGTCCTGCCTGCCTCCTCCTCTCCTCTCCTCTCCGCTCTGCAGGGGCCTG
This sequence comes from Sebastes paucispinis, assembly GCA_036937225.1. Taxonomy (NCBI): domain Eukaryota; kingdom Metazoa; phylum Chordata; class Actinopteri; order Perciformes; family Sebastidae; genus Sebastes; species Sebastes paucispinis. The sequence goes on from JAUPFX010000018.1 coordinate 290,187, forward strand.
ATGGGTACCTGTGCTGTCACCACCACCCCAACCCCCACCAGACACCCTTTTCTGGAAAAGAAGAGAATCAAGATAAGCACCTCAGCAGCAGCAGCGGTAGCAATGGAAGCACTCAAGCCCTTCCTTTGGCTCGCCCCTGGGTCCTCATGCCCTACTGTTTCATGGGTCTTGCGGTCCTGATGCTGCACCGGTCCTGATGCTGCAGTGCTTGCTAGCCAGTCTCACAGAAGATGATGACAACACGGGTAAAGAACGACACACATCCAAGATCCCTGTCGGCTCGTGGGCTTTATCTTCTAGCTCCCGACGTCGATTACAATCCAGCCGTCGGCGGAGGTGTAGATGGAGCATATAGAGCCTCAGAAGGAATCTGTCAGCATCCAGCGCTCGCCAGTAACGGTCCCGGTCAATCTGTAGTCCGGTCTAATGATGCTGTAGACAGGAGGAGGAGGAGGAGGAGGAGGAAGAGCTGGAGTGGGAGGAGCAGGCTGAACGGGATGCAGAGGCAGTGCAGAGGAAGAGGCCGGAGAACATCCAGCGATCTGCTGCTGAAACGCTGCAAACATGCACACGTACACGTACACGCTGCTGAGAGAGAGACGGCGCTCTATTCCCTCTCCTCTCCTCAGCTCAGCTCAGCTCAGCTCAGCTCAGCTCAGCTCAGCTCGCCGTCCTCCGTCCTCGTGTCCCCCAACAGCTCAGCCGCGGTTGGTGCATGCTGCTGCAGTCCTCGCCTCTCAGCTACGCTCCCGTGTGTGTGTGTGTGTGTGTGTGCGTGTGTGAGTGTACGTGTGTGTGTGTGTGTGCAATCACAATCAGCACTGCAGTGCCGGAGCAGAGAGAGAGAGAGAGAGAGGAGAAGAGAGGAGGGGAGGGGGGGAGAGTGAGAGAGAGAGAGAGGAGAGGAGAGGAGAGGAGAAGAGAAGAGAGGAGAGGAGAGGAGGGGGAGAGAGTGAGAGAGAGAGAGAGAGAGGAGAAGAGAGGAGGGGAGGGGGGGAGAGTGAGAGAGAGAGAGAGGAGAGGAGAGGAGAGGAGAGGAGAGGAGAGGAGGGGAGGGGGGGAGAGTGAGAGAGAGTGAGAGAGAGAGGAGAGGAGAGGAGAAGAGAAGAGAGGAGAGGAGAGGAGGGGGAGAGAGTGAGAGAGAGAGAGAGAGAGGAGAGGAGAAGAGAAGAGAGGAGAGGAGAGGAGGGGGAGAGAGTGAGAGAGAGAGAGAGGAGAGGAGAGGAGAGGAGAGGAGGGGGAGAGAGTGAGAGAGAGAGAGAGGAGAGGAGAAGAGAAGAGAAGAGAGGAGAGGAGAGGAGGGGGAGAGAGTGAGAGAGAGAGAGAGGAGAGGAGAGGAGAGGAGAGGAGAGGAGGGGGAGAGAGTGAGAGAGAGAGAGAGGAGAGGAGAGGAGAGGAGGGGGAGAGAGTGAGAGAGAGAGAGAGGAGAGGAGAAGAGAAGAGAAGAGAGGAGAGGAGAGGAGGGGGAGAGAGTGAGAGAGAGAGAGAGGAGAGGAGAGGAGAGGAGAGGAGAGGAGGGGGAGAGAGTGAGAGAGAGAGAGAGGAGAGGAGAGGAGAGGAGAGGAGAGGAGAGGAGGGGGAGAGAGTGAGAGAGAGAGAGAGAGAGAGAGGAGAAGAGAGGAGAGGAGGGGGAGAGAGTGAGAGAGAGAGAGAGAGAGAGAGAGAGGAGAAGAGAGGAGAGGAGGGGGGAGAGACAAGGAGAGGAAACGGAGAAAGGGGGAGCGCCAGAGCAGAAAAAGAAGAGAGAGAGAGAGAGAGAGTCAAAGGAGGGAAAAGATGGTGTTGGAGGGGGGGTGGTGATACAGAGAAAGGAAGAGAGCCTGCGTCATCCCTCAGTGTCACCAGGGACGTTTCTCTGCACTAGAAATGACTGCACTCAGAGCGGGAGCAGGATTTAGGATGGGGGGGGGGGGGGGTTAAAACAGCTGAATGAAGGAGGATGCACACACACACACACACACACACACACACACACACACATGGTGCACAGATCACTGCTCACGCTCCCTCTGTAAGGGCACCTGCATGTGATGCTCCTGCTGCAAACAGAGGGGGGGTTCTGTCAGCTGATACCAATAATACCCCCCCACATCTGAATTATATGTATATATGTATATATAGATATACATGTACATATGTATATATATATAAAATTATGTATATATAGATATATATACATGTACATATGTATATGTATATATATATAAAATTATGTATATATGTGTATATATATACATATATATATATGTATATATATGTACATATATACATGTACATATGTATATGTACATGTATATATGTATATACATATATA
>JAUPFX010000018.1:300000-305000 GCA_036937225.1 Sebastes paucispinis
TAAAAGACGTCTGTAGCTGTTGATTCCCTGAGATACAAAGATGTAAAAGACGTCTGTAGCTGTTGATTCCCTGAGATACAAAGATGTAAAAGACGTCTGTAGCTGTTGATTCCCTGAGATACAAAGATGTAAAAGACGTCTGTAGCTGTTGATTCCCTGAGATACAAAGATGTAAAAGACGTCTGTAGCTGTTGATTCCCTGAGATACAAAGATGTAAAAGACGTCTGTAGCTGTTGATTCCCTGAGATACAAAGATGTAAAAGACGTCTGTAGCTGTTGATTCCCTGAGATACAAAGATGTAAAAGACGTCTGTAGCTGTTGATTCCCTGAGATACAAAGATGTAAAAGACGTCTGTAGCTGTTGATTCCCTGAGATACAAAGATGTAAAAGACGTCTGTAGCTGTTGATTCCCTGAGATACAAAGATGAAAAAGACGTCTGTAGCTGTTGATTCCCTGAGATACAAAGATGTAAAAGACGTCTGTAGCTGTTGATTCCCTGAGATACAAAGATGAAAAAGACGTCTGTAGCTGTTGATTCCCTGAGATACAAAGATGTAAAAGACGTCTGTAGCTGTTGATTCCCTGAGATACAAAGATGTAAAAGACGTCTGTAGCTGTTGATTCCCTGAGATACAAAGATGTAAAAGACGTCTGTAGCTGTTGATTCCCTGAGATACAAAGATGTAAAAGACGTCTGTAGCTGTTGATTCCCTGAGATACAAAGATGTAAAAGACGTCTGTAGCTGTTGATTCCCTGAGATACAAAGATGTAAAAGACGTCTGTAGCTGTTGATTCCCTGAGATACAAAGATGTAAAAGACGTCTGTAGCTGTTGATTCCCTGAGATACAAAGATGTAAAAGACGTCTGTAGCTGTTGATTCCCTGAGATACAAAGATGTAAAAGACGTCTGTAGCTGTTGATTCCCTGAGATACAAAGATGTAAAAGACGTCTGTAGCTGTTGATTCCCTGAGATACAAAGATGTAAAAGACGTCTGTAGCTGTTGATTCCCTGAGATACAAAGATGTAAAAGACGTCTGTAGCTGTTGATTCCCTGAGATACAAAGATGTAAAAGACGTCTGTAGCTGTTGATTCCCTGAGATACAAAGATGTAAAAGACGTCTGTAGCTGTTGATTCCCTGAGATACAAAGATGTAAAAGACGTCTGTAGCTGTTGATTCCCTGAGATACAAAGATGTAAAAGACGTCTGTAGCTGTTGATTCCCTGAGATACAAAGATGTAAAAGACGTCTGTAGCTGTTGATTCCCTGAGATACAAAGATGTAAAAGACGTCTGTAGCTGTTGATTCCCTGAGATACAAAGATGTAAAAGACGTCTGTAGCTGTTGATTCCCTGAGATACAAAGATGTAAAAGACGTCTGTAGCTGTTGATTCCCTGAGATACAAAGATGTAAAAGACGTCTGTAGCTGTTGATTCCCTGAGATACAAAGATGTAAAAGACGTCTGTAGCTGTTGATTCCCTGAGATACAAAGATGTAAAAGACGTCTGTAGCTGTTGATTCCCTGAGATACAAAGATGTAAAAGACGTCTGTAGCTGTTGATTCCCTGAGATACAAAGATGTAAAAGACGTCTGTAGCTGTTGATTCCCTGAGATACAAAGATGTAAAAGACGTCTGTAGCTGTTGATTCCCTGAGATACAAAGATGTAAAAGACGTCTGTAGCTGTTGATTCCCTGAGATACAAAGATGTAAAAGACGTCTGTAGCTGTTGATTCCCTGAGATACAAAGATGTAAAAGACGTCTGTAGCTGTTGATTCCCTGAGATACAAAGATGTAAAAGACGTCTGTAGCTGTTGATTCCCTGAGATACAAAGATGTAAAAGACGTCTGTAGCTGTTGATTCCCTGAGATACAAAGATGTAAAAGACGTCTGTAGCTGTTGATTCCCTGAGATACAAAGATGTAAAAGACGTCTGTAGCTGTTGATTCCCTGAGATACAAAGATGTAAAAGACGTCTGTAGCTGTTGATTCCCTGAGATACAAAGATGTAAAAGACGTCTGTAGCTGTTGATTCCCTGAGATACAAAGATGTAAAAGACGTCTGTAGCTGTTGATTCCCTGAGATACAAAGATGTAAAAGACGTCTGTAGCTGTTGATTCCCTGAGATACAAAGATGTAAAAGACGTCTGTAGCTGTTGATTCCCTGAGATACAAAGATGTAAAAGACGTCTGTAGCTGTTGATTCCCTGAGATACAAAGATGTAAAAGACGTCTAAAGGTGTTGATTCCCTGAGATACAAAGATGTAAAAGACGTCTAAAGCTGTTGATTCCCTGAGATACAGAGAATGAACCTGCGTAGTTAACATGAATGTCTTTGATGTCCTTTCAGAGCAGATTCTGAACACTCCAAAGAGGTAGTGAGACCTTACGACTGGACGTACACCACCGACTACAGAGGCACTCTCATAGGAGACAGTATGCAGATGAAGGTGGGTCATTATGGGATGGAACGCAGCATCATCAACATCTTTGTTACGTGTCCAGCTCTACCTCCGCCATCGTGTTTCATTTCTACCTGTCGTTCATCTGAAGGTGACGAAGACGGCGGAGCGCATCGACATGGAGAAGCTGAAGGCTCGGGAAGAGATCAAGTTCTTTGACGAGGTGCTGCTGTTCGAGGACGAGCTGCACGACCACGGCGTCTCAATGATCAGCGTCAAAATTGTGAGTGCCGTTCTGATGTTAAACAGCCGATACCGTTGATCAGAACCAGGACCAGATTAATGAACTGTGTAATCTGTGACTGACTGACTGAGGCAGCTGCTCGTGTTCTGTGTAACGTGTCTCTGTGTGTCTTCTTCTTGTTGACGATGCAGAGGGTGATGTGTAACGTGTCTCTGTGTGTCTTCTTCTTGTTGACGATGCAGAGGGTGATGTGTAACGTGTCTCTGTGTGTCTTCTTCTTGTTGACGATGCAGAGGGTGATGTGTAACGTGTCTCTGTGTGTCTTCTTCTTGATGATGATGATGCAGAGGGTGATGTGTAACGTGTCTCTGTGTGTCTTCTTCTTGATGATGCAGAGGGTGATGTGTAACGTGTCTCTGTGTGTCTTCTTCTTGATGATGCAGAGGGTGATGTGTAACGTGTCTCTGTGTGTCTTCTTCTTCTTGATGATGCAGAGGGTGATGTGTAACGTGTCTCTGTGTGTCTTCTTGTTGACGATGCAGAGGGTGATGTGTAACGTGTCTCTGTGTGTCTTCTTCTTGATGATGATGATGCAGAGGGTGATGTGTAACGTGTCTCTGTGTGTCTTCTTCTTGATGATGCAGAGGGTGATGCCCACCAGTTTCTTCTTGTTGCTGCGTTTCTTCCTACGAGTGGACGGAGTGCTGATTAGAATAAATGACACACGACTGTATCATGAGGCAAGTTGCTTTCCGTGCATGGTTTTCTAATCAGTGATGCTGAAGTTGTCCACGCTGACTGTAGTAACGGCTCTGATGAGTAATGAACAGTGGGTCTGTTTGGGCTTCCAGGCTGGAAAGGACTACATGCTACGAGAGTTCAGCACGAGGGAAAGCAAAATAACAGAACTGAAGGTGAGCTAAGACACGTCACTGAGCACTGATTACGAGCTACAAGGCTCAGCTATACGGGTTCCTACGCAATATGGAACAGTATGGAATTTGATTTTAGAGATTTCCAGGTCTGGATAAGAATTGAAAAAAGACAAATCCTCCAATGTCACAGTATTTGCATAAAAAAACGTGCACTTGAATGAAGTCAAATTGTTTAATGACAATAACTAAACATTGGACTTTTGTTCATCACCAGGTTAAAGTACATTAAAGCTGTATCTGTTGTTGTCATGAACACGTTCCTCTCTCCTCCAGAACGTTCCCGCTGCACTGTACACAGATTCTAATGAGATCGCCCAGCACTTAACCCTGAAGCTGACCGAGTGTGAGAAGCTGGAGCTTCCTCAGACAGCCGTTAACGACGTCCTTCAGTGACCGGTATACTACGAGGTCCACGTTGATGTGTTGCATGATGACAAAATGGGAATAGTAGTCTTAAACCACATCTTTAATCTAACAGTAACTTAACCGTTGATCTCCCCTTCAGATATCTGTACAGGACTAGTTTTTATATATGTGACCACTACGATGGTGTGTTCTTAAAACCCGACTTCACACAGTTTCAGTACGTTCACAGAGCAGCTCCATGCGCTGTAATATCATAGAGACATTAACCCCGCTTTAATATGTAGGTCTGGCTTCTGGCTCTGTTCATATTTGAACTGATTTTGTTTTATGAGACATTTTTTCACTGTCGAGTTGATCGGCCTTTTGACGTCCAAAAGGCTCTGTAGGGTAGCTGTTTCCATGCTTGTAATATTAGTTTATTGATAATGTGTTTGTAAAAAAAGCAACACAACACAGCACTGTATTTTCTGAAGTCCAAGTCATCAAGAATTTCTGTAAATATGTCGACTGTATTGTATACGGTGACTTATGGAAGGTGAGTCCAACACCTCCAGGATCGATGTGAATACGTCTTCCATACGGCCAAATAAATTCTGTTTGTGCAAATACAGATCGCTGCTTTGCTCGTGCTGGAGCCACGACAGTTTACGTTTCTAAAAGGGTTCCTACTCGACCAACACTAATCCTTTAAATGGATCCAACGCTCAACGCAAATCACATTTCATCACAGACAAATGTTGATTTGCACATCCAGCTGTGAGCTGTGGTTCAGTTCCCCTGGTAGCTGTATAGCAGCAGACTAATACGTTACTAATACTTACAGGTGAGGTGCCCAACAGGAACCCTGGTGATCATACCAAACTGCACTCAGGTAACATCAACAGACCAAGAAGAGGGGAAATGACCCAAGACTCAAACAGCAACATTAAAACATTACAAACTGTCATAATCTTATATATGGGCCATAATATATAGCCCATATGTAATTCATAAACAAAGTATTGTGAATGCTGTTTAAAACTGTGTTAAGCTGAAAACA
>JAUPFX010000018.1:310000-327500 GCA_036937225.1 Sebastes paucispinis
ATACATATACATATATTAACCTGTCTACCTCTAACTGTTCAGCAGACCTGTAGTCTACCTGTAGTCTACCTGTAGTCTACCTGTAGTCTACCTGTAGTCTACCTGTCTACCTCTAACTGTTCAGCAGACCTGTAGTCTACCTGTAGTCTACCTGTCTACCTGTAGTCTACCTGTAGTCTACCTGTAGTCTACCTGTCTACCTCTAACTGTTCAGCAGACCTGTAGTCTACCTGTAGTCTACCTGTCTACCTGTACGTTCAGCAGGCCTGTAGAACAGTTAGAGGTACTTCAGTCTAGACTGAGCCTATAGGATATATGTCACACAACATCTGCCACGGTCCATCTGACACAGGACGGTATCTTCTCCCATTGATGTGAACACCTCACTGAGCCACCAGAGAGTCCAGTCCGGCCTCCGGGCCGAGCTGGTCCGCTGTCGGTCCGCTGTCGGTCCGCTGTACTACTGGTGACTCTGCTAGGAAAGCAGTGCAATGTTAGGTGAAATGGTTGCAAGCCATGGAAACGTTTCCAAACGGTGGTGCTCCAGCTGTTGGCAGGTGCTCCAGCTGTTGGCAGGTGCTCTGACTTCATTGCACTACTGTATGAAGACAGCTAGCAGTGCAATAGTATTGTCAAAGCATCTGAAAACTGCAGAGACCAGCTGCACTCGCTGCTGTTGAGCAGGGTCAATGTGTGTGCACCAATGTCCTTCCAAAGCATAACGCTGAGTGTCTTTGCAGTTCCTGAAGTCCGAGGCAGACCTGGAGTACATTGAGAAGCGGCTGAAGCTGGACTTCTACAAAAAGGCTGCAGAGAATGGAAGTCCTTCTGAGGTGATGACTCAACTAACAGCTCTTACTTCTCCTATCATCCAAACTAAACACATACAGTAGCCACTTTGTGAGTCTGTCAGCACAGTCCTGTTGCTTCAGGATACATGACAACAACACACATCTGGATGGCGTAACATGAGTGCGTAGGGCTAACGACTGAGACTGTGTGCCTGCAGGAGAACCCGGCGGTGATGCTGGAGAACCTGAGGGCCATCAAGGCCAAACACGCAGCGCTGTGCTCACAGGTGAAGGACATCGCAGCTGCACAGAAAGAGTCCATGGACTCCATCAGAACCAACCTGAGCACTGCCATGGACCTGGTCCAGCACTTCCAACAGACTACTGCTGTGGAGGTACACACACTACACTACACACTACACTACACAAACAGTACAGTCAGCGTTCCAGAGGCCCGGACGCACCGACCCCACATCCTGTCTGAAGGACGCCGTTATGGAACATTTACACGACGGAGGCCTGAAGGCCTTTCTGCTTTCACTTTAACACTTAAAGAACCTCCAGATTCTGTCTCTGAACAGAACTAGGAAACAGAAACATCACATCATGATCATCTGATAGAAGAAACATCACATCATGATCATCTGATAGAAGAAACATCACATCATGATCATCTGATAGAAGAAACATCACATCATGATCATCTGATAGAAGCAGTCTGATGCCACAGATTATATGTGAATGTGTTGCTGCAGTGGGTACAGAGTGGTGACTGGGTGGTGTTGACCTGCTGCAGGTGGAGCCGCTGACGGAGTCGGAGCAGGAGTCAGCAGAGCTGCTGGGATCAGCTGTCAGAGAGACCACAGCAGAGGTAAGAGAGAGAGGTCAGAGGTCAGAGGTCACCTCCCACAACACACAGCTCTCTGATTCCTGCTCCCCTACATGACCATCTCTCTCTCTCTCTCTCTCTCTCTCTCTCTCTCTGTCTCTGTCTCTCTCTCTGTCTCTCTCTCTCTCTCTGTCTCTGTCTCTCTCTCTGTCTCTCTCTCTCTCTCTCTCTGTCTCTCTCTCTCTCTCTCTCTCTCTCTCTCTCTCTCTCTCTGTTTCTGTCTCTCTCTCTCTCTCTCTCTCTCTCTGTCTCTCTCTCTCTCTGTCTCTGTCTCTCTCTCTCTCTCTCTCTCTCTCTCTCTCTCTCTCTCTCTCTCTCTCTGTCTCTGTCTCTCTCTCTGTCTCTCTCTCTCTCTCTCTCTGTCTCTCTCTCTCTCTCTCTCTCTCTCTCTCTCTCTCTCTCTCTCTCTCTCTCTCTCTCTCTCTCTGTTTCTGTCTCTCTCTCTCTCTCTCTCTCTCTGTCTCTCTCTCTCTCTCTCTCTCTCTCTCTCTCTCTCTCTCTCTCTCTGTCTCTCTCTCTCTCTGTCTCTGTCTCTCTCTCTCTCTCTCTCTCTCTCTCTGTCTCTCTCTCTCTCTCTCTCTGTTTCTGTCTCTCTCTCTCTCTGTCTCTGTCTCTGTCTCTCTCTCTCTCTCTCTCTCTGTCTCTCTCTCTCTCTCTCTCTCTCTCTCTCTCTCTCTCTCTCTGCTTCCTGCGGTGTGCCCCCCGCTGACCCGTTGTTTCCTGTCAGGTGTCTCCCGCTGCAGCAGCTTGTGGACACCAGCAGCCACTGAGTGAGTCCGTCTCCTTCCAGGCCTCCACTCTGACATTCACATCAGTCTCATTCCTCCATCAGGTGACTGAGTTGACCTTTGACCTCTCGGTCCGTGTTTCCACAGGCTGCGAGTACGAGGAGCTCAGTGACGCCATGTTGGCGGCGGTTCCTCTCAGCATTCGCTCCAACGTCAAGCTGGCCGACCTCAACGAGTTCTACCGGCAGCTGCAGCAGCACCTCAGCAACGAGCGGTAGGATCAGTTTAGATCTGCATGTTCATATTCACACTGGTGTCGCACACGTGCACTCTACCGATGCGTCTCTAACGATGCGTCTCTAACGATGCGTCTCTACCGATGCGTCTCTAACGATGCGTCTCTAACGATGCGTCTCTAACGATGCGTCTCTACCGATGCGTCTCTAACGGTGCGTCTCTAACGATGCGTCTCTACCGATGCGTCTCTAACGATGCGTCTCTAACGATGCGTCTCTAACGATGCGTCTCTACCGATGCGTCTCTAACGATGCGTCTCTAACGATGCGTCTCTACCGATGCGTCTCTAACGATGCGTCTCTAACGATGCGTCTCTAACGATGCGTCTCTACCGATGCGTCTCTAACGATGCGTCTCTAACGATGCGTCTCTAACGATGCGTCTCTAGCGATGCGTCTCTACCGATGCGTCTCTAACGATGCGTCTCTACCGATGCGTCTCTAACGATGCGTCTCTACCGATGCGTCTCTAGCGATGCGTCTCTAGCGATGCGTCTCTACCGATGCGTCTCTACCGATGCGTCTCTAGCGATGCGTCTCTAGCGATGCGTCTCTAACGATGCGTCTCTAACGATGCGTCTCTAGCGATGCGTCTCTACCGATGCGTCTCTAACGATGCGTCTCTACCGATGCGTCTCTAACGATGCGTCTCTACCGATGCGTCTCTAGCGATGCGTCTCTAGCGATGCGTCTCTACCGATGCGTCTCTACCGATGCGTCTCTACCGATGCGTCTCTAGCGATGCGTCTCTAGCGATGCGTCTCTACCGATGCATCTCTAACGATGCGTCTCTAACGATGCGTCTCTACCGATGCGTCTCTAGCGATGCGTCTCTAGCGATGCGTCTCTACCGATGCATCTCTAACGATGCGTCTCTAGCGATGCGTCTCTACCGATGCGTCTCTAACGATGCGTCTCTACCGATGCGTCTCTACCGATGCGTCTCTAACGATGCGTCTCTACCGATGCGTCTCTAACGATGCGTCTCTAACGATGCGTCTCTACCGATGCGTCTCTACCGATGCGTCTCTACCGATGCGTCTCTAACGATGCGTCTCTACCGATGCGTCTCTAACGATGCGTCTCTAACGATGCGTCTCTACCGATGCGTCTCTAACGATGCGTCTCTACCGATGCGTCTCTAACGATGCGTCTCTACCGATGCGTCTCTAACGATGCGTCTCTACCGATGCGTCTCTACCGATGCGTCTCTAACGATGCGTCTCTACCGATGCGTCTCTAACGATGCGTCTCTACCGATGCGTCTCTACCGATGCGTCTCTACCGATGCGTCTCTAACGATGCGTCTCTAACGATGCGTCTCTAACGATGCGTCTCTAACGATGCGTCTCTAACGATGCGTCTCTCTAACGATGCGTCTCTAACGATGCGTCTCTAACGATGCGTCTCTAACGATGCGTCTCTACCGATGCGTCTCTAACGATGCGTCTCTAACGATGCGTCTCTACCGATGCGTCTCTAGCGATGCGTCTCTACCGATGCGTCTCTAACGATGCGTCTCTAACGATGCGTCTCTACCGATGCGTCTCTAACGATGCGTCTCTAACGATGCGTCTCTACCGATGCGTCTCTAGCGATGCGTCTCTACCGATGCGTCTCTAACGATGCGTCTCTACCGATGCGTCTCTAACGATGCGTCTCTACCGATGCGTCTCTAGCGATGCGTCTCTAGCGATGCGTCTCTACCGATGCGTCTCTACCGATGCGTCTCTAGCGATGCGTCTCTACCGATGCGTCTCTAGCGATGCGTCTCTAGCGATGCGTCTCTACCGATGCGTCTCTACCGATGCGTCTCTAGCGATGCGTCTCTACCGATGCGTCTCTAGCGATGCGTCTCTACCGATGCGTCTCTACCGATGCGTCTCTACCGATGCGTCTCTAGCGATGCGTCTCTACCGATGCATCTCTAACGATGCGTCTCTAACGGGGGAACTACCTCTGAACATGAACCGTAGACCGTATAGAGGAGGTGGACGTAGTCACCGGGACGTCTATGGAGGATGGAACCTGCCCAAATAAATAAATAAAAGACTCGATAAATAACTCATTAAATGTAGAAAAAATAATATCACAATAAATGTAGCCATTAATTAATTGAACCACGATGATATAAATTGATATTTCAGTTTTAATTTGCTTATTTATCTTTGTTTTAGTTCTCTTATTTATTTACTCTTTAATTTCATTTTCCCTTTTATTTATTAATTTATATATTTATTTTTTAATTTATTTTTGATATTTTATTTTTACATGTATGTATTTATGCATTTATTTATTTCTGCCCAGTTTTCCCTTTGCATTTCTTCCCTTATTTATTAACCCAAACATATTTATTTCTGTTTTCTTTTCTTTAAATAAATAAAGAAGCAAATTAAAACATATATCAATGTGTCACATTTGATCAAATAATTAATGGCTTCATTTATTTTTAATATTATTTTTTGCTATATTTAATGACATTTATTATTTATTTTTAATTTTGTCAGATTTCATCCCTCATGTGTCCCATTAGTTTGTGGACTACAGTTTTATCACCATCTGGGTATCTGGCTGCCTCCAGAGGTGACGCTAGAGGGCGGAGCTAAGGACAACCGATTGCTCAATAAGTCGTTTTCAGGCGACCAAGAAGGTTATAATACATTTTGATGAAGTGAAAACACACTGTGATTAAAGGGTTAAAGTTCTAAGACGAAAACACGGACAACTCCCAGACCGGACAACGGCGTGGTAACGACCTGTCAATCAGCAGGTAGCCCCGCCCTAAAGCATCCCCTGCTTTATGGTCTATCTGACTCTAAACCGTAATGAACATCATGCCGTAGAACATAAACTCATGTTTACAAAGTTTACTGAGGTCATAGATCAAGAGAGTAGTAGACTCATTCTCTCAGACACTTCTTCGCCCCCTGCTGGCTGCTAGACAGGATGAAGGTTTAAGACTCTTCCTCATTGACTTCTATAGAAGCAGAGGAGTTTAATGCTCTTCAGCGTTGGCTTCACGTCCTCAGACCCGGAGGTCGCCCTCTGGTGACATGAACGTATGAATGTGTTGATAAGACTGATGCTTTACTACATCAGAGTCTCCGATCATCAACGTGCTGCTGCATCATGTGACTGAAGGGGTTTCCTCTGGTCCTCTGCAGGGGCTCCGTCAGTGTGCAGAAGATGAAGCAGCTGGAGATGAAGGTGAGCGACGCCAAGCTGAAGGTCCTGCAGCACCTCTCCGTGGTGGAGCTGGACAGGAAAGGCAACGTCCGTCTGGTCATGTGAGGTGAAAGATCAACCAGTGGAGACTGTGGAGTGGGGGGGTGATGTCACTGGCTGGATGTGGCTGCTGCTCCACCCGTCATCTGGAGCTCACTGAGGGATCAGACTGCTGAGGCTCCGAGGGACCCGGGCCTCCAGATGTTTGCATCAGTCCTCATGCTGTTAGTTTATTCTTTGATCACATATTACCAGAGGAACATAAAAACACGTATTCATCCCCAGCTCTATGTGTGTGTTGTTTCTCCTACGTCTGACGCACACGACTCTAGAACCGAGTCACACGACCAGCGTTGGGATGATGCTCCGACGTCTGGTGCTGTGGGTGCTAAATTATAATGATAAGTGTCTGGAGGCCTGTCAGAGGATCTTTAAAGCTGCAGTAGGCAGGATGTTTTTGGCATCATTGGGCAGACATCCCATAATAACCTTTCAGCATGTTGTAATTGAAGTGTTGTGTCTACCGCTAACGCTGCTGTTAGCAGGAGGCTCCTCTATTAGCAACATGTTGTCTGTCAGTCTGTCATTTCTGAGGGTTTACAGGCTCACACAGAACACCAGAGGAGTTCTGTCGCTATATAACATCATCAGGATCAGGATCAGGATCAGGATCAGGATCAGGATCAGGAGTATCTCCTCGTACTGGTTTGTGTATGAAGTGTGTGCACGTGCCCGTGCAGTGGAGGGATGGGATTGTTTTAAAGTCTTTGTAAATCATTTTTTTATTTCCTTAAACAGCACAATGATAAATAAACCCTCGTGTTGAACCTGAGGAGGGCTGGAGGGATTCTTTCTACCTGCTGCACCACAAACTGTCTGATTTAAACAACTTCAATTATTATTATTATTATTATTATTATTACAGCTCTGACTTTAAACAATGAATTCATAAAGTCAGTTTATTCACAGCTTCAGCAGCTGTTAAAGCAACGCTCTGGAAACGCTCTGGAAACGCTCTGGAAACGCTCTGGAAACGCTCCAGGAGAACAAACCTGGCTAGAACCAGCAAAACTAACAACAACAAACGAAACCTGTGATGGAACACCAGTTACAGAACCAACACGGAACAGAACATCTCTTGATGGAAGAGTCTAACACCGTCCAACACGTCCAACGCCGTCCAACACCGTCCAACACATCCAACGCCGTCCAACACCGTCCAACACCGTCCAACGCCGTCCAACACCGTCCAACGCCGTCCAACGCTGTCCAACGCCGTCCAACGCCATCCAAGACGTCCAACACCATCCAACACATCCAACGCTTTCCAACACCGTCCAACACCATCCAACACGTCCAACACCGTCCAACACCATCCAAGACGTCCAATGCCGTCCAACACCGTCCAACACCGTCCAACACCATCCAAGACGTCCAACACCGTCCAACACCATCCAAGACGTCCAACACCGTCCAACGCCTTCCAACGCTGTCCAACACCGTCCAACACCATCCAACACGTCCTCCTGCAGTCACAAACACACAGAGCGGGGAAAACACGTGATGAACTTTCTATTCGACTTGTTTGCAAAACCAGTTTGATCTTTATATATTATATATATATATATATATATATATTATATATTATATATATATTATATATTTATATATATATATATTTTTATATATATATATACAGACGTAGGCACAATTGTTGGTACCCTTCCGTTAAAGAAAGAAAAACCCACAATAGTCACTGAAATAACTTGAAACTGACAAAAGTGATAATAAATAAAAATTTACTGAAAATTAACTAATGAAAATCAGACATTGTTTTTGAATTGTGGTTCAGCAGAATCATTTTAAAAAACAAACTAATGAAACTGGCCTGGACAAAAATGATGGTACCCCTAGAAAAGATGTAAAATAATGTGACCATAGGGACATGTTAAACTAAGGTGTGTCCTGTAATTAGCATCACAGGTGTCTTCAAACTTGTAATCAGTCAGTCTGCCTATTTAAAGGGTGAAAAGTAGTCACTGTGCTGTTTGGCATCATGGTGTGTACCACACTGAACATGGACCACAGAAAGCTAAGGAGAGAGTTGTCTCAGGAGATCAGAAAGAACATTATAGACCTTCATGTTAAAGGTAAAGGCTATAAGACCATCTCCAAGCAGCTTGATGTTCCTGTGACTACAGCTGCACATATTATTCAGAAGTTTAAGGTCCATGGGACTGTAGCCAACCTCCCTGGACGTGGCCGCAAGAGGAAAATTGATGACATATTGAGACGGATAATACGAATGGTAACCAAAGAGCCCAGAACAACTTCCAAAGAGATTAGAGGTGAACTCCAAGGTCAAGGTACATCAGTGTCAGATCGCACCATCCGTCACTGTTTGAGCCAAAGTGGACTTAATGGAAGACAACCCAGGAGGACACCAAATCATAAAAAAGCGAGACTGGAATTTTCCAAAATGCATATTGACAAGCCACAAAGCTTCTGGGAGAATGTCCTTTGGACAGATGAGACAAAACTGGAGCTTTTTGGCAAGTCACATCAGCTCTATGTTCACAGACGAAGAGATGAAGCATCCAAAGAAAAGAACACTGTACCTAATGTGAAACATGGAGGAGGCTCGGTTATGTTATGGGGCTGCTTTGTTGCATCTGGCACAGGGTGTCTTGAATCTGTGCAGGGTGCAATGAAATCTCAAGACTATCAAGGCATTCTGGAGCGAAATGTGCTGCCCAGTGTCAGAAAGCTTGGTCTCAGTTGCAGGTCATGGGTCCTCAAACAGGATAATGACCCAAAACACAGCTAAAAACACCCAAGAATGGCTAAGAACAAAACATTGGACTATTCTGAAGTGGCCTTCTATGAGCCCTGATCTAAATCCTATTGAACATCTGTGGAAGGAGCTGAAACATGCAGTCTGGAGAAGGCACCCTTCAAACCTGAGACAGCTGGAGCAGTTTGCTCACGAGGAGTGGGCCAACATACCTGTCGACAGGTGCAGAAGTCTCATTGAGAGTTACAGAAATCACTTGATTGCAGTGATTGCCTCAAAAGGTTGTGCAACAAAATATTAAGTTAAGGGTACCATCATTTTTGTCTAGGCCAGTTTCAATAGTTTGTTTTTTTAAATGATTCTGCTGAACCATAATTCAAAAACAATGTCTGATTTTCATTAGTTAATTTTCAGTGAATTTTTATTTATTATTACTTTTGTCAGTTTCAAGTTATTTCAGTGACCATTGTTGGTTTTTCTTTCTTTAACGGAACGTTACCAACAACTTTGCCTACGTCTGTATATCTTAAGGTGGGCTGTTAAGGTGGACCAGCTTTTCTCCTTAAAGAGACGAGCCGCTCAGCTTTGCGCGGCCGGCCTGGCTATGTCAACAAAGCTTTACACAGCTGCTGGATATATAATAATATAATAAGTTTACCGGTGGAGGCTGTGGTGGAGGCTGTGGTGGAGGCTGTGAAGGAGGCTGTGAAGGAGGCTGTGGTGGAGGCTGTGAAGGAGGCTGTGGTGGAGGCTGTGAAGGAGGCTGTGGTGGAGGCTGTGGTGGAGGCTGTGATGGAGGCTGTGGTGGAGGCTGTGGTGGAGGCTGTGGTGGAGGCTGTGATGGAGGCTGTGGTGGAGGCTGTGGTGGAGGCTGTGGTGGAGGCTGTGATGGAGGCTGTGGTGGAGGCTGTGGTGGAGGCTGTGATGGAGGCTGTGGTGGAGGCTGTGGTGGAGGCTGTGATGGAGGCTGTGATGGAGGCTGTGGTGGAGGCTGTGATGGAGGCTGTGATGGAGGCTGTGATGGAGGCTGTGATGGAGGCTGTGGTGGAGGCTGTGATGGAGGCTGTGGTGGAGGCTGTGGTGGAGGCTGTGGTGGAGGCTGTGATGGAGGCATCACTGGAGCTGATCTCCTGCTGGGTGTCCTTCATCATCAAACAGCTGACACCTGGACATGGGAGACTCTATTAGTGCATTTCTTTGCTGTGGACACAGTGTTGGACAGACAGTGAGAACGCTGCATGCTCAGGCCCCGTACAGAGTATAGTATAGAGTACAGAGTTTACCTGAACTCTCTGGCCTCTCAGGGCTTCCGTAGCGCCGTCTCTACTCCACTAAACAAACTAAACTAAGTTAAGATATGAATTGAAATAGTCATGTCCAGCCTGTCTGTCCTGAATATTTCATAAGCATACTGAATAAGAGTACTTCATACTCACAGTGAGGTGACCCCTCCACTCCTCCTGGTCCCCTCCACTGTGAAGCCCTGCAGCACATCATCTAGAGTGGTGTTGGCTCTGGAAGAGGAGAGCAGTGGTCTGATTACTGACTCAGCTACAGCTGTTCTAAAGGCTGAATACGTTGATACATCATGGAGACGCTGCTGTCCCCCACCTGTTGGTGTCCTCCAGTGAACTGGGACTCTGCTGTGACCCACCTGTTGGTGTCCTCCAGTGAACTGGGACTCTGCTGTGACCCACCTGTTGGTGTCCTCCAGTGAACTGGGACTCTGCTGTGACCCACCTGTTGGTGTCCTCCAGTGAACTGGGACTCTGCTGTGACCCACCTGTTGGTGTCCTCCAGTGAACTGGGACTCTGCTGGGACCCACCTGTTGGTGTCCTCCAGTGAACTGGGACTCTGCTGTCCCCCACCTGTTGGTGTCCTCCAGTGAACTGGGACTCTGCTGTCCCCCACCTGTTGGTGTCCTCCAGTGAACTGGGACTCTGCTGTCCCCCACCTGTTGGTGTCCTCCAGTGAACTGGGACTCTGCTGTGACCCACCTGTTGGTGTCCTCCAGTGAACTGGGACTCTGCTGTGACCCACCTGTTGGTGTCCTCCAGTGAACTGGGACTCTGCTGGGACCCACCTGTTGGTGTCCTCCAGTGAACTGGGACTCTGCTGTCCCCCACCTGTTGGTGTCCTCCAGTGAACTGGGACTCTGCTGTGACCCACCTGTTGGTGTCCTCCAGTGAACTGGGACTCTGCTGTCCCCCACCTGTTGGTGTCCTCCAGTGAACTGGGACTCTGCTGTGACCCACCTGTTGGTGTCCTCCAGTGAACTGGGACTCTGCTGTCCCCCACCTGTTGGTGTCCTCCAGTGAACTGGGACTCTGCTGTCCCCCACCTGTTGGTGTCCTCCAGTGAACTGGGACTCTGCTGTGACCCACCTGTTGGTGTCCTCCAGTGAACTGGGACTCTGCTGGGACCCACCTGTTGGTGTCCTCCAGTGAACTGGGACTCTGCTGTGACCCACCTGTTGGTGTCCTCCAGTGAACTGGGACTCTGCTGGGACCCACCTGTTGGTGTCCTCCAGTAGACTGGGACTCTGCTGTGACCCACCTGTTGGTGTCCTCCAGTGAACTGGGACTCTGCTGTGACCCACCTGTTGGTGTCCTCCAGTAGACTGGGACTCTGCTGGGACCCCGGAGACACCCTGAGCTCTTTCTTGTGGTCTGCGGGCGCCGCGTCGGCACCGAGCTCACCTGAGAGGACGAATCAGTCGGGGACTTAACAACCCGATAACGTCACGCACTGCTGAGCTCTTCCCAGAGAAACTACAGTCTGCTTACTGATCTGAACCGAGGCGTTGTCTCCTGTTCCTTCACCCTTCCTCCTGTCATCAGTATCACCTTCTTCATCCTCCTCTTCCTCCACCTCTGACCCAGCATCTGTTCAACAAAGCCAGATGTGTAAAACTCAGAGCATCCCTCCAGCAGGGATTATTATTATACTCTGGATATTGCATTATAGATATTTGAGAGTTTAGCTCACCTCTCTGCAGGTCACACCAGCCACGCTCTTCATCCCCACTGCCTCCGTCAACATGCTTTCCTCCCTCCTCCTCCTCCTCCTCTTCCACGTTTTCTTCTCCTTTAATGCACTCCATCTGTAATCTTTTCTCCGTTTCCTCGAACTCCTCTTTTGCCCCGTCCTCTTCCTCCTCCTCTTCCTCTTCCTCCTCCACATAAACCCTTGGTTGACTGGTTCTCTCTTCACTCTGCTCCTGTTCAGATGCTCCTGCTCCCTCTCCTTCCTCTTCCTCTCCTCCGTCCTCAGTGAAGCTGGGAGATGCGGTACCTAACAGCCCTTCCTCTTCCTCAGTGAAGCTGGGAGATGCGGTACCTAACAGCCCTTCCTCCTGGCAGGCTGTGATGAAGACCTCAGGACTGCTGGCAGAGTCTTCCTTGAGCGGTGGAGGCTGAAACATTGACCGTTAACATGTCATTTCTTATCTCCTTGGACCAACACAAAGCATATATGCAGATGTGAAGGACATAGACAGTATAGAGTATCAAATCAAATCAAATCAAATCAATTTATTTTTGTATAGCGTCAAATCACAACAGAAGTTATCTCAAGACGCTTTATATATAGAGCAGGTCTATGACCGTACACCATAGTTTAGAGACCCAACAGGATCCACCAAGCGCACTGTGGCCAGGAAAAACTCCCCGATTACTGGGAAGAAACCTGGAGCAGAACCGGGCGCAGGGCGGGCGGCCATCTGCTGAGACCGGCTGGGGGGATAGATAGATAGAGTGAGAGAGAGAGAGAGAGAGAGAGAGAGAGAGAGAGAGATAGAAGCAGCCACAATAGCAGTCTAGCAGCTGTAATATAGTATAGTAATAGTATGGGATGTAGCTGGAGTGAAAGGTTTGGGTCCATCTAAGAAGCCCACTCTGGCTTTCAAAGCAGACCTTTACTGAGCTCTCTGTTGGTGTGGTGAAGCTCTCAGAGCTGAGGCGGCACACCGGGGATTCTGGGAGGTTGGTCTCACCGATACCCGTCATCACACGCCGGCGTGCGTCTGTCAAAACACAACCCAGCAGTCATGTTGAGATCAGTTGAGGAAACACCAAGCACCGCCCACCAGCCGGAGCACAAACCTTCTCATTCTACAGCTGAACAGATGATTCTGAGAACATCTGGGGAGAGAAATAGTTCTATTACAGGAACAGAATATTGATCCATATCTGATCAGCGCTGCCTGGTTTCACCGACTGATCAGAGCTGGTGAGTGATTGACAGCTGCTCAGAGACGGCAGACTCCAGATCAGCTCTGATTGCAGGTTTAGAGGTACATATTGAACAACTCTGGACAATCGTGTGATTAATTGTGATGACATAGTTGAATCCATTCACAGCCCCTAGTGTTTACATGAGGCTCACTGTGTGTGTGGTGGTACCTGGACTACGTGGGGTGCTGTTACAGGGGGGGGCTCGTCCGTTCACAGAGACACCGTGGAGTTTCTCCTGAGGCTGAGCTGGAGAGGAAGTGATGCTGGAGAGTTCAGCCAGCAGAGCCATGTCTAACCGAGCCCTGCACACGCACACGCACACGCACACGCACACGCACACGCACACGCAGAAAGATCAGCTTCTATGGAACTATTTCCTTTCTACCGCACTACACCCACCAACCGTATTACCTCGCAGAAGGAAGCATGCGTCTACTGATGGACGAGAGGCTCAGAGCGAACCACACCTTTACATCTCGTACAGTCACGAGCACAAAGCCTCTCATCCATGAGGAGATGCACGTCAGCTTCCTTCTGCACAGTGATACGGCTGGCAGCTGGAGTTTGGTAGAAAGAAAATAGTTCCTTCATGAAACAACACGGTTAGTGTTGGGTGTATACAGCATCAGGATCAGGGTTCTTACTGGTTAGTGTTGGGTGTATACAGCATCAGGATCAGGGTTCTTACTGGTTAGTGTTGGGTGTATACAGCATCAGGATCAGGGTTCTTACTGGTTAGTGTTGGGTGTATACTGAGCATCAGGATCAGGGTTCTTACAGGTTAGTGTTGGGTGTATACAGCATCAGGATCAGGGTTCTTACTGGTTAGTGTTGGGTGTATACAGCATCAGGATCAGGGTTCTTACAGGTTAGTGTTGGGTGTATACAGCATCAGGATCAGGGTTCTTACAGGTTAGTGTTGGGTGTATACTGAGCATCAGGATCAGGGTTCTTACTGGTTAGTGTTGGGTGTATACTGAGCATCAGGATCAGGGTTCTTACTGGTTAGTGTTGGGTGTATACAGCATCAGGATCAGGGTTCTTACTGGTTAGTGTTGGGTGTATACTGAGCATCAGGATCAGGGTTCTTACAGGTTAGTGTTGGGTGTATACAGCATCAGGATCAGGGTTCTTACAGGTTAGTGTTGGGTGTATACTGAGCATCAGGATCAGGGTTCTTACAGGTTAGTGTTGGGTGTATACAGCATCAGGATCAGGGTTCTTACAGGTTAGTGTTGGGTGTATACAGCATCAGGATCAGGGTTCTTACAGGTTAGTGTTGGGTGTATACAGCATCAGGATCAGGGTTCTTACAGGTTAGTGTTGGGTGTATACTGAGCATCAGGATCAGGGTTTGTTTTCTCCGAGGTGATTGGACAGCTCTCATATTCTGGGGAAGAAAACAGAGAAACTGAGTTCAACATTGACATTGATCTTCCTCACATGTTTAAACACTTCAGTGGCAGGAAACATCAGTGACTTACTGGAGTTGTGAGGATCCAGCAGCAGACTGCCAGTAGCTGCTGGTCTGCACACCTCCATGGTAACGTCTGCATCTTCTGGTGAACTGGATGTCTGGAGGAGACGTATCACATGTTCACTCAACTCCCTCCCAACCCAGAGAGAACAAACTATTACTGAATGTTGAGAGCTGTGTTTGGTTGATGAATGCATTTAGTGTAAAGGGACTGTTAGTAAGAATCATAATGTCTTGTTAACAGCTTCACCTGTGTCCGTTAAGTCAACTAAAGTCAGCGTCCTGTTGCTGGCGCTTGTGCTCGCTCTACATAGACATGAAGGAGCATCGCTCAACACAGTGAGGAGACACACGTCAGCTAAAAGCACAATATCACTCTATATTTCAGCTGCTTGGCAGTAATGTTAGCTGACCAGACCAAGGTCTCTCCATGAATCAATGCTGATCCTAGTGTTGGCTTTTCCCGCCTCAGCCTCCCGACCGCGGCCGGAGGGAACGGGGGAGACGATAACGTTTCTCTCTGCGGAGCCCCGTCACTTCACCAGACACGGGAAACCTCTGTTGGTCTGGAGGAGCTGCAGCAGTTATTTCTGCACAAACGTCCACTGAACATTCACTAGATATTCTCAGAGCTAAACTAACTCTGCTGCAGTGTGGAGTGAGCAGCATGCACGTGAGAGGTGGAGAGAGAGAGAGAGAAGGAGCGTGGTGTGTGAGTGAAGGCAGGCAGAGGAGCAGAGGAGCAGAGGAGCAGAGGAGCAGAGGAGCAGAGGAGCAGAGACTCCGGTCCTGGAGTCCAAAGCTCCGGTCTCCCCCGCGTCCTCCGACCGCGGCCAACACTGTTTAACAGCTTCACCAGATACAACCAAGAGGTTTTGGTGCTTCACTGGAGTTTGTGTTGGAGTCTGAGTCTGAACAGCGGAGACACACGAGAGACCATGAGACACCGACCAGCAATGAGTTATACCTGGAAGACGTTACTAACAGTCTCTTTAAAGCTTCAGTAGGCAGTATGTTTGTTCTGAGAGAGACTAGACTTCCTCTCAACAGTGTGTTGAGTAAAGCCGTGTACTGTACCTGCTGCTCCTCAGGGAGGATGTGGAGCAGGCTGCGGTTCAGAGCTGATGTGTACCGGCTCAGCTCCTCGGTGCTGAGATCAGCTCCCTCTGACCGTCTCTCTGTCACGGAGCATCCTGAGGAGAGGAGAGGCAGCGACCGGCCCTCCTCCTCCTCATGCCGCTGCTCTTCAGCCGGATAGTGATTCAGCCATAAAGCCAGCTCCTCCTGGCTCAGCAGCTCCCAGACTCTGCTGAGGAGCTGGGCCTCCAGGTTCTTCCCCCAGTCCTCCCCCCGGTGTGGTACCAGACTGTACTGCTTTGAACGTGGTCCGACAGCAGCACTGACTCCTGAGAGATCTGTAGAGGACAGAGAGAAGGAGGAGACGGAGGAGGCACGGGGGGAGTCGGTGTAGATATAGGAGGGAGCGTCTCTGAGCCCGGTCACTGAGTCCAGCTGCTCCTCCTCTCTGTGGTCCAGCTGGGGGGGGTTCTCCACTGTGTCCAGGCTCCTGGTGGCCTCCCGCAGCAGCTCCCGGGACACTTTGAGGTTGACAGCGATGGTGCTGATCTGCTGATCCATTGTTCTTCTGGACAGCTCCAGGTCTTCCAGCTGCTCCACCAGCTCCCGGTCTGTGTCTGCCTCTGGTTCAGGTTCCTCCTCAACACTCACTGAGGCAAACTCACCGAGCAGAGGACGCATGTCTGTGTAAGATGGTGTAGCTGTGT
The DNA here is from genome assembly GCA_036937225.1 of Sebastes paucispinis. Classification (NCBI taxonomy): domain Eukaryota; kingdom Metazoa; phylum Chordata; class Actinopteri; order Perciformes; family Sebastidae; genus Sebastes; species Sebastes paucispinis. Next base: position 326,221 of record JAUPFX010000018.1, read on the forward strand.
ACACATGGTGGAGCGGTGATCCTCCCTCCGTATACTCGTCTCTGTCCCTCCCCAGCTCCGGCTCTGCTCCTCTGTACAGCCGTCTGTCCAGGTGGACCTGTGTCTCCACTGCTGTGTCTGCCTTCATTACAGCTGGCCTGATGCTTCTCTGGACAACTGAAGGAGACAGAAGAGTTATATATGATATATTATATATATTATAATCAATCTGTGAGGTCTGAAACACAGTAAACACACTTTTACATATTTCCAAACCATTAGTTGTGTAATTGCACACAGCCTTTCTTCCCTTCTAAGGCTGAGGCGTTAACGCAGGTTTAACTCTAACACCACTTTTATTTAACGCATGAACAGAACTTGTAACGGGCTCAGTTTAAAGGAAAACCTGATGAATCCATCGGTACCAACCATGTCACACTACTACTACTACTACTACTACTACTACCACTACTACTATTACTACTGGTATCATAGTAAATAGAGAACCTGATGAATCCATCGGTACCAACCGATCAGACTAGCTGGTCATGAAGAGGTTAAATAACGCTCCAAACTGTCATGTCCATGTTCAAAGGGGTCCCTTGACCTCTGACCTCCAGATCAGTGAATGTAAATGGGTTCTATGGGTACCCACGAGTCTCCCCTTTACAGACATGCCCACTTTATGATCATCACATGCAGTTTGAGGCAAGTCATAGTCAAGTCAGCACACTGACACACTGACAGCTGTTGTTGCCTGTTGGGCTGCAGTTTGCCATGTTATGATTGGAGCATATTGTTTTATGCTAAATGCAGTACCTGTGAGGGTTTCTGGATCAATATCTGTCATTGATCTGTGTTGTTCATTGATTTACAATAATAAATATATACATACATTTACATAAAGCAGCATATTAGTCCACTCCCATGTTGATAAGAGGATTAAATACTGGACTGATCTCCTTTAAGGTTCATTTAGAACAGATAAAACATGTGTGATTAAGTATTTTAATCGACTGACAGCACTAATCTTTATCTTTTTGAGTACACATGGGAACCCTACCTGTTTGTGTGTTGTGCTCAGTACCGCTCTGTACTGGTTCCCCACCACTGGTGTGCTGTGCTGTGGTCTGGACCTCCGGCCCGCCGCTCAGCTGCTCCTCCAGGGAGAACCTCTACAGATACAGAGACACACATACAAACAGGTGGATCAAGTGAAGGCTCAGGATCACAGTACAGGATGGCATCTGTTCTGTTTCGGAGGCCCATAATACCATATTCATTCAAGAAGTCATTATTAG
>JAUPFX010000018.1:332500-337500 GCA_036937225.1 Sebastes paucispinis
GTTCTAGCCGTGTGGTTCTAGCTGTGGTTCTAGCCGTGGCTCTAGCCGTGTGGTTCTAGCTGTGGTTCTAGCCGTGTGGTTCTAGCCGTGGTTCTAGCCTTGTGGTTCTAGCCGTGGTTCTAGCCATGTGGTTCTAGCCGTGGCTCTAGCCGTGGTTCTAGCCGTGTGGTTCTAGCCGTGGTTCTAGCCGTGTGGTTCTAGCCGTGGCTCTAGCCGTGTGGTTCTAGCCGTGGCTCTAGCCGTGGTTCTAGCCGTGTGGTTCTAGCCGTGTGGTTCTAGCCGTGTGGTTCTAGCTGTGGTTCTAGCCTTGGTTCTAGCCGTGGTTCTAGCCTTGGTTCTAGCCGTGTGGTTCTAGCCGTGGCTCTAGCCGTGGTTCTAGCCGTGTGGTTCTAGCCGTGGCTCTAGCCGTGGTTCTAGCCGTGTGGTTCTAGCCGTGGCTCTAGCCGTGGTTCTAGCCGTGTGGTTCTAGCCGTGGCTCTAGCCGTGGTTCTAGCCGTGTGGTTCTAGCCGTGTGGTTCTAGCTGTGGTTCTAGCCGTGTGGTTCTAGCCTTGTGGTTCTAGCCTTGTGGTTCTAGCCGTGTGGTTCTAGCCGTGTGGTTCTAGCTGTGGTTCTAGCCGTGGCTCTAGCCGTGGTTCTAGCCGTGGTTCTAGCCTTGGTTCTAGCCGTGTGGTTCTAGCCGTGTGGTTCTAGCCTTGTGGTTCTAGTCGTGGTTCTAGCCGTGGTTCTTGCCTTGGTTCTAGCCGTGGTTCTAGCCGTGTGGTTGTAGCCGTGGCTCTAGCCGTGGTTCTAGCCGTGTGGTTCTAGCCGTGGTTCTAGCCTTGGTTCTAGCCGTGTGGTTCTAGCCGTGGTTCTAGCCGTGTGGTTCTAGCCGTGTGGTTCTAGCCTTGTGGTTCTAGCCGTGGTTCTAGCCGTGGTTCTAGCCCTGGTTCTAGCCGTGGTTCTAGCCGTGTGGTTGTAGCCGTGGCTCTAGCCGTGGTTCTAGCCGTGTGGTTCTAGCCGTGGTTCTAGCCGTGTGGTTGTAGCCGTGGCTCTAGCCGTGGTTCTAGCCGTGTGGTTCTAGCCGTGGTTCTAGCCTTAGTTCTAGCCGTGGCTCTAGCCGTGGTTCTAGCCGTGTGGTTCTAGCCGTGGTTCTAGCCGTGGTTCTAGCCGTGTGGTTCTAGCCGTGTGGTTCTAGCCGTGGCTCTAGCCGTGGTTCTAGCCGTGTGGTTCTAGCCGTGTGGTTCTAGCTGTGGTTCTAGCCTTGTGGTTCTAGCCTTGTGGTTCTAGCCGTGTGGTTCTAGCCGTGTGGTTCTAGCTGTGGTTCTAGCCGTGGCTCTAGCCGTGGTTCTAGCCGTGGTTCTAGCCTTGGTTCTAGCCGTGTGGTTGTAGCCTTGTGGTTCTAGCCGTGGTTCTAGCCTTGGTTCTAGCCGTGGTTCTAGCCGTGTGGTTGTAGCCGTGGCTCTAGCCGTGGTTCTAGCCGTGTGGTTCTAGCCGTGGTTCTAGCCTTGGTTCTAGCCGTGTGGTTCTAGCCGTGTGGTTCTAGCCGTGGTTCTAGTCGTGGTTCTAGCCGTGGCTCTAGCCTTGGTTCTAGCCATGGTTCTAGCCGTGTGGTTGTAGCCGTGGTTTTAGCCGTGGTTCTAGCCGTGGTTCTAGCCGTGGCTCTAGCCGTGGCTCTACCCGTGGTTCTAGCCGTGGTTCTAGCTGTGGTTCTAGCTGTGGTTCTGAGTGACTCAGTACTAGTCTTACCTGGTGATGGAGGTCAACGAGCCAGAGGTGAAGGAGAGCAGAGGTTCATCATCAGCCGGGCTCAGATCTCTGTCTCTGATCAGTGGAACAGATGCTGGAACAGCCAACATCTGGCCTCGCTGGTTAACACACACCTGGACACACGCACGCACGCACACATGCACACACACACACACACACACACACACACACACACACACACACACACACGAGGAGAACACTCAGTGAGATTTATGATATCACTCTCTCATTTATTTGGTTTATGTCATTCCCTCTGAAAACAGGCGGTGCCCCAAATCTAATGAGTGCAATATTTAATTTCTAGAGGTAGTAATTAGTGCTGCAGTACTGTAGGAAGGGAGATACTGTGCGTGATATATACTGTATATATATATATACTGTATACATACAGTATATATATATATATATATACTGTATATATATATGATACCTTTCCAAAGCCTAAACAGAGGGCTGTTGTACAGGAAGACCTGCTGTTCGTCCTCTTGTTGAACTGCACATCAGTTCCACTAACAGGAGTAAAAACACACAAACGTATCAGGTGATTATTCAGCACACAGCCACCAACAGAACTGTACACCGTTCATTATAACATTATTCTGATTTCCTGATGTTTCCACCGCAGGAACAAAAAGCAAAAAAAGAAAATCAAATTGTAGATAAACTCTTCAAAGAAAGCAAAAAGACGTGGAACATGAGACAGTATGATGTTGTAGGTGTCTGAGCAACACGGCGTTTGGTGCACCGTACCGTGCTTTTATGCGATCCAGCAGAGATAGCGGGTGCAACAAGGTGGAGGCGGACATGTGGGTCGGGCTCCGGCTCTGACACAGCTGCTGCATAGAGGACATGCAGCTCTCCAGGAAGTCCTGCATCTGATGAGATAGAAGCAGTTTGAGTTCCAGGCCTATCAGGATATCTCTGCCTCTGTTGCTTCCATTGTCTCCTGTTAGTCCCTCAACTTTATGGAAGTGCAATGCTGAATCCCTGGAGAACCTCTTCTATTAATCAAACTGGACCCTCATTTTAAGTAACGACTGCTTCCACTGTGCATGTCACACTTCACCAACACTCAGAGAGAGGACGCTGACACGCTTACCTTGGCGCCGCCGTCCTGCTTCACGGCCCTGAGCCAGTCAAAGGGCGTCCTGCCTTCCGCATCATGGAGTCTTAGATCTCCTCCAGCATCCAGCAGGCCGCTCACCACCGACGGGTTACCGGAGAATACGCCTGCATGAACCGGGGTGCTCTGGTCCTCACAGCGACTAGAAGAAAGTCAATCATGTAATCAATATGCTGTCACCTGATAACTCTCCTTCTCTGTGTTGTAGACGGTGAATGTGAACAAACCAGCGGTGGGACAACGTCACAAGTAAGTCTCAAGTCTTGGCTCGGACGGGTCAAGTTCTAAGTCAAGTCCAAGTTTTATAACTTTTACATTAGTGCTGTAAATCCATTAAAGTATTTAATCGTGATAAGCTTATCATGAGAATGGAGAAGTTATTTAAATCTCCTTGGAACGGGTGGCAGGCTCAGACTTACTGGTTGGGATCAGCTCCATAATGAAGGAGCAGCTCCGTCACCTTCACTTGTCCCAACAGAGCAGCACAGAACAGAGCAGTCTGACCCAAGTGATTCTCACAGTTCACATCAACACCTGGAACACATCAGAAAACATCTCACCATGTTTTAGGTCTCTTCATTTCAGCACCGGGATTCTGACTTCAGAACATTATTGAACTCCTCTGTATTCTGATGATAACAACCTGGATTTATTACTGCTACAGTTACAGTAACGTACCTTGATTCAGCAGTTTCTCCAACTTGGTCAGATTTCTCTCCAAAGTGTATTTGTGCAGTTGAGCGTGCACGCCTCCGGTGGTAACAACACCCAGATGTACAGGACAGGGGAACGGCAGCGCAGTCATCCTGGTTCCTCTGGTCCACCCGGCAGTCAGCAGAGGGTGCTGTCGGTTACAGTCAGGTCACACCGGTTAAAGCTGTTTGTTACAGTCAGGTCACACCGGTTAAAGCTGTTTGTTACAGTAAGGTCACACCTGTTAAAGCCTGTCGGTTACAGTCAGGTCACACCGGTTAAAGCTGTTTGTTACAGTCAGGTCACACCTGTTAAAGCCTGTCGGTTACAGTCAGGTCACACCTGTTAAAGCTGTTTGTTACAGTCAGGTCACACCGGTTAAAGCTGTTTGTTACAGTCAGGTCACACCGGTTAAAGCCTGTTTGTTACAGCCAGGTCACACCGGTTAAAGCTGTTTGTTACAGTCAGGTCACACCTGTTAAAGCTGTTTGTTACAGTCAGGTCACACCGGTTAAAGCTGTTTGTTACAGTCAGGTCACACCGGTTAAAGCCTGTTTGTTACAGCCAGGTCACACCGGTTAAAGCTGTTTGTTATAGTCAGGTCACACCTGTTAAAGCCTGTCGGTTACACTCAGGTCACACCGGTTAAAGCTGTTTGTTACAGTCAGGTCACACCTGTTAAAGCCTGTCGGTTACAGTCAGGTCACACCTGTTAAAGCTGTTTGTTACAGTCAGGTCACACCAGTTAAAGCTGTTTGTTACAGTCAGGTCACACCGGTTAAAGCCTGTTTGTTACAGCCAGGTCACACCGGTTAAAGCTGTTTGTTACAGTCAGGTCACACCTGTTAAAGCTGTTTGTTACAGTCAGGTCACACCGGTTAAAGCTGTTTGTTACAGTCAGGTCACACTAGTTAAAGCTGTTTGTTACAGTCAGGTCACACCTGTTAAAGCCTGTCGGTTACAGTCAGGTCACACCGGTTAAAGCTGTTTGTTACAGTCAGGTCACACTGGTTAAAGCTGTTTGTTACAGTCAGGTCACACTGGTTAAAGCCTGTTTGTTACAGTCAGGTCACACCGGTTAAAGCCTGTTTGTTACAGTCAGGTCACACTGGTTAAAGCTGTTTGTTACAGTCAGGTCACACTGGTTAAAGCTGTTTGTTACAGTCAGGTCACACTGGTTAAAGCCTGTTTGTTACAGTCAGGTCACACTGGTTAAAGCTGTTTGTTACAGTCAGGTCACACTGGTTAAAGCTGTTTGTTACAGTCAGGTCACACTGGTTAGAGCCTGTTTGTTACAGTCAGGTCATACCTGTTGAAGCTGTTTGTTACAATCAGGTCACACTGGTTAAAGCTGTTTTTACAGTCAGGTCACACTGGTTAAAGCCTGTTTTTTACAGTCAGGTCACACTGGTTAAAGCTGTTTGTTACAGTCAGGTC
>JAUPFX010000018.1:347500-357500 GCA_036937225.1 Sebastes paucispinis
ACTTGCAACTCAGACATGATTTTATTGTGCAACAGAAATTATATTTTTTCTTCCAGATGTTCAGAAAAATCTAAGAGATATAATTCTGAAAACACAACAACTATAAAAGCACATTAGTATTTAACTAAACTGATTTATTGACATGATTTAAACATAAAAATGAGATAACATCGGACCAAAACTCATTTTAATTCAACCTGTTCAAGACAAAAGATATTCTCAAAAACACGCCGTGTTAAAAAGATGATTAGTGTGAGCAACACACACACGCACACACACACACACACACACACACACACACACACGCACACACACACACACACACACACACACACGCACACACACACACACACGCACACACACACACGCACACACACACACACGCACACACACACACACACGCACACACACACACACACACACACACACACACACACACACTCGTAGGTAAACTCTGAGGTCAAAGGTTTCCTGTAAATGGAGAGATGAGGTACCCTGAGGGAGTGCTACTGAACTAGTTGTGTCATTGTAAAAGGATTCTATTACGTTACAGAATTTAGGTCCAAATCCAAACTGCACATACGTAAGACTTTAAACAGGCTCATGAACAGGGAGGGAACCATGACAGGGATTTCCTGTAAATGAAGAGAGGAGGAGCCCCACTGATCATGAGAACAGAGAGGAAACCATTTCAGTTAGTTATTCCAGACTCCGTTATGAGAAGAGGACCGAGGGCTGACGACTGAAGACTGAAGACTGAAGCAGGGTGAGTGTTAATCCAACATTTTATTATGTTACTGTTAAAGTGTCTGAGTCAGTTTCCTCCCTGTGGACTGTAGAGGAGAGAAATGTTAGAATGAACTCAACAGTTTGATTCATCTGTGAACACAAAGTCATGACTGGCTGAATAATCCTCATTAAAGCTGCTGTAAGCCAAGAAAACAAGCAGAGAGGTAAAGAGAAGTGACCAGGTGGAGCGCTGGCTGCTTCATTATACTGTATACTGTGTGTGTGCGTGTGTGTGTGTGTGTGTGTGTGTGCGTGTGTGTGTGCGTGTGTGTGTGTGTGTGTGTGTGTGTGTGTGCGTGCGTGCGTGCATGCGTGCGTGCGTGTGTTACTTCCTGTTCTCTCAGTCTCGCCTGTGACTCTTGTACAAACTTGTTTCCTTTCCTGTTTATCCTCTCAGGCTGACTTCAGATCAGAAGATGGGTAATTATGTCCGGTCCTTAGATCATCCTCCAGACTCCAGTAATGAACCTGGACCCTCAGAGTCAAAGTAAGAGAGCTGCTACTAACTCATTTATAGGACTCATTTGTAGTTTCCTCTGACAATACCATGTTTTCTGTTGATTTTGTGTTTGTATATTCAAATTTCTACACAAATGTATTTGCCAACTCCAATTTAACAGACTTCATCAAATAAGCTCTTCCTCTTAGTGTCTGTGACAGCTGTCAGTCAGCTAGAGAAGATGTAATCTCATCTAAGAAAACGGCTACAAACCTTTAAAGCTCGTTATTGTTGACAGCAGCAGTAGTTTGTGTGTTTAGAGAGACCTTAATGACCTAAAAGAGAATTTATCAAGGATTCATGTGTTGTGAATAAAATCATGTTGGTGTTTGCAGAGTTCAGTCCAGACAGAGAGCAGAGTCTCCAGTACCCAGCTGTCTGTCTGTGAAGAGTGACCGGTCCATGGGGAGACCTCCATTCTTCAGTAATGAACCTGGACCTTCAGAGTCAAAGTAAGAGACTGTTTCTACTGTAAGCTGACCTGATGATGATGATGCATTGAGGATGAAGACTAAATGTTCTGCTAACAGATTTATATTCTGATGCAGAACTATTAGTGCAGATCTTACCAGGATCTTCACTCTAGCTTTAAAACTGAGCCGCTACAACCTCTGAAAGACAGAATAGCGTCCGTCGGATGGTTAAGAGGTTAATAAGACAGCCAGATGGTAAATTCAGCTCATTAGTGTTGTTGAAAGCAGGAGAGTTGAAATAAAGGAACACTGTCATCACAGACTGAATGCTGAGTTCAAACAGAAAAGTAGCAACACTTTAACTGTTCCCTGAGACCATCTGAGCTTTGAGACAGTGTCGTCCAATCAACAAAGCATTTTAGTTATAAAGACATGTCTCCACAGGAAGAGGAGTGATGTCTCTGTGGAGGAGCAGCTGTCCTGCTGTGCTTTGTGTCAGGACGTCCTGAAGGATCCAGTCTCTACCAGCTGTGGACACTGGTTCTGCAGACAGTGCATCACCTCATACTGGGACCAGTCTGCTTCATCAGGAGACTCCTCCTGTCCCCAGTGTGGACAAAGATCCAGAACCAGAGCTGGACTGCAGCCAGCCGGTCAGACCAGCACTGTACAAAGTAAGACTCTACATCTGTCTGCTGACGTCTCCATGTCTGAAAACACTACTTGTTCTTTTAATACATAAAGAGTCATAAAAGTCTCTCCAGGTCCTGCGAGGACACTAGGGGACGCGCTGCTCCACTCAACTGGCCGTTCAAGCCATAGACATATATACAGACGCCAACGTTGACGTACGGTCCAGAGGTCAATGCGGCGTCTATGTATTTCTGTCTATGGGTCAAGCGGTGACGGGGAATGCACCTGATTGGTTCCTGGTTTTCTGCTCGCCGTTTCAAACAGGAAACAACATGGCGGCCTGCTCATAAACTTTCTGTTATTCCGTCTAAACAATCCACCAAAATCTACTTCTGACAACATTTGAAGCCAGATCTAGGCGATGCCTCTGCTGAATCTGGTTTTATCTCAGAACTAGATCTCCTAGTTTGACAGCTTGACAGTTTTGTGAGCCGACGCGTCGCGCTGGACGGGCTCATGTGATTAAAGGACTGTTCCCGCCTTTTCATTTTGAGAGAGCAACGGCCAATGAGGAAACTCCGACACTCGGCCGACCAATCGTGTAACTTCATCCCTCATTCAGTGACAGACTTCTGCGGTTGTAGGGCTGCTGGCCCTCTGCAGTCCAGCCTTGAAGACAGAGACAACAAGAGAGACAGTACGAGCGAGAGGACGATCAGTAGAAGAGAGACAGAGAGACGTAGTGTGACGCTGTTGTGAATGAGAGAAAGAAATGTTATTTTCTGATTGTTTCACGGCGTTAACGTTCTAAAGCAGAAATAAATAACCCTCAAATACTCAACATGATTTACTGTGGAGACGGACGCTTTTAGTTTCACTTTCCTCCTCTGCATTCATTACATCCAACGTGCAGCAGTAAATGTCGTCACAGTGAGATCAAACCTAACGTTTATTATTTTCCAGCGTGTTTTTTAGATGAAACGGGCGACACACTGAACGGCAGACTGCAGAGTGTGTTTACCGCTGAGACCACCAACAGCCCTCGTCACATGTCATGTTGCTTTTTCATACATCAGAGGACTAATTTGCTGAATCTTCACAGGTCTTTAGACCGTAGTGGAAACACAGACAACAGTGGACTGAAGGAACCTTTCAGGTCCTTAAAAGTAGTAGGACTACAAAGTCCCAGGAACTTTTGGTGGAAACCCGGCTTTTGTTAATAAAAACAGGTCCACACAACGAGATATGAACATATTCTGCATTATTTGATGAGTGGATGAGTTTTAAACATTACAGGGAGGAAGGAACAGCCACAGTGAGCTGTTTAGATGAAGAGCTGCAGACACGCCTCCTCTGCTGTCAATCAAACATGTACACCGACTGATGCTTCCACTGAAACTGGACTGTTTAACCTTTACTTCTTTTTATTTACTTTATATTGATCACTTCAATATTGGCAATGGAAATAATAAGCAGATGTTCTTTATTTAGTCTCAAACTGTTTCCCTTCTCTTTCAGCAGATAGAGGTCTGCAGGAGGTTGTAGATGAACATAAGATCAGTCTGAAGGAGAGATGTGAACGTGTGACTGAAGGAAGTGATGAAACAGGAAGTGGAACCCTCCTCAACAGGATCTACACTGAGCTCTACATCACAGAGGGACAGAGTGAAGAGGTTAATACCCAACATGAGATGAGGCAGCTTGAGACAGCTTCCAAGAAGAAGACCCTCCATGACGCTCCAATCAAGTGCCAGGACATCTTTAAAGCCTTACCTGACCAACAGGGACACATCAGAGTCGTTCTGACCAACGGCGTCGCTGGCGTTGGAAAAACCTTCTCAGTGCAGAAGTTCACTCTGGACTGGGCAGAGGGCTTGGAGAACCAAGATGTCAGTCTGGTGGTTCTGCTTTCGTTCAGGGAGCTGAACTTGATCAGAGATGAGCAGTACAGTCTTCTCATGCTGCTCCATGTTTTCCATCCAACATTACAGAAGGTCACAGCAGAGAAGCTCGCTGTCTGTAAAGTTCTGTTCATCTTTGACGGCCTGGATGAAAGCAGACTTTCACTGGACTTCAAGAACAAGAAGGTTGTGTCTGATGTCACCCAGAAGTCATCAGTCAACGTGCTGTTGACAAACCTCATCCAGGGGAATCTGCTTCCCTCAGCTCTCGTCTGGATAACTTCCCGACCTGCAGCAGCCAATCAGATCCCTCCTGCATGTGTTGACAGGGTAACAGAAGTACGAGGCTTCACTGACGCCCAGAAGGAGGAGTACTTCAGGAGGAGAGTCAGTGATGAAGAGCTGTCCAGCAGAATCATCTCACACATCAAGACATCCAGGAGCCTCCACATCATGTGTCTAATCCCAGTCTTCTGCTGGATCACTGCTACAGTTCTGGACCACATGTTGACTACAGACCAGAGAGGAGAGCTGCCCAAGACCCTGACTGACATGTACTCACACTTCCTGTTGGTTCAGACAAAGAAGAAGAAGCAGAAGTACGGTAAGGGACGTAAGACAAGTCCACAGAAGCTGACGGAGGCTGACAGGGAAGTTCTTCTGAAGCTGGGGAGGCTGGCGTTTGAACAGCTGGAGAAAGGAAACATCATGTTCTACCAAGAAGACCTGGAGCGGTGTGGTCTGGATGTCACAGAGGCCTCGGTGTACTCAGGAGTTTGTACAGAGATCTTCAAAAGAGAGAGTGTGATCTTCCAGAAAACAGTCTACTGCTTTGTTCACCTGAGCATTCAGGAGTTTCTGGCTGCAGTCTACATGTTCCACTGTTACACAAACAGGAGCACACAGGTACTGGATGACTTCCTGGGAGAAGGATATGTTCATTTAACCCTGGATGAATTCCTGAGGAGAGCCATGAAGAAATCCCTTGAAAGTGAAAATGGCCACCTGGACCTGTTTGTTCGCTTCCTTCATGGCCTCTCTCTGAAGTCCAACCAGAAACTCTTAGGAGGTCTGCTGGGTCAGACAAAGAGCAGTCCAAAAATCATCCAGAGAATCATCAACAACCTGAAGAAGATGAACACGTATGATACCAAAACCTCTCCTGACAGAAACATCAACATCTTCCACTGTCTGACGGAGATGAACGACCACTCGGTACATCAGGAGATCCAAGAGTTCCTGAAGTCAGAGAACAGATCAGAGAAGAAACTCTCAGAGATCCACTGCTCAGCTCTGGCCTACATGCTGCAGATGTCAGAGGAGGTTCTGGATGAGTTGGACCTGAAGAAGTACAACACAACAGATCAGGGACGACAGAGACTGATTCCAGCTGTGAGGAACTGCAGAAAAGCTCTGTAAGTCCAGATGTGATTAACTTTATAGATCAGTTTAGATTAGTAGTTTAGTTCTTCAAATATACACACTATAAATTATTATTAAAATATAATATTCTTATAAGTGTTCCTCGTGTTTATTACATAAATATATCAGTTGTATTTTGTACCTGGTAAAACAAATGAAAAGAACAAAAGATCAGCTGACTGGTGGAGTGCTGGGTCTAACCGGTGTAACGGCAGCAACAGAACGTTTGCTGATCCGGCGGGGAGTCGGGGCGGTCCTGGGATCAGAGCCCTGGTGCTGGGGTTTGCTTTCAATAGGCCTTGCACCACATTACACCTTACCTCGTGTGTTTTTGGGCTCATCTCTTTCGTTGGCTTCAAATCCAAACGTTTGCCATGTTTCCACAGTTTTAGTTTTCTTTGAGACCAGCTCTGCCATGTCTCGTCTCATCACCCCAAAAAACACATGAACTTCCTAGTAAACAAACCTCTTCTTGTTTATACACCAACATAACATCATAATATTACGTTAATCACGTTGTCATATTGCAAATACAGGCTGGATTTAGCACTGTGACTCTGTCGGCACAGGTTGTTGATGTCTGCTACTTTTTAGTTTGCCTGAACGTGTCATAATGACAAATGTCGGGTCTGCCAGTTAGCATTAAATCAAACCGGTTCAAGCTCGTACACCGGACCAGACCAGACCAGCAAAACCGAAAATCGACCCAACTCTAGCATTAGCCACCGTAAACTACTGGTCATACGAGACAAAGACTGTCGTTGTAAAACCCCTGAGTGTGTTGAATCGAGCAATGGTGCATTTTATTGCTCATGAAGTCAAGTTGTGTTCCATCATCGTGTTTTTAAGTCTTTCCTTTCATTCTGTTACTCACAGAAGGAAACTCAGGTGTTTCTCTCTCTTGTTGCTGTAGGGAAGAGTAGTAGCAGGAAATACAAAGCTTCCACCAATAACAGCGGTCTGATGAATAATATATCTTATTATATGAATGTTTAATTACATACAGGTCCAATATTATTACACGATCTGTTTCATTTCTCTACCGTTTGGCAGCAGTCAGTGAATCTTCCCATTTAAGGACGTGAACCTGACAGCAGCAGGTAGCAGCAAAGAGAGGTCATCTTTATCAACTGCATTATTATTACTAATTCACTGAGTTTTAAAAATGCTTTTCTAATCAAGAAGGCCTCATGCTAACTTTGTGGAGACAGACCTGGGATCAGATCACACTGACAGACTGGACATTAGGGAAGCCTCAATGTAACTACATGTTCTCTCTCTTCATCTGCAAGATTAAAGAAAAGCAAAGATTAAAAGTCTGCAGGTTTGAGAGAGTGATGAGAATTATTGTTTCATGTCAAACAGTGACATAAGATCAGCTGAACCACTGATGTGAGGAGCAAATGTTAATCAAAGAAGTATATATCAAACTGTTTAGTCATCAAATGCATGAAGTAAATATAAACTGTCCTCTTTCATAATAACATATTTTGTATTATTTGTGTCATCACAGACTTTCTGGCTGTGGACTCTCAGATACTCACTGGGAAGTTGTGGCCTCAGCTCTGAAGTCCAACCCCTCCCATCTGGAAGAGCTGGACCTGAGTAACAACTACCTGGAGGATTCAGGAGTGAAGCTGCTTTCTGCTGCACTGGAGAGTCCAAACTGTAGGCTGGAGACTCTGAGGTCAGTTCACTGACTGTAGTTTATGTAGTTTGCACACACTCTCTCTGCACTGGCTCTGCTCCAGATGGCTCTAGAGAGGGACATTCACGTTTTCACGTCGGCCACCGTAGCTCTCCAACACGCTTGGCACACAGGAGAGGCTTCAGTTGGTTGTAATCTCCTCACCTCACCACTAGATACCACCAGATCCTACACACTGGACCTTTAACCACAGACCTTATTTCAGGCTTCTGACTAAAAACCCATTCAAAAACCCCATTGACCTCCAGACGAGGGAACAGGAAGTGCTAAAATGCTGACTCATTTCTGGGTTTTAGGACTCATTCCTGCAGCTCTCTATTTGAACATGTCTAAAGGTGCAGCACTCTTCAACAAACACGTATTGCACCAACTTAAAGGCACATAAGTGATGATTATGAACGACACCGTCTAATCAGAGGTTTCTATGGTTCTAAGTTATTCCCACGTTCTTCTTGACAGCAGATCTAACTGTCCTCTGTTTTCATGTCAGCATTGTCTAATTATTTGAAGCAAAAAACAAATAAATATTCTGCATCAGAAACATCTTTGCAGGTTCATATTTGTTTCAATCTATCTGAATACAATACTCACATGTTCATATGTACATTCAAAGAGTTATTGATGTCTGTCATCATTCCTTCTGTATGTGAAGCAATCCCCGTTTAACCTGAGTGTTACGAGATGAGGACTAAATCCACAGTCTTGTTGTGTGTAAAATGACCTGTAACGTTGATCTTAAACTAATCGGAGGCTTCAGCAGTCTGAGTTAGATGTATTAGGGCTGGGTGACTTGGACAAAATCAAATATCACAATATTGTTTTGTCTAAATGATCAATAATAGAACAACTAGAACAGTCTGGTAAGGTCAGAAAATGACTTTACTGTAATACAGCCTTTAAAACCAGGAAGAGACAACACTTATGCCATATCACGATATTACTAGGGCTGTCAATCCATTATAATATTTAATCGCGATTAAAATGCAAATGAATCACACATTTTTCATCCGTCCAAAATGTAACTTAAAGGGAGAGCCAACAGGCAACAACAGCTGTCAGTGTGTCAGTGTGCTGACTTGACTATGACTTGCCCCAAACTGCATGAGATTATCATAAAGTGGGCATGTCTGTAAAGGGGAGACTCGTGGGTACTCATAGAACCCATTTACATTCACTGATCTGAAGGTCAGACGTCAAGGGACCCCTTTGAAAATGGACATGACAGTTTTTCCTCTCCAACATTTAGTGTAAGTTTGGAGCGTTATTTAACCTCCTTCATGACCAGCTAGCATGATTGGTACCGATGGATTCATCAGGTTCTCTAATTTTGGATGATACCAGGATCTTCACTCTAACTTTAAAACTGAATCGCTATAACCTCTGGAAGATCGATTGCGTTAACGCATTAAAGAAAATGTTGGCGTTAAAACGATTAACTTTGACAACCCTAGATATTAGGATATCCAAAATCTAAGACGATATCTCGTCTCGTATCACGATATCGATGTAATATTGATATGTTGCCCAGCCTTAGTATGTATCCAGTCAGTATGTTGTGTTTGACAGTTTCCTTGTTGAGCTGCAGGAGGATTAGTAACTCAAAGAGGGAAGTTGGTACTAAACAGTCTGTAACTTTGATTTGTCGGACTCAGACTGCTGAATCTTCATATTAGTTTCAGTTGAACTTCTGAAGTCATTTCTTACAGTGTAGTTGTGTTATGAAGGGACCACTTCACAGGAGGAATGATTACTGCCACCAATAACTCTTTTAATGTACATATGACATGTGGCTGTTGTTTACAGACACACTTGAACAAATGTGGACCTTTCCTGTAAATGACATAAACCTGCTAAACTCCCAGATACAGTGAGAAGAAGGCCATGTAATAAATGAAGTAATGAAGTCCAACAAGTCTGATTAGATATTGATCCTCTAATTCCAGACTTGACAGAGATCAGCAGCATGTTATTGATGTGTGTTGACATGAACAGTTGTATGAATGTTGTGGTGACATCTGGATGATGTCTGTAGAAGGCTGACATTATGATGATCCACAATAACACAATGACAAAGTCACTCTACTCATTTTAGGGAAAAGATAATTGATTAGGACATAGTAATGTTGAGCTACACATTTAAAACCTGAACACATCTGATTGGATTATAAAGTGATTTCTATCTTCATCATTTGTTCTTTATTCAGATTGAGTGACTGCAGTTTGTCAGAGATCAGCTGTGCTTCTCTGGCCTCAGCTCTGAAGTCCAACCCCTCCCATCTGAGAGAGCTGGATTTGGGTAACAACAACCTGAAGGATTCAGGAGTGAAGCTCCTGTGTGGTTTTCTGGAGAGTCCACACTGTAGACTGGAGACTCTGAGGTCAGACACCATTTTTTACTTGTGTACTGAGATTAATATGATGTGAAAGTTTTGGTGACACTAAACTGCAGACATCAGGCTGATATTATCCTGATCCACACTGAGTCTCTTTATGCTAAAGTCTGTTTTCTTCTTCAGTGGTTTAGTCCATTGACTGTGGCAGAGCAATGTTGAGCTACACATTTAAAACCTTCATAATATCACAACACCTATCTTTCATCATGTTAAAATAAATTATAAAAAAAACATAAATATGA
>JAUPFX010000018.1:362500-367500 GCA_036937225.1 Sebastes paucispinis
CTCATCAGATTTGGGTATGATCTCTAAGCACCATCATCCCTGTGTGTTCCTCTGGACCTGACAGAGTATCATCAGTGTATGTGTCCTTCTGCACAGTCTCTGCAGACACACTGAGACTCCTCCACTCCTTCTGCTCCACACTCCACCACCTCCTCCACCTGGACCTGGGTTTCACTTTGTCTTTATTCATTCATATATTCTGAACCCAAAGTGCCTCTGCAGATTAGTTCTGTTTATGACAACATAACTGTTTATTAAGTAATTATGAGATCCCTCGTCCTCAAAATGTAATCCCTGGACCGTGGAGCGATCAGCCTCGAGCCCCAACAGAAACCTCTAGACGACCTTGAGACCGTCAGCAAAGGGCCAGAGGAAGTTTTCAATCCTTCACTCGGACTTATCCACGTCAGGCATCTGGAGCTAGGCCGTTTCAACGCAGATCAATAACACATGGACTCTTGTGACACAGAGTATGTAACCCCTAATCAATATGACTTGATTTGATGTTATCTGAAAAGTGTTAAAATGTGCTCCCTATTAGAGTAAGGACGATACATGATCATTTCTGTAGTATAATGTGCATAAAACCAAAATCAGGTCTCAGGAATGTGAAACAACAAGAGTGATTTATGGTCGACATATAGATGACCTTGTGAATGTGAAATAGCGAACGATCGCCGGAAGTATAATAGCTTGTATGTAATTCCTCTAACTTGATATTGATGCAGGTGTAGTTACCGACCGTGGCCACTAGGGGGCGCTAAGATCCTCCTCTGGGTGATGTTACATAGATCTCATGTTACTGAGGCTGCAGCTCGTTAACTCCACTTTACATTTAAATATTACTGATATTACAGCAAGAACATAATCAGATGTATTGTTAGAAGGAGGCTGTAGTAGAAGAAGGAAGTTTAACCTCATTACAATGAGCTCAGACTAAATCTGATCGTAATACTGTCAGCGAAGCATTCAAACTGAAATAAAACTAAATCACGTCTTTTAACAAATATGTTTTGAAGGATGTAACCGGACGTTTTGCTGATATGCAATCCTTTTCTTTTATTGAAAAAAATCAAATTTACAAACAACATGGCTCATAGATCACTGCATCAGAGTAAAAGGACAAGGTGCACACAGAACAAGCACAAATAAAATATGTAAAATTATACATGAAAATAATAATAATAACTTAAATTAAGGGCTATAGAGCTGTATACCTGTAATTCAGATTAATAATAATAATAAATTAAATTAAGAGCTATAGAGCTGTATACCTGTAATTCAGATTATTAATAATAATAATAGATTAAATTAAGGGCTATAGTGCTTTACCTGTAATTCAGATTAATAATAATAATAAATTAAATTAAGGGCTATAGAGCTGTATACCTGTAATTCATATTATTAATAATAATAATAGATTAAATTAAGGGCTATAGTGCTTTACCTGTAATTCAGATTAATAATAATAATAAATTAAATTAAGGGCTATAGTGCTTTACCTGTAATTCAGATTAATAATAATAATAAATTAAATTAAGAGCTATAGTGCTTTACCTGTAATTCAGATTAATAATAATAATAAATTAAATTAAGGGCTATAGAGCTGTATACCTGTAATTCATATTCTTCTATTATGATAAGAAGTTTCAATGCATTTTTGTTTTTCATGACTTTAAGGGCTTTTATGTCAGAAAGAAACTCAGAATGAAACATTAAACCAGGTTTCATTTTCATATACTTGGATTTGAAATAAAGTTTTTCAAGAATGAGAATGTTATTCAGCAGAAAGTCCTCTTTGTTATTGTCCATGACGAGACCATAGAACCATAAACAACATGAACAATGTCCTTTTGAGAGAAGTTCTCCACATAAGACTTTGACTTTTTGATGTTCTTTAATTAAACATCGCACTTAAAACCCACAAGTTCATGACAACCTAGAGGGGAGGAAATGAAAAAATCACTCCTAAAAACAGCCCACTTCATACACCGTCCACACACTCACACATCCACTCACCCAGAACCTGACACCATCCCAACCCACTAGATTCACACCAAACACACAGAACCGTTCTGTTCACCATTACACAGAACCCCAGTCCACCTAACAAACATAGCACGTTACACAATTCACTACACAAAACCATAGCAACCAGTTTACCACCGTGTGAACCAGCAGCTCGTACCAGTTCACATACATATAGTCAATCCCCCCCCCCCAACAGAACCACTCCCCTTCACCTGGTTCCTCCTGAACAACATCACTGGGTCAACAGAACCACTCTCAGGTACATCAGGTACATCTCAGGTACGTCACAACACGGTTACACTGAACCAACACATGTATGACAGTCTCAGGTACATCACAGAAGGGGCACCCCCCACCCACAGTTGAGTCAACCTTTGCCAGGAAGGTGTTTGTTGCCAGGGCCCCATGTATGACCCTCCACTGTAGATCTCCTGACCTCTTTTGGAGAGGAAGCTTATAAAGCACCCTCCACCTGAACCCTGCCATGCTCTGCCCACCCAGAACTCCCTGCCACTGATGTTCCTTCACCTCCTGCAGAGCCCTGAGGTTCCTGATCTTCACCAGTGCAGCGTAAAGCATCTTCCCTTTCATCTCCCTAAAGATGCCCAGGCTCGGAGTGGCAAAGGTCAGCAGCTTCCCCCGTTCTTCCTGCCAGTCACCCGTCAGGGCGGCCACCTCTACCGAGGGGAAACAGGGAGGCTCCTCCTCCCCCCGCGGCTGATTGAACCGGTCCAGCACTGGCCCAGACAGCGAACCCAGCACCTCTCCCCTCAGCCTCTCCAGCAGTCTCAGGGATTTCAGTCCAGTCTGTTGTGCCAGGTCAAACGGGGTCTTCCATCCCCCGGTCCCCGTCTGCCTCAGGTGGTCTAGTGTGGTAATACCACCGGACAGAATCCGGTTTCTGATGGTGGCTGTCTGCACTGATCGCAGTGGAATGAGTGGGTTGTTGAAGATCGGCTCCTCCCAAACCCATGGTGTTGGCTTCATACATAGATTTCCTGGCAGTTGGCAAAGACCCATGCGCAGGTAGAGGCCAATCAATATTTCCAGCTCCTTAACAGTGGTGTTAACATTGCTGTGATGTGCAGTTTTTGTGCACTGTACACATTAGTTTGCTCCTTCAGTAACTCAAGCATTGCTGCTGTGATGAACTTCCTGAGATACTCCATGGGAGTATGAAGATGGTCTGGGGGTGTGACACTCAGGGGCTTCAAAGGTTTCTTTCTCCAAGAACATAGTTTTTTTCCTTGGGCAGATGTATTTTGCTGCCGACGGTTCATCTTTGTTTGAGCAACTTCATCTCAATCACCTGATTCTCTACAGTCTGAATCACCAGACTCACTTGACTCATCATTCTCCAAGTCTTTGTTGCTGGGAGTGTAATCAGGGTCTTCATCTGAGCTACCTTCACAACCCTCAAACTCACTGTCGTCTCGCTGGATGACTGCTGTGCATCCTGAACACTGCATTGCTTCTTGTTATCCATACTACAGAAACAATAGAATGGCATTGAGATATGACTATATGAGTAACCCTGACCCTATCGTATGACTATGATATGGGGTAGAAAGATCTGGTTTATCTGTTTATTTTATTTACTGATAGGCGAAAATGGATTCCTTATACATTTTATTAATAATCAAATTAATATAACATGATTTTTTGTTTACATTTGTTTTAATATGCTTTGAATTGAACAATATAAAATATATTTACTAAATATCATTGAGTCATCTAAATTAACTGAGCAGGTCATGATAATGTTTCTGATTGTGATATACTTTATATGTCACATCAGGTTTTCCGTGACAATGTTAAGGTTAAAGGCCCGATGTGACATGTACTGTACGTCACAACGGTATTTATCTGATTTGTGTTATAGTGATGTTTCGTGCTGTGCCGAGGCTTCGGACCGCGTGTCCAGTAATCCAGGAAGTTTTCTGCGATGCGCGTATCGAGGCTCGTATCGTTTTAGACCGATGACGTCATCGATGACGTCCGAAGCCTCGCTGCCCGGCCGGACCGCTGACTGGTTCAGGAAGTGGTTCAGATCTTCACTGGTTGAACCGACAGAACACTAATATCACCCCTCCTGACATTATTATATTATATTACACTACAATACAATTACTGACCAAAGGATTGGTTTACGCACATAAGATGCATTACTCACAAAACAATCACAGTTTATTATACATGTATGTTATATACTCATAATGTACTCACTAGAACATAGACTTTATATGATATATTATAGAGATATAAATGGATTACATGGTAATATATATATATATTTCATTGTTTATAGTGATTCAGCCTTTACTGGCTCTGAATACAGAATATCACAGATCTGTGGTCCCAGTAGACCACTAACACCTACACACCAAACACTGACCTGATATGTTCAGGTGGAATCTCATTCATTCATTCTCTCTGTGTATATCATGTTCCACTTGTGCAATGTTG
Source organism: Sebastes paucispinis (assembly GCA_036937225.1). NCBI lineage: Eukaryota > Metazoa > Chordata > Actinopteri > Perciformes > Sebastidae > Sebastes > Sebastes paucispinis. The sequence goes on from JAUPFX010000018.1 coordinate 366,998, forward strand.
TTAATAGTGTGTATACTGCATATACTGCTCCTATTTTTATACTTCCTTCTATTTAAATGGTTCATATTGTGTTTCACTTTGTTTAGCTCTTTATTTACGGTGTTAGCTGACGTTTCTTGTTTTTGTTTTTTTTCAAAATGACAGTATCCATAGTAACAGCAGAAAACATTAAAAACATTTACATACAAAAGAAGCATTAACATAAACAAAGAGCTGTGACAAACACAGAAGGACAACAGAAATGAAACAAAACAAACATCAAATAAAAAAACACAATAAAAATAAATAAATAAATAGGTAATAATAAAAAAGACCACGCGAGAGTATGACTTTAAAGATATTGCATGCATTCATTGTTTTCATTGCTTTTTTGTTTTGTGAGGAAGAAATAGTTGACAGATATAATTCCATTTTTTTCATAAATACGAAGAAATTAGGCTTTTTTTTGTAAATTTACACTTCTGAGAATTAAAATTAAATTAGATTACTGTCTCTGTCACTGT
>JAUPFX010000018.1:372500-377500 GCA_036937225.1 Sebastes paucispinis
AATATTCGTAATATGATATTTCTTATTATCAGGAAAACGTATCTGCCACGGTGGCAGGTGACCTGATGATGTGACCTGATGATGTGACCTGATGATGTGATCTGATGAGGTCACCTGCCACAGCCAACATTTACCTTGTATTACGCAGGTGGCAGGTGCTCGTTTCATTCCCTGGTATTACCTGTTCCCTGACAGCAAGTTAGTGTGGGAAGCTTCACAGTTAGTCTGTCCTTCTCTGAGGAACGACTGGTTTCAGTCCTAATGTCGCCGTTTCCTCGGAGGAGTTCTGAGACGTTTGATTAGATACCGGCCCAGAGGAGCTCCCCACAGCTGGAGAAATGTCACATAGTGGACTGAGGAGTGAGAGAACAGAGATGGAAATACAGTATCTACAGCGGTACACACGGGACTAGTTTAAATGTGGTCATCTAAAGTTGGCGTTAGTTTCTCAAAGTCACATTTGACTTTACTCCCCCCTCAGTGAGCCCCTGGAACCGTCTCTTGTTAGCAGAATATAATACCAAACAAGTTCTTGTGTCTTAACCTATTAACCCACCATGTGTCCTATCAACATTAGTACATACTGTATGCTCTATTCTATTAGAGAGACAGAGACAGAGACAGAGACAGATGTTTGTGTAGCAGCCAGACATGATGAGCTGAGTGGATCAGTAACTGGATCAGCTGACCCGTGATGTGTGTGTTGTGTTCAGGTGCTGAAGTGGTCCGACTACTGTCTCCCTCTGGCCTGCAGGCCCGGCCGGCCGTTCAGGGCCGTGGCTCAGGCCAGCGTCGATAACTTCAGTCGGCTGGGGGTGGCTTTTATCGAAGATCGCCTTCAGCTGGACGACGGACTCGTGCCTTCAAAGATAATCCGTATGTTGCCTTCAATTACCTTTTCATATTTAGCCCTTTTTATAATCAGTAGTAGAGAATTGATGCAAAGATAAATAAATACAGAAGCAAATTAAAACTGAAATAATAATTTATGTCACATTTTATCGATTAATTAATGGCTGCATTTATTTTTAATATTATCTTTGCCACATTTAATGACATGTTTATTTATATATTATATATATTTATTATTTATTTTTGATTTATTTATTGCCAGTTTGGACACATCACGATGTTAACAGAAATATTTGTCCTATTTTTTGTTTACAAAATGTAAGTGACCAGATTTCTCTGATATTTTTCTACGTGTTTGTGACATTCCCAGCTGTCCTCCTCCAAGAATCCACTCTCAGTGAGCTGTTGGAGAAGAAGAAGTGTCCCCAGAGCCCAAAGACAGAGACATCCCGACGGCTCTGTGGCTCCCAGACCGGAGAGGGTGTCGCTGAGCCTTTGCGCCGTCACCTGCCGGTCGACTCCCAGCACCTCCAGTGCCGTAAAGGCAGCCTCCTCCTCACCCCGGAGCTAAAGAGGAGGTTAGAGGAGCGACGGGGCTCGGAGCCGCTCCGCGGCACCAAGGATCTGGGATCTGTTTGTGATCCGGAGGACCGTTCTTTAGGGAACCACCAGCACATGGAGGGCCACAGACACCACCTCCATCTGTCCAGCTGCCACGAGTGTTTGGAGCTGGAGAACAGCACCATCCTCTCTGTGAAATACGCCTCAGCTGAGAACATTCCAGACCTTCCCGATGATAACTCAGTAGGGCCGGGCAGCGGAGATGAGACTCTGGATGATGTCGAGCTTGATGCCAAAGGCTTTTCTGGGCAAAGCGGTGGATTTGACTGTAACAGCAAACCGCCAAATGTTCTGCTGTACACGGGTGGTTGCCAGGAGCGTTTTCAGGCCGTTCGTCATCTGTTATCAGAGTGTATAGACATGGAGAACAACATCATATATCCCCTCCAGCCGCAGCAGGCTCTGAGCGAGCCGTGGCTGGACAACACCAGGCTCCTGGTGCTGGCAGAGGAGGAAACCCTGACCCCCCAGCTTCAGACCCGTTTCCTCACCTACCTGAGCCAGGGGGGCAGGGTGCTGGGGCTGGCCTCCAGCCTGTGCCCTGCAGGCCTCTGTCTGGAAGTCAGGGAGCGGCGACGCGGGCAGGTCAGCAGGCTGAGCTTCACCAGGGAGGACAGCACCGAGCTGGAGCTGAGCGTGCTGGCGAGTGGGAAGGTCTACATCCGGGACGCTCAGGGAGGAGGGGAAGTGGAGCTCTGGGGGGAGCTGAAAGGGGACGGGCCTCATCAGAGGGACATGGTTGTTGTCAGGGTAACCCACGGAGGGGACGGCGGCGAAGCTGTCCTCTGTCAGGTAAAGACATGTGACATTATTGAAAGTGATGATTGCAGTAGTTTACTGCAGCGGTTCTCCACCAGGAGGTCCCCAGATAATCCTCTATTTAATTCACTATAGAAGAGAGTTAGAACCATAAGAGCATCCCCGTCTCCTACACAGCTACGTTCACACACAACTACGTTAACACTCAACTACGTTAACACTCAACTACGTTCACATACAACTACGTTAACACTCAACTACGTTCACATACAACTAAACTGCATTCTTCGAGGATTACTGCCGCAGTTTTAAACAGTTTAAACAGTTTAAAACAGTTTTTCTAACATCGTAAACTGAAACAAAACAAAAAATATAACCGAACTACTTGGTTAGGTTTAGTAAAAACACATAGTTTGGCTTAAGATGACTGTTTGTTACGTTATTAAAATACAGATGTAAATTAAAATAAGTCAACATTGACTTTTAACTTCACGCGGGACACAAATGTAATCCCTGACTAAATGTGTTTCCCTCCCACGCTGCAGTTTCGTTGTATGGGAACGTAATCTCCAGGAGACATGGCTGCATAAGAAGGACTATTCTGATCATAGGTTTCTCTTCCTCCACCGTTTCCTCCCCAACTCTAGTTGACAACTACATATCTGAAAACTTAAATCTTATCTTATCTTAAGCGAAGTCTTCTGAAACGGTGACCTGATGTGTATCAGTTTAGGGGTCCTTGACACGGGAGAGGTTTTTGAAGCGTTGGTTTCCAGGGCTGGATATTGGTTGAAATGTTTCTTAGGTTCAAAGTTCTATTTGTCTCAAACAGTTCAGTGTCCGTTTGTTTAGGTGCTCCTGTAAACTGTAATGCAATCCAACAGCTCCGTCATGAATTCTACTATTACCCAGATAATAATGTTGAGTTTTGACCGACCCTGCCAGAGAGGTAACTACATGTGTATCCTAGTGGTTGTCGTCTACAGTGGTGATGAACTGGACTGCGTTATACTGAGAAGTGTTTGTAATGTTTTACTCAGTTCATCTACTGACATGTCCAGTACAACTAACTACAGACATCAGTAATGAATAGAATTATTGGATCTTTGCAGATATCAGCCTGTCGGACGCTGCCTCAAGCTGGTTTTCCACCAAAAGCTCCACAGACTTTTCAAGGAACTAAAAGGTTCCTTCAGCCGTCTGTTGTCTGCGTTTCCACCGCGGTCTAAAGACGTGCAAAGACAAATTAGTCTGCTGATGTATTAAAAAGCAAGATGAGATGAGACGAGGGCTGCTGCCTGTTTCATCTAAAAAACAGTCCGGTACTCTCAGACAGTACTACCCCCCCGACCAGATAAAAATAACTTTTCATTAATCCTATTTGCTCTGAGCTGCGTCCTCCAGCTTTAATGTTTGCAATTAGCACAACTGCAATTCCTGTTGTGTTCCTGTCTCTTAAAGTGTCTCATGTTAGACATGCTTTATGTTCCTCGTCTGCAGGCCCATCTGGAAATTGCTCCTGACTCACAGACTTTGACGTCGGAAGGTTTTGATGAACTGAAGGTCAGCAACGCGCTGCGTTATGAAGTCCTGACAGAGATCCTCTCCTCTCTGGGCCTCAGGTGCGAGCTCAGCCAGACTCCAAGCCCAAGTCCGGTCCACCTGCTGGCCACCTCTCAGGTAGGACCTACGCTGCTCATCTGTCAGTGGCAGGCCACAGGATTAACCTGGGCTGACCTTACTGTCTTTCAGAGGCTGTAGCAGGCTCAGTTTTAGAGCCAGATACTGGTAGAACGTACTGGTTTCATATGAAACTAGAGAACCTCAGGAATCCATCGGTACCAACCGGTTAAGTCTGACGATGCAAATCAAATGTCTGGTGTCATCTCCGAGAGAACAAATATCATCATCATTATCCCTCCTCTAACCATCCATCCATCCACACACAGCTGACTGAGCAGCACGGTGTTTATTAAAGTTAATCTCACATATCCTTCATACTACACATGTGGAAACAATCTGGCTTCCTAAATGTATGCAAATATATGAGTATATATGCAGCGGGCCTACAGCAGGTCCGTGTACAGACGGCCAACGCCAAAGTCTCTGATCAGCCGTCACGGTGACGGAGCGCAGCGAGGGACGCTCAGTTAGGGACCGTACGGACTGATTTTAGGAAAACAAACATCACTTTACAAGTTGACTTCATGTGTAAGACATGCCTGTTGAAGCAGTCTGATTCATAGAAAACCCAAGGAATAGTTCTGAATGATTGATAGTGTATGTTATATAACTAATCTGAATTCATAGCTTTATACTTTCATTTCATTTCATGGTTTATTTGATGGGGACAGATATCTGATGCAAGCATCGTAGTGCTTATAGCCGATGCTAGTTTGCAACGCCTGTCCCTTTAAAGGCTTTTTGAGAAAATAAGAACTATTGTGTGACTTTGGTGAATCTGAACAACAATAACACAAACTAACTAACCGATGGAGGCAGCGGGGGAACAGACACTTCCGTCCTACCAGGTCAAACCTCATTATCACTAGATGGACGTAACGGCTTGTCAGGAATAGTGTGGTCGTCTTGATGAAGCATGTTCTGCAGAAGGACCACTAGGGGGAGTCGGAGCTCCAGGTTCCTGAGAGTCAGGACTCAGTGACCTGAATGTTCTTCAGAGGCCTCTGCTTCCTCTGTCTGGTATCGGTGGAGAGAGAGCTCAGAGCCTCCCTTAACAAACACACTAGTATTACATTAATGCTGGT
>JAUPFX010000018.1:380000-402500 GCA_036937225.1 Sebastes paucispinis
GCCCTGATATACATATACACTAGTCAGTGGTGTAGTTTTAAAGCTGTGGGGGGGTTAAGGTAACATCACTAGAGTACTACACCACCTCCGGGCCGCTGCAGCAGCTGTAAGGTGGAGACACTCGGCCGTAGTCAGTCTGGTAGCAGGACTCGTTGCAGGTGATGAAAAGCACACACTAATGCATTCAGTGTGGTGGTGATCAGCGCGGCTGACTTCCATCAGCGCTCACTGGGTGTTCCTGTTCTCTGCCATGAGCTGGAAAATCACCACTTCCCTCTGTCTGGAAACGAAGTGGGCTCTTGAGTTGACTGGAATCAGGACTGGAATATAACTTACTATTATAGGATTCAGAGGCTTACTGTGTGTCAGCGCTGGTTGGAGCGTCCTCGTTGATAGATGTTACAGTTAGTAATAGACAGTAAGACGTGCGTCCCTATGGAAGTCCAGTGTTTCTGTTTAGGCCCGTCATTAGGCCCTGCAGAGAGCTGTCATAGATCTAATGACATCTACTCTAGCCCTGACCTAACTTACCTTTAAGCTGCCTTTAACTCCTTCTCCCAGGCTAAGAGGAGACACCCCGCTGCCTTATATCTCTACATTGCATCTGTTAAGGCTAAACTGCCATGGCCCTCTCAGATCCCTCCTGATCTCCTGCAGCTCCACCAAGTTCACTAACACTTACTAGCTGTCACCTGGTTGGCTGTCTGATGGTCACGACCCTCAACATGAAGCCGTGGCCGCAGAGAGTAGAGAGATGGAACAGATAGCAGGACTCCCAGGAAGGGAAATACAGCGTCAGAATATAAATACAATAACTGAGGGTTTCTGAACATAATGTTACTACTACAACTACAACTACTACTATCCCTTACGCCACTGACGGCAATACTACAAATCAATGAGCAGAACGATTTTTATGGAAGACGGAACCTGCCAAAAAATAAATAAATAAATAGATGGATAAATAAATAAATAAATATGTCATTAAATGTAGCAAAAATAATATTAAAAATAAATGTAGCCATTAATTAATTGATATAATTTTACATAAATTGATATTTCTGTTTTAATTTTCTTCTTAATTTATTTATCTTTGTATTAATTCCCTTAAATATTAAAATATTTTTTATAAATAAATTAAAAAAATAATACAAATAAATACATAAATAAAAGGGAAAATTGAAACAGAAGAGTAAATAAATATGGGAATTAATACAAAGATAAATAAATAAAGAAGCAAATTAAAACTGTATTATTAATTAATGGCTACATTTATTTATAATTATTTTTGCTACATTTACTGAGTCATTTATTGATTGATTGATTTATGATTCTGGCAGGTTCTGTCCTCCATATATTTAAAGGAACTACTGGATGTTTATGTGGGGTCAGTATTGAGCTCCACTGTTGCTGCAGAAAGACGGACGGTGTGTGAGAGAGACACTGAGCGGCTGTGAGTCCAGCAGTAGGATGGAAACCTTCTCCAGGACACACTGAAGCATTCAGGTTGACTGGACATGAAGAAGGAGAGTACGTGGTCGTGTCCAGAGAGAAGTCCTGATTACATTCCCCTGCTCTCTCTCTCCCCACATTCTCTGTCTCTTCCCACTATCACTATCAGATAAAGGCATGAAACGAGCCACTCAAACGTTAACGTGGAAACAGTACATTAGTGTGTGTGGCTCAGAGGGGCGCTGGTTCTGCTGTTAATACAGTAAGTTCTGTTAAAACAATCCTCATCATGTCCCAGACTGTCAGAGACGTGTGACACCGGGACCGATCCGTCAGGCTCAGCCAATCAGACGGATGGCTCGTCCACACGGAGTGTCAGTATGGTCCTGAGTGCAGATCAGATCCTGTTCTGTCTCGTGAGGATGACTTCATGTTAACGTCAAATCAAATTAAATGAAATCAGCTTTTATTTATACGGAACCTTTCAGGCAGAATAAAGTGCTTTATGACATCAGATGGAGTTACGGACAGCGAGGGAATCACGTCTAATAGGAGAGGTGAAGGATGTTCATATTCACCACAGAAAGACCAGAGTAAACATGAAGACAACATGTTGTGTGTTAAGGACACAGGAGAGGAGGCTGATTGATGAGAAGTGACTGGAACAGAGCAGACTGGGACTGCTGCCTAATTACACCATGTCATTGATTAGCCTCACACACTGATTAACTCATTCAGCACCTTGGTTTCAAACGGAAAATCCATCAAGTGCAACTCTTATTCTGGACAGCTGATGTGAATATATGAAATGTCTTTCTAAAAGCTTGGATTGAGAGCTGGTGCCTGATATGAACACGCCGTTAACCCAGTTAAATATGTGTCTATACGCTGCGGCTTCAGGAGACCTGTGATTATTCCTCTGTCAGTAACTGGACGCCTTTATTTAACCCTCCAGGCGGAGCTCTTACTTTAATGTTATACCAATAACAGAACATTCTGCTGCGTCAATGAGGACTCATCTCTGTGCATCCCTTTAAAAACGTTGCTCTGATGTCCTCAGAGGACAAAACATCCACGTCAGGGAAAAATAAGAGTTAAATCTTTTAAACAACATCAATCCTGATCAGAACTACCCAGTATTCACTCATTCATTTTCAGAATTTAACCCTTTAAATGGTAGTTTGTTTACAAAATGCCACTGTTGTTGTTGTTGTTTTTTAATGAAAAAAAAGACAAATGTAATTATGATCTGTATACAAATTGCTAGGGGTGATTTTTATTTGTATTTTTTCTAGTTCAATCGATTAAAATATTGAATCACTTGATTGTTTATAGTTAATGCGATGGATTGCAAATTAATTACACATTATTTTATATGTTCAAAATTATTTAATACTATTATAAATACGAGTATTTAATACATAATATGCTGCTTTATGTAAATGTATGTATATATTTATTATTGTAAATCAATGAACAACACAAATCAATGACAGGTATTGATCCAGAAACCCTCACAGGTACTGCATTTAGCATCAAACAATATGCTCCAATCATAACATGGCAAACTGCAGCCCAACAGGCAACAACAGCTGTCAGTGTGTCAGTGTGCTGACTTGACTATGACTTGCCCCAAACTGCATGTGATGATCATAAAGTGGGCATGTCTGTAAAGGGGAGACTCGTGGGTACCCAGAGAACCCATTTACATTCACTGATCTGGAGGTCAGAGGTCAAGGGACCCCTTTGAACATGGACATGACAGTTTGGAGCGTTATTTAACCTCTTCATGACCAGCTAGTCTGACATGGTTGGTACCGATGGATCCATCAGGTTCTCTAGTTTCAGATGATACCAGTATCTTCACGCTAGCTCTAAAGCTGAGCCTGTTACATCCTATGAAAGATCGTTTGCGTTAATGCGTTAAAGAAATTAGTGACGTTAAACAGTCACACTTGCCAGATTGTATGCCGTATGCTTTAACACAGCCAGAATTAAAAGCGGACAATTAAAAAACTAAAAATGTCCCTAGTGAGGCATCTTAAGGGTTAAAGGATAAATATCTTATTCCTCTGTGACACAGAGTTTCTTGTTGTCCAAAAGCTATTAGAAATACAGTAAGTAAGCCAGACTACTCCGCTGGGTGACATGGTCCTTTATTACCATGAACACTGAAGCTAAACTATATAATCACACAGATGTACGTCTTCAGTAGGAACAACAGGCTCGAGGTGAGAGCCACAGAGGGAGGAAGTCAGAAACACTGATGTTCTCAGCCCAAGTTAAACTAAGTTTTACTGCCTCAGCACATTTACTGTGTATATATTGTATGCAAAAGCAATTCCAGCTTTTTAAAAAGTAACAGAACACGTGCATTTGGCTGCAGACGTGTGTCTCGGCTGCAGAACTAACTGATGGTGTTATTGTCCTCCTCTGCTCCTCACAGGAGGCCAAGGCCAGCTTTGTGAAGTGGCTGCAGACGCGTGTAGATCAGAACGGCCTCCTCATGTTGTCCAAGGCCTCTCTCGTGATGGTCACCTGTTGTGAGCTCCAGGACGGTCCCTCGCTACCCGACGGCTCTCTGGCCCTGGTCACCAACTCCTCAGAGTCCCAGAGCTGGGCTCAGTTCAGCATGGAGACCTACAGCGAGAACCTGAAGACCAGCCTCCTGGGCCACACCCTGCTGTACGCCGAGGTCGTCACGTCTACCATGGACCTGCTACAAGGGTAACACATGTTCCTCTGAGCCTGGTTAATGTTTGAAATGTACACTGAGGCTGGCAGTAGCGTGTTCTCACAGGCAAAATGGCGTCTTTGTGACCGAACAGACATGCAACACTTGGTTTTGATTGCTGCAATGTGCACAGGCTAACCAGCTGTAACCTTACACAGCGCCTTTCATCCCTCTGAAGCACCGTTCCCTGCAGCTAGTCACATGAACTAGTTCAGCTTACTCCCAGTAGTTAGATTAGATTGTTCAGAGCTCCCAGAGTCCAGATGATAGTTGTATATCATGTGCTCACTAGATGCTGTATGGATCCTAGGATCACAAGAACAAAAGGCACATTTTAAGATGTATGACTGTTAGCTGTCGTTGCAGCACTGAGGCCAACTGGAATAATAATAATCCAGCAGTAGCCTCGGACAATCCCCACACATTCACATACTGCTGACCCATTAAGGTGTACTGTTTATACCAGCAACATATCTCTTAGTTTTATTACTTAGAAAACATCCAAAAATACTGTCCTCAGTTTGAAGAGTTGGTCAAATATGATATAAGTGCACGTTTGTTTTGCTCTGACTGGACTTGTGTTGAGGTTTTTATATCAGCCTGTAGCCTCCCAGCGGTGTTCCTCGTGTATTCAAGGCCGGACGTTCACATTTAGGTCAAGTACTTATATTTTAGCATGAAAATACTGTTTTCCTCAATCCCCTCTGAAAACATGTTCCCACGTGACCTGATGTAGATTTTTGCATCGTGACGAAGCTACATATATATACTGTATACATATATATCCAGAGGCAGTGTGTATTAATACGGTAACTCCCAGTTTGAAGAATCAGACAGGAGTACCGGCAGGAAGCGAAGCGACGTTCTGCTGCTGTGGACGCCACGTTAGTTCAGATCAGAACGTCACACAATGACATAAACAGACTAACCGATGAATGCAGCGGTAGACCAGCACCGTGCTCTGAGAGGTTCTGGGTATACGTGATACCAACATGATGCCGGCGTGATACCGACGCGATACCTACGATACCTACGATACCTACGATACCGGCTTGATGCCGACGTGATACCGACATGATACCTACATGATACCGACCTGATGCCGGCTTGATGCCGGCTTGATGCTGACTTGATGCCGACTTGATGCCGACGTGATACCTACGTGATACCGACGTGATGCCGATGTGATACCTACATGATACAGGCGTGATGCCGACGTGATGCCGACGTGATACCGACATGATGCCGACGTGATACCGACGTGATGTCGACGTGATGCCGACGTGATGCCGACGTGATACCGACGTGATGCCGACGTGATGCCGACGTGATGCCGACGTGATGCCGACATGATACCGACGTGATGCCGACGTGATGCCGACATGATACCGACGTGATGTCGACGTGATGCCGACGTGATGCCGACGTGATGCCGACCTGATACCGACATGATGCTGACATGACACCAACATGATACCGATAGCTTTTGAATAGATTAACAAATAAACATCCCCCCGTGCAGGAGACAGACCAGCAACCTCCTGATCTGAAATATTCTGTTACACGTGCACGCACACACACAGGCATGTTATGTGTGTAGTGTTTGAAGGATCACAAGCATGCTCACGCACCACCTTGACCACCACCAACAAAATAAATTAGGAGTGGCATATTGCATCACTAAAATACAAAAACAATCCGTTCAGTCAGCCAGACCATGTAGAATATAGATTAATATATGAATGTAGAATATGAACAGCATTAATGTTTGACCTCACAATACTAAGAAGAATGAGCAGAACGCCGTCGGCTTATTACACCGCCGTGATTAAAAGGCTGCGTAGGATATGAATATGTTGAATGAGAAGACAATAAGGAAATACAATACATGATGTCAGGAGCTTTCAGATGCTCATTAATGAGTCAATAAAAGTGGCTCCATGGTAACCGATGAGAAGGAAGCTGACACCAGCCGAGTGGAGGAAAGAAAAGATAGCGATACAGCATAAAGTGTGTGTGGGTGCGTGTGTGGGAGGGTAGACGGGCTGGAACTCATTTAATGCCTAAGTGACCTCACTGCAGCGAAGGCAAGTTGCACCTAATAGACTTCTTTGTCTGCATCCACACGTGAGTAAAAGTGGCTGTTGAGCGGGTCGATCCGGCGGCAGGTGGGAGCAATTAAAACTGTCATAAAGTTTGAAAAATGGATTGTGGAGCAGCACTGAGCTGATTGGAACAGACAGTGTTGTCATTAAGGTTATACAGAAACTAATGCGGGGTGAGCGAGCGGGCCGTAGAACCCCAAGCCTGCTGCTGCAGTTTGATTTCACTGCTAATGTTTGAGTTTCCAGATGTCCCTCTGGAGCCGCCCTGATTAATGTTATTATTAAGGAATGTCTGTTTTATTTCTGAGAGCCTTTGTGTTTATTAAGTATTCAGTATGATACGGAATATTTTCACAGAAAATCAGCCTCTTGTGTTTGAGTTGAGGGTTTTAAAGAGTTTTATAGGAATGCTAGTGGGAGCTAACGGAGAGCTGTTGCTCGGTGCTCACTGATCACTGATGCTGCGCTGTTATTAAAACCATCAGCAGTTAAACAGGGTTTCAGTGAGGACACAGACGAACCACAGACTGGATTAAAGGAGCACACTTTTACACTTTGATAATGCTCTCTGTGGCTCTGGAAGAGCTTTGTCCAGTCTGAGTCACTCAATTGAAGCTCGGAGAATACAAATGAGCACCAGAAAGCTGCTCTGCAGGATCCACGTTAAATATCAAAATCAAATAAAAGCATATCATTTATTTTGTTCTGCAACACAGTCTCACAGCAGTTTGTGAAATAGTCACACCATTTAATCTATTTGATTCTTGTACATAAGACACACATTTCACCGCTGTAATTTATTAAAACAATGTTCACGTAACTTCTTGTAAAATAATTAGTGAACTGTTCGTCATAACTTTTTTATTTATTTGTGAACAAATATAATTAATGAAACATTATTTAAATGTTTTCTGAATCTGCTCTTTTAGGGTAAACATTTCATCAGAAGAATTAAATGTTCAGAGGAAGGCTGTGATATATGTAAATAATAAAATAATCATTTAACTAGTAATAATAATAATAATAATAATGGTCCAAAATGATGCAAATTGCATAATTTTAATTCAAAAACCTTCAAATATTCTTAAAAAGATCTCCTAATACCTTTTATTCAGTGTCTAAATCCAGAATGTGTGTCTGTATAATCTGTAGGAGCATCCTGACTAACACCTGACTGAGACCCGGCTGTACTGTAGCCTACAAACAACACAGGAAAGCACTTCAACTATTAACACTAAACACACCACCTTAACCCTGAACTGATCCAGTGTGAGTATTATCGGAGTACCAATCAGATCTGAGAGGTTCAGAGGGGTCCTTTAGCCGAGCGTCGCTACTCATTCATGTGAATGACTTGGGAATTCCTATTTTAATTAAAGGTGTCATTTTCTCTGTGGTTATTTCTCCATCTACAGTACAGGCAATATATCTATATGTATATATTATATTATAATATTATAACATTCACACACCCTCTTAGAGTAGAGGTAGTGGTGTAGAGTAGAGAGTTAGTAGAGGTAGTAGTGGTGGTTGTTGACGCTGGCCTTGGTGATAACCAGACCTTTATTACTGTTTAGGTTCCTGAGCAGGTTAATAGAATAGTATCTCATCAAACAGTCAAACAGATGATGAATTTCAGACGAGTCAGTTATTAGAGTCCTTTGTCATGACACTGAATGAGGCTTATCTCCTGTGTGGAGTCTAAAGAAAGGATTGAGAGGGCCTAATAGGCAGAGAGGGAATGGGTCTGAAGGCGACGCGGCTGCAGGTCGACAGCGAGGCGCTGATGAAAACACAGGTTGAGCCGCCTGAGTGCAGAGAGGCTCCGAGCTGAGGCTGAATGGCTGGCAGGCCGTGTGTTTGTCCAGGGTATTAATGCTTTGTTTGGCACGGAGCGGCTAATAATAGCCGGTACTGAGACACGGGATAGTGTTCTCACAAGGTCACACCCTGCTGGAATCTCAATGCTCTCTAGTGAGCAGCTTCACACTCAGCAGTCCTTTAGACACACTGATGTCTCTGTCACACGGACCAGTTCAACCGCTGGTACCGGGGGGCCGCTATAGTGGATACAAACTGGAAAAACAAAGTTCGGAAACTTGAGTTTGGTGGATTATTTCTCTGTTGTATCAATGCTAATGGTCATTGTATTCTACATGGTTGAAAGCCTGTTTATTTACCTTCACAATGATGTCACACTTGTAAGGATCATGCATTTGTGGGATGAGCAGCACAGCTGATTATGTGGGTAGCGCCCAAGAAAAACTCCTGCTTAACAGTCTCAACATAATATATATTTCATTCTTGATTGATTAGCTGTCATCACAGTTTGTTAGAGTCCAAGATGTTTTGTCTTAAACACGTCTTAAATTAGCTTCTGTTGTCCAACCAGCAGAAACATCCACTGTACCCGATGATCGATCCTCTTTAGAGACGCTGTGACCGGGAACTGTTCTGAATGATTAATGGATTATCAGAACAGTTGACTTAATAATAATTGATTGATCAACTAGTATTGGTGTGTGTGTGTTTGGTTAAGGGCAGTTAACAGCGTGGAAGTGCTTATTTGTGAGACGACGGGGCTTTTCTAACACCACTTGGCCGGTCCAGAGAGCATAATGATTCTCTTCCTGCTCTGCTGAACTCGATCCCTGCGCCTGGAGCAACACACTTCCTACTTGTTGACTTTCTCTTGTAAGAGCTTCAGGCTCAGACGTGAAAACCCAAGGGCCCACTTTCACTTTTGTATTCTTTCTTCCCCCCTTTTATTTTCCCCCGATGCATAAAGGAAGAGAAGCAGCGATGGATGTAAATGTAATTCTGATTATTTTCCATGCCGTCTGCACATTTGTAAGTTTTATTTTGAAACCATGTGATAATAATGTGATAATGTCCCGGTTGCTGTGACTGAGCGTCACATAAACAGAATACAGTCATTTCAGTGTAACACCTTCATATGTTGGTAATCTGAATAGAAAACAACCCTCACAAAGGATTCTTCTACTTAAAGCTGTTCCAGTTGTTGAGCTAAAGCCGCGGCAATCACTGTTTGTTTTGACAAGCAATCCAATATCCAAACTGACACTGTATGGAATTAGAGTCCTGTTTCCTGTGAAACACTACAAACCACAGAACATGCATGGGGGGGGGTTGGTGCACAGAAAATGGATTCCTCATAACTGTGGCAATAGGTTCGACCATAAAAATCAAATTGGCCCAATTGACCTTGCATGCTCCACCTGCAATTATAAAAGATTGTAAGCAGATGCCTAAACGTCGCCGTTTCTTCTTCTGGGGAACATGTGGTGCAGTGTTTGACTTGAACTTCTTCTGTCCAGTGGAAGGTATGTTATACTCTGGAGGAGCCCTGTGATGGTGAAGGGTCACGGAGTCCCATGAAGGGTCAACGGCATGCAGGTTTCACTTCAGCTTCACTAAGACTACAGCGACCTGTCAGCAGGGTGTTTATTCTCTTTAAATCCAGACACTACATTTAGTAGGAGGAAGGAAACCTCCGTAGAGTCTGCTCTGATTGGTTTAGATCATTACTACCTAATACTAATGCAAACCCTCTTATAATCTCAGGCTGGTCTCACACACTGCTCGTAGCTATACAGAAGACAAGTAACGCACTATAAGTTGTGTCTATCCCACCAAATCAGTTCATGTAATCACAAACCAGGTAGTATAACAGTGTTGAGCGCCGCGTAGGGAGGAGACCTTCACCAGGAGGACGGCGTTGGTGTACCACAAAACCAGAAGTCAACGGTGATTTATTCGTCATGTAACTTACGTACTTCAGTAACGCCACTTCCGGAGTTATATTAAGCCAAACCAGCATCTTTTCCTAAAGCTAACTAAGTAGTTCGTTGCCTAAACCTAATGAAGTTGTTTCCTGTGAAGACGGAAGTTTATTTTGAAAAGACTATGCATATAACGAGCAGACCTCGACACATGTTGCTGGACATTTGTAGGAAAACTAACAAAAAAGGAGGAATAATTGTCACAAAGAAATTATCCAGTGTCCAAAAGTGTTTGGTTTATTAACACGAATGAAAAGTCTTCATCTGGTAAAAAGGTGGGAGTTGAATGAATCCCGTAATAAAACATGTGAGCTTCAGAGTTAGAGAGATTCTGTTAGAAAGCTGACCAGCCTCAGCTCAGCTGGAACAGCAGCGTCAGCAGGTCTAGTGATCTGGTGAACATCCCCCTACAGTGGAGTGTTCATGTTTTCTGTGTTTTTAAATGAGTCTTCTGCTGCGTCCGAGCCGACACCGTACGACGGCCACGTCGGGCTGTAATCGGGCTGATGTGGTGTAGTCTGAACCAGCCGCTAGTCACGGACAAAGAGGTTGTTGACCAACATTGTTGTTAACGACATTAACACTACGGAGCCGAGGTAATTAAAAACAGACAACTAAACTGAGAGGCTGCTGACGTGTCCACCTCATCCTGCTGTATAGTCAGCTCAGTTCTATCCCGTTTCTAATGAGTTCATGAGACTAACGTTGCTGCAGGACTCCTTCAGAATGAACAGAACTTTGCTTTCCTACTCGTATTGACATTACACCTTTTACAAATATGAAAGCTATCATTTATAACATGATCACTGCAAAGTCTTGTGCACTCTGTGGGCTCCAACGGTGCTCTCTTCTTCTGGTGTTTCCTCTCCCACAACTGGTGATTGCCGATATCCATAAATCTCCATTTGATGCTTCCCTTATTTGTGCAAAGTTAAAACTGACTTTGATGAGACTATCTCCATCAGCAGTCAGTATTAATGCATCTACATCAGTGCTCAAAGTGAGCCGGTACTCACCGGTACTCACCAGTACTCACCGATACTACCCGGTACTCACCGGTACTCACCGGTACGCAGTACCGACACTTCTACATTTTACTCCTTGGCGTGCCGTGTCTTTTTCTTGCGTATTACTAGCTGTTAGAGGCTGTGGCGTGTCGTGCAGGAGCTCAATAAGAGGAGACCTTGGCCAGATAACCAGAGAAAGTGGACATTTTAAGGTGTGCAGTCAGTCTAATGGATGATTGTGTATTGCTGCCCAGAACCTCTGCCAGACCGGGCGGGCCTAGTCCAGACAGGCAATCAGCAAAGCAAGGTCATCCTCCGGTGCCTCAGCTGCCCCGTGGTAATGGAGCAGCCCTCTCTCATTGATCACTTCCAATAGTGCTATTTGGAAATGATAATTTCTGCTGTCCCTCAGTAAACAGGATTAGCTCAATTAATCACATTTACAGATTAGTTTGTCCTCTCTTATTGATCATCCCTTTGATGCCGCTGAATGATCAATGCAAACACGCTTATGCACGGCAAATCCTGTTTCAAAAATGAGCATCGACGGCAGAAATAATCTTTTAATCTGAGATATTTTAATCTGGGAAGTGAAAGGGTTTTTTGGGGGGAATGGTTTGGTGGATAAATGGCTTTCAGAAAAATTATATCTTAACTGACCACATGAAATGCAGCCGTTTAATGAGTTCACTTATGTATTTATTAGGAAATGTAATGGTAGAATGTGTTTCATTCAATCTTTACTGGATTAGAAGCTTTACATCTGTCTGTAATATAATGTAGGTCTCCTTTATGTCCACGGTGACAGGTTCTGTTTATCAGCTCTGTTTGAGGAGAATCACAGCAGAGCCTCCTCTCTCTTCTTTCTGTTTGCTGTCATCCGCCGGCCTAGTTTCTGTCTGTGAGTCTGCAGTGTGTGAGGAAGACGGTGACACGGCCGTAGCGTCTGATCTCGGGTCCTCCTCCACTCGGCTGGTGGCCGTTTATCCGCCTGACCTGCCGTATCTCGAAGGCTGACCCCTGTGGCTCAGCTGCCCCCTAAAACAAAGAGTCCTGAGCAGGGATTTAGAGGCCCATGCTCTTCCTCTGTGGACAATGCCTCCTCCCTCTCTCTGTCAAACAGGCTACTTGTATGTCTTTGTTCTGGTCTTGTTGGGATGAGTCGATGACAATAGTCTCAGAGTGATCTGAGGAGATGAGATGGATCTAACACCACAGAGAGTCCACGTTTTCTCTGTCAGGGTGCCTTCTCATCTCCTTGTTCTTTGTTCCTGTTGCACAGCTGCACGCTTTAGGACAAGTAGAGCTGCGAAGATTATTATTATTAACATGATTATCAGTTAATCGTTTGTTATTTATTAAGCAAAACTGACTAAAAATCTCTGGTTTCAGCTTCTCAAATTTTCTATCACTGTAAACTGAATCTCTTTGAGTGATTTCACCGTCACAAACATATTCACACTGTCAAAATAAAATCACAAGAGTTTTTCTAGAGTTGCGGTGCGCTCCGGGGATCAGGGTGGTTTTGTGTCAGGTGGTCATGAAACTCAGTCCAAGCTGTCTCCAGTCAGCCTTTCTCTCTTCTTGAGGTTCTAATAAAACCAAACAAGTTTAATTTTATCGTAACAACCAATAGCAGCGCTCTCTGCAGCCCCAGACGGGGTAGAAAGTAAACATGAGTGAACAAGAGTCCCTCTTTGACGTGCACTGTGTACAGAACCCTCCTACCCCCCAAAAATACGGCTTCCAGGAAGCTACGGTGTAATTCAAACACTGGTTTTACCATCATAAACTGGGAAAAACAAATTTGGAAACTTGTGTTTGGTGGATTATTTCTCTGTTATATCAATGCTAATGGTCATTGTATTTTACATGGTTGGAAAGCCTGTTTATTTACCTTCACAATGATGTCACACTTGTAAGGATCATGCATTTGTGGGATGAGCAGCACAGCTGATGATGTGGGGAGCGCCCAAGAAAAATCTCCCTCACTGGCAAAACAAGGCTTGTCATCATTGAAGGCCATCTCAATGCAGGGAGATATCGGGATGAGATTCTGCAGCCAGTGGCGATCCCATATCTCCACAATCTGGGACCTAACTTCATCCTTCAAGATGACAACATGACAAAATACAATGACCATTAGCATTGTGACAATAGAGAAATAATCCACCAAACACAAGTTTACCAACTTTTCTTTCCCCAGTTTATAATGTCTTAAATATATCGAGCACTGAATTACATCAGATATAAAAATGTTATTATACCTCCGCAGCAACGGCGTGTCCGTCCGTCCGTCCGTCCATCTTTCCGTCCGTTTGCGTGGCACACTTTCGTTTCCGGAGCAGAACTCAGAAACTATTTAACTTAGGAACTTCAACTTTGGTGTGATGGTTAACAGTGTGGTCTGGTTGTGTTTGGTGTGATGGTTAACAGTGTGGTCTGGTTGTGTTTGGTGTGATGGTTAACAGTGTGGTCTGGTTGTGTTTGGTGTGATGGTTAACAGTGTGGTCTAGTTGTGTTTGGTGTGATGGTTAACAGTGTGGTCTGGTTGTGGCAGGTAGAGAAACTGAAACTGTGATGAGCATTTTTCACGATTCTGTGACGTATAAGTTTGACTAACTTGGAGGTTTGTTCTCAGCCTGTCTGACTGCTTGTGTTTCACACATCTGTCACATCAGTGGGTTGTCAGTGAGTCCAGAGAAATGTGTATCTCTAATATCACCAGCGCTGTTTCCGTCTGGACAGTTGCTTATTTGATCATCTTGCACATTAAGGAATGCACAATCCATGAAGAGGATGATTGTTGATGATATTATTAGTGACAGGATCAGGTCGGATCGGATCAGAAGGACTGAGCATCTTAGTGTTTTGTAGTGTAGATGTAGAATTGATTCTCACACGTTGAATGTGTGGTCTCCCAGCGTCGTGCAGACAGTACTGGGATATCAGCGGAGGTGGTCAGCAGCAGTGGACTCACTTGTCTCGTTAGGTCCAGCTATTCTTATATAAAGCTCATTTCTGAAGCTTGAGGACTCAGGAGAGCCAGCTGGGCCCCCGGTCTAGTTCTCCGTGGGAGTTGATTGTTGGCAGAGACCCGTCAGTCACGGATCGGGCTGATTCTCCGGTGGTCCTGCCAAACAGCAGCATCCCCCAGTTCCAACCTCAGCAGGGACTAACCAGCTCCTAACCAGCCTCACCCTCAGCAGGGTCATGCTCCAGCTAATACGCCATACATTAAGGTCTCACACAGTCGGTGCTGGACTGAGTTTCACCCTCCTCTCAACTGTGTGTGTTTATCAACTCATATTCAAATATGGAAGTTCTAATATAAAGATTTGCACTCTACATCATTGCATTTCCCCAGTTCTCTGCATACGTAATGAGCTATTAATATTCAAGATGACTTCCTTCCATGTGAGGCTGAAGACGGTGGTTTTTTGACAGGCAGGGTTTTGTTTTTAAAATCTTTTTTTTAGTTTTCATTAGTGAGCACATGTTGGCAGTTACTTGGCTGCAGAAGAGCTTCACAAAACGTCCACTTTAATCAGCTTCAGTTAAGTGACCAAATTCCTGAAGCTGTGAGCTTTTTCTTTTAACATCCCCCACATGTTTTCATTTGCCCTCAGCTATACGCGCCTGGCTGACATATTTGCATAGATTAAAGGATCTGAGAATTAGTGTTGTTCTGAAATAACCACTCCACAGGTGGACTTAAAGGAGAGGTTCACATTTACAACAATAGTCAGGTGCCCGTATCTTTCCTCCTGTTCACACTGGCCATTAAAAGAGCCCTTCCTAACGAGCTTCAGCAGTCTGACTCATCAGATCAGCTGGGTCTCTTCCACAGTTCTGGTCATTTTAGTATAAAGTTCCCTCTTTGCATTTCCCCGGTGTGTTCCCCTGTTGAGCAGCAGGAAGGGTTGCAATAAAAGGCAATCTAACTGGGATGGCTGAAGCCTGTTGGCTTCAGATCAGTTGTTTTAGGTTTATGAATTTTTACACGGAGTGGGTGACTCCCATCTCCTTCATTGTGAGGGCATTAGGAAGGTACATATTGTTACAGAGTGCTGCAGGAATAATGCTGCGCTGTAGACAACTCTGTTTGACCTCCGAGTATTCCAGGTGAACGGCGTCAAACATGAACGAAAACCATGGCTGACTGTTGACCCTTTGGAACCCTGACCCCATGATGACTCGTTGACTGACAGCCCCGTCATTTGCTTAATGACATAGAAATGCATTAAGAAATATATAAAGAAAATAATACAGATATAAATAAGTTTTGGAAAATAAATAAGGGGTGAAATGCAAAGGGAAAATCGTGCAGAAATAAATAAATACATACATTTAAAAAATATATATATAATAATATAATAAAGAATAAAAATAAGAATAAATAACAGAAAATAAATGCAAAAATAAATAAATAATCTTTAAAATTAATAAATAAATAAATAAAAGGGAAACTTAAAAAGAAGAGGAATTAATATAAATATAAATAAATGAAGAAGCAAATTAAAACAGAAATATCTATTTATGTCACATTTCATCAATTAATTAATGGCTACATTTATTTTTAATATTATTTTTGCTACATTTATTGACATTTATATATTTATTGCATCATTTATTTATTAGTTGTTTTGGCGAGTTTACCTTTAATTGAAATCTCAGCAGTGCAGCCTCAGTTTTTGTTCAGAGTAGATCACTTTCAGAGATTGTTTACTGTAACCAGCTACCTGATAACGTTGGCCACATATATGACTTCAATTTACACTCACAACAGGTTTTACTATGATGATAGTGTGTATTATTTTAATCAGTAAATGTCCCACTGGTGGATTTTGAAGCCTTTATGTGTCTTTAAAAAGGCGGTTGATAACAAGTGGCTAAATGAGACGACTAAACGTCATCACGCCGAGCACTAGTCCACCTTTAGCTTCGTGGTGACGTGAAGTCATGTGACCGCGGTGTAGCTTGTTTATACGTAGCCTAATGTTAGCTTTTTACTTCTGGCTTCCAAAATCATAATAGTGTTTTTTATTAATGGAGATTATCTTTCTGAACAAAACGTGTCTGTATCATAAACGTGTGTTTCCCAAAGAGATTATTATCTGCATCAATCCAAAACCCAATGGAACAATCCCATTGGCTGTTAGTGGAGGGAACCAGGGAGATGATCACTTCCTGTTAATGGAGGGAACCAGGGAGATGATCACTTCCTGTTAGTGGAGGGAACCAGAGAGATGATCACTTCCTGTTAGTGGAGGGAACCAGAGAGATGATCACTTCCTGTTAGTGGAGGGAACCAGAGAGATGATCACTTCCTGGTTGGCCTACTATACGTCTTCCCTGCAGCGCTGTATAAGACAGTTGAGAGAAATAGTGAACCTGTCCTGCTCTTCATAATCATCTGTCCTTAACCTGCCTGAAGGCTTACAGTGTAAACTCATTGCTGATGTCGTCTGCAGCACAAAGTTAACAGCTCGTCACATCAACATTCCCTGAGCTCCGAGTCGAGATTGAGCTATCCATCTATCCCTTTGATAAACACTTCTTACAGAAGTCTGTTACAAAGCTTCTATCTGGCCAGAGTTGGGGCACCCTCATCCTTAAGCTGATTTACCAGCAACCGTCTTTGCATCACAATAGCAGAAAGGCCCCGCTCGCTTGCTTTGGCAGCTCCACAATCTTTGTTCAGCAGCCAACGGAGGGCAGTTGCCTCGGGTCACTGGATCAGCTTTAATTGCATTTGGAGATGAGAGAATGTGCAAACATTTTCTCTTTGGTTTCTGGTAGTAACACAGCCCCCGGCTCTCAGTGCTGACTGACACACCGCGCTAAGAATTACAACCTTGCTGGATGATCGTGGCACTTTATAACTTTATAACAGAAACTTCATGAGCTGTAAGAGTGAACGTTTTAGTCAGTGACCATCTTCGCCGGCTTTAACGACAACTGTAGCTGACAGGTTGAGCTGGACAAACTAACTAAACTGTCTGGTTGATGCTGGTTGATGCTGGTTGATGATGGTTGATGTTGGTTGATACTGTGGATGCTGGTTGATGTTGGTTGCTGGTTGATGCTGGTTGATGTTGGTTGCTGGTTGATGCTGGTTGATGCTGGTTGCTGGTTGATGCTGGTTGATGTTGGTTGATGTTGGTTGATGTTGGTTGATGTTGGTTGATGCTGGTTGATGTTGGTTGATGCTGGTTGATGCTGGTTGATGTTGGTTGATGTTGGTTGATGCTGGTTGATGTTGGTTGATGCTGGTTGATGCTGGTTGATGCTGGTTGATGCTGGTTGATGATGGTTGATGCTGGTCGATGCTGGTCGATGTTGGTCGATGTTGGTCAATGCTGGTGATGCTGGTGATGCTGGTTGATGCTGGTTGATGCTGGTTGATGCTGGTTGATGCTGTTTGATGCTGGTTGATGCTGGTTGATGCTGGTTGATGTTGGTTGATGCTGGTGATGCTGGTTGATGCTGGTTGATGCTGGTGGATGCTGGTGGATACTGGTTGATGCTGTTTGATGCTGGTTGATGTTGGTTGATGCTGGTTGATGCTGGTTGATGCTGGTCGATGTTGGTCGATGCTGGTCGAAGCTGGTCGATGCTGGTCGATGCTGGTCGATGCTGGTTGATATGCTCTCTGCATGCTGTGTGTACTGTTTAGTCCGGGGCTGGACTGGCCATCTGGAAGGCCGGGCTCTTCACCGGTGGGCCGACGTGTCTTTTAGGCTGACACAACTATCTTTTTTGATTTTATCTGAGTGGCCCATAAAACAGGTAGATTCTACGTCTATTTGCACGTCATTTTAACACATTGCAGTACTCTACACCGACCGCCATCTAGTGTAGTAATACAATGACCATGGATCAGTACCTCAAACAAACCCTCTTCAGAACACCCAAACCATCCCTTTAAGGGACTTTGCAGAAGGTTTTAACATCAGGGCTGTCAAAGTTAACGCCATGATGACGCGTTAATGCAAATTTGTTTTCATGCCACTAATTTCTTTTACACATTAACACAACTTGTGATTTTGAGGTAGTAGCAGCTCAGCTTTAAAGCCAGGATGAAGATACTGGTATCATAGTAAACTACTACTTCTACTACTACTACTACTACAGGTATCATAGTAAACTAAAGAACCTGATGAATTCATCGGTACCAACCATGTCAGACTAGCTGGTCATGAAGGAGGTTAAATAACGCTCCAGAGGATTAAATACTTGACAGATCTCCCTTTAAGGTGCAATATCAACAGATTAATTTGCAATTAATCACGTTTAACTATAGACAGTCATGTGATTAATGGTGATAACTATTTGAATGGATTGACCGCACTAGTTTTAACATGTCTGTTTTCATCATTCTTGTCAGGCTGACTCTGCACTTACCAAAGGATGTGGGTTTAATAGCGGTAGCTGCTCGACAGAGCCGGGGCAGAGGTGAGTGTGAACCTGCACACACAACATTCACACATCCCTTTAAATGTTTTAACATGGCAACGTTTCAGCTGCATTCTTGTTTGGTTTCATTCATCTTATTTGTCAGAAGTGTTTGGTACCACTCAGCGTCCCCGTGTCTGTATCTGTATCTGCTGCAGGTCGAGGTGGGAACGCCTGGCTCAGCCCTCCGGGTTGTGCCATGTTCACAGTGACGGTCCAGGTGGAGCTGAGCTCCAGACTCGGACAGAGGATTCCCTTCCTGCAGCATCTGGCTGCTCTGGCGGTGGTGGAGGCTGTTCGCACACTTCCTGGATACCAGGTATCAGCCTGCACACTTCCCTGTACGAGCTTCCTGGTAGAGGCGTCAGGCTCGTTGGAGACGAGCCGGGTCTGAGCCGAATCGATCGCCACACAATGCATGCTGGTTAGATTGACTGTCACCTGATCAGAGAGCTGATTGGCTCTCAGTTTTGACAGCAAACACCTTCATGTTGTAGAACCTTTCTGTGTGATTGTAATATTTAACACTAGATTGTAGATTATTAGTCTCATGTTGTGCAATGAAGGTTTCATCTGTTAACTAACACATCTTGAGTGGTTGATAATAATAATTATAATAATTATAATAATGAGTTATTGATGTAGCACTTATTAATACGAGTGCTCATTACAAAGTGCTTTACAAAGCAGACATAAACATAATGAAGGATAGAATCCAACACCAGACTCACGCACATTCCCACAGAGATTTACAAACTAATATAAATAAATGTGAACGTGGTCTGAAAACTACAAGTAGCCTACAGATCTAACAGGAAGTCACTTTCTGTGACTTCCTGTAAATGATCTGAAGGCTGCCGCTGTAAATTGTCCGACTTGACCGCAGCTTTTAGTCTCCGCCCCCCCGCTGCTGCTGCTGCCGCCTGATCTCGTCTACGTTCCAGTTCATCTCCAACGAGCCAGTCATCAGCCGACACATCCTCTGTGATCTGAATACGCCCTAAACATCATATGTAGCTGTCCGGAGTAGCAAAATGTCCCATTATATCAAACAGTGATTGTATATTTAAGATCAGTGGTATTAGATGTTAATGATTGATGATGTTCTAACATCGTTCATCCTTCGTCAGGACATAGACCTGCGGGTGAAGTGGCCCAACGACATCTACTACAGTAACCTGATGAAGCTCGGGGGGGTCCTGGTGACTTCCACTGTAATGGGATCAACGTTTCATCTGCTCATAGGTACCAACCTTTAACCCTTAATCACAGCTCATCACACTGACTGAGCCCTTCAGTCTTTAGCAGTATGTTATCCAACAGGCAGCAGAGATACAGTAGTGTAGTAATGTTAGTCTGAACATGCTGTGTCCTGCAGGCTGTGGGTTCAATGTGACAAACAGCAACCCCACGGTGTGCATCAACGACCTGATCCAGCAGCACAACCTGCAGCATGACAGCAGCCTGCAGCCGCTCAGCTGCTCTCAGCTCATCGGCCGCACCGTCAGCTGCCTGGAGGTCCTCATCGACGGCTTCCAACGGGGGGGCCCGGACGCCGTCCTGCCCACCTACTACAAGAGATGGCTTCACAGGTGAGCACCCCCGCTGGGCTTCACTTCTCATTTACAATCAGAAACCTGATTCAGCTGGTTTTAGTGGAGCTGTCAGTACTAGAGATTAGCGCTGCAGCCACATTACTCCATCCATTCATCGAGTAATCGGACCAGAGATACTTTATTATTTAAGAGCAATAGTTCATATTAGGGCTTTTAAACGCCACTAATTTACACAACTTGTGATTTTGAGGTTGTAGCAGCTCAGTTTTAAAGCTAGAGTGAAGATACTGGTGTCGTAGTAAACTAGAGAACCTGATGAATCCATCGGTACCATGTCAGACTAGCTGGTCATGAAGGAGGTTAGATAACACTACGAAGTTACACTAAATGTTGGAGAGGAAAAACTGTCATGTCCATGTTCAAAGGGGTCCCTTGACCTCTGACCTCCAGATCAGTGAATGTAAATGGGTTCTATGGGTACCCACGATTGGAGCATATTGTTTTATGCTAAATGCAGTACCTGTGAGGGTTTCTGGATCAATATCTGTCATTGATCTGTGTTGTTCATTGATTTACAATAATAAATATATACATACATTTACATAAAGCAGCATATTAGTCCACTCCCATGTTGATCAGAGGATTAAATACTGGACTGATCTCCTTTAAGGTTCATTTAGAACAGATAAAACATGTGTTATTAATTTGTGATTAATCCTGATTAAATATGGACAAACATGCGATTAATAGCGATTAAATATTGTAATTGATTGACAGCCCTAGTAAATATACAAATGAGAAAATTAGACCAGCATCTTAAAATGAACAAAAAAATGTTTTTCCATTTTAGAAAAATCAACATTTTTATTGCTTAATTTTCAACAATAATGTCAGAACTACTTTAAACCTGTTAACAAGACATTTAGGATTCTTAAAAACAGTCCCTTTAAGGAAAAAACTATGAATAAGTCTCTCTCTCTCTCTCTCTCTCTCTCTCTCTCTCTCTCTCTCTCTCTCTCTCTCTCTCTCTCTCTCTCTCTCTCTCTCTCTCTCTCTCTCTCTCTCTCTCTCTCTCTCTCTCTCTCTCTCTCTCTCTCTCTCGCTCTCGTGCTGTCCAGCGGCAATTTGCAATTCCACCTCTCCTACCCAGTAATAGTGTTGGGATTGCTGGTGACAGCTCTCTCTGGTATCTACCTTCAGTTGGGGAGGGCGGGGGGGGGTAATCAAAGCTATTACTCCAGTAATCGTTTCAGCAGCGATCCAACTGGTTCTGTTGATATGGATTGTGATATCTGGACTCACAGAACCAGTGCTCTGTTTGTTCCATATCTAAAATCAGTATACCTTTATGGACGGTGATCTGAGTCTGTGGGAGGCCACGGAGTCGCAGATACCCATCCGCTGAATCACATCAGTGCATTCCTCGTCAGTACAATAACAAGATTCAAGATTCAACAGTTTTATTTGTCACGTATTCGTACAGGATGCGCGGTGAAATGCAAAGTGTCAGTGCTCACAGGATTGTGCAAAGAACAACTATACAGATATATTTAAAATGTAATCAAATTAAAGGGATTAAAGGTATTCTATTTACAGTAGGAGGGGTCAGTGTGCAATGTGGAATATAACGATAAGTCTATGTATAAGTGTGTGCGTGTGTAAAATAGCTAAATAGGATAGAATCGATTAAAATATTTAATAGTGATTAATTGTAAATGAATGGCACATGTTGTATCTGTTCTAAATGAACCTTAAAGGGAGATCAGTCCAGTATTTAATCCTCTTATCAACATGGGAGTGGACTAATCTGCTGCTTTATGTATAAATGTATGTATATATTTATTAATGTAAATCAATTAACAACACAAATCAATAACAGATACTGTAAAGGACCAGAAACGGAGTGTAGGCAGTGAAACATGTTCTAATGTGTAACTGAGAAGCTAACATCACAGTTTCCTGAACCCTATAACGTGACCCTGAAGCAGAACTGTGACGGTGGCTCTCTGTGCTCTGACCTCAGCGGGACTCGGGTGCGTCTCTGGAGCGAGGACGGGCTGGAGGCCGAGGTGGTGGGTCTGGATCACAACGGCTTCCTCCAGGTGTACAACAAGGAGCAGGGCGTGGTCTCAGTGGAGCCGGACGGGAACTCCTTCGACATGCTGAAGAACCTGGTGGTCATCAAGCAGCGTTAGGACCAAAGCCATCAGCTCCTCCAGCAGACTGAACACCTTCTGTACCTATAGAAGTCCATCTGGGTTTACTCATTCATTAATACGTTCAGGTTGACAGTGGGAGTGTTGGTGAGCTTCTCCTCATGTTAACCTGACATGCATCTGAACTAGTTGGACAGTGATGGTAACTGGCTTTAAGGCAGCTCTCTGC
>JAUPFX010000018.1:407500-462500 GCA_036937225.1 Sebastes paucispinis
AAGTGTGAATGTAATCAGCAGCAGTAAAAAGCTAACGTTAGGCTATAAACCAACTCCACCACGGTCACATGAGCGTGACTATAAACACAACGAGGCTGTGAAGGAGGACGTGATGACGTTTAGTCGTCTCATTTAAACGCTTGTTAGCAACCGACTTTTTAAAGACAAATAAAAGCTTCAAAATTCACCAGTGAAAAAATTCATTCGTGAAAAAAAGTCATAGTATGGTACGTCGAAAATGTTCGGGTTTTTCGACGTACCATACTATGACGTTTTTTATGACATTTATCGACATACTATATTATGACGTTTTCAATGAAATACTTTCATTTTTTTTTGTTATTTTAAAGAAATTTTTCGACATACTATACTATGACTTTTTTTTAGGAAATTTTTCGACATACTATACTGAGACGTTTTCTCATGAAATTTTTCGACATACTATATGTCCTAAAAAAAATGTCATAGTATTGTATGTCGAAAAATTTCCTAAAAAAAAGTCATAGTATATTATGTCGAAAAATTTCATTAAAAAAACTATGACGTTTTTTTTAGGAAATTTTTCGACATACTATATGTCCTAAAAAAAATGTCATAGTATTGTATGTCGAAAAATTTCCTAAAAAAAACGTCTCAGAGTATGTCGAAAAATTTCCTAAAAAAAAGTCATAGTATAGTATGTCGAAAAATGACCTAAAAAAATGTCATAATATAGTATATCGAAAAATTTCATTAAAAAAACTATGACGTTTTTTTTCATTAATTTATCGACATACTATACTATGACTTTTTTTCCGCATGAAATGTTTCGACATACTATACTATGTTTTTTTTCATTAATTTATCAACATACTATACTAGGACTTTTTTTCCGCTTGAAATTTTTCGACATACTATACTATGACGTTTTTTTATGAAATTTTTCGACATACTATACTATGTTTTTTTTCATTAATTTATCAACATACTATACTAGGACTTTTTTTCCGCATGAAATGTTTCGACATACTATACTATGACTTTTTTTCCGCATGAAATGTTTCGACATACTATACTATGTTTTTTTTCATTAATTTATCAACATACTATACTAGGACTTTTTTTCCGCATGAAATGTTTCGACATACTATACTATGACGTTTTTTTTCATTAATTTATCAACATACTATACTAGGACTTTTTTTCCGCATGAAATGTTTCGACATACTATACTATGACGTTTTTTTTCATTAATTTATCAACATACTATACTAGGACTTTTTTTTATGAAATTTTTCGACATACTATACTATGACGTTTTTTTTCATTAATTTATCAACATACTATACTATGACTTTTTTTCCGCATGAAATGTTTCGACATACTATACTATGACGTTTTTTTTCATTAATTTATCAGCATACTATACTAGGACTTTTTTTCCGCATGAAATTTTTCGACATACTATACTATGACTTTTTTTCCGCATGAAATGTTTCGACATACTATACTATGTTTTTTTTCATTAATTTATCAACATACTATACTATGACGTTTTTTTATGAAATTTTTCGACATACTATACTAGGACTTTTTTTCCGCATGAAATTTTTCGACATACTATACTATGACTTTTTTTCCGCATGAAATTTTTCGACATACTATACTATGACTTTTTTTCCGCATGAAATGTTTCGACATACTATACTATGTTTTTTTTCATTAATTTATCAACATACTATACTATGACTTTTTTTCCGCATGAAATGTTTCGACATACTATACTATGACGTTTTTTTATGAAATTTTTCGACATACTATACTATGACTTTTTTTCCGCATGAAATGTTTCGACATACTATACTATGACGTTTTTTTTCATTAATTTATCAACATACTATACTAGGACTTTTTTTCCGCATGAAATGTTTCGACATACTATACTATGTTTTTTTTCATTAATTTATCAACATACTATACTAGGACTTTTTTTCCGCATGAAATTTATCGACATACTATACTATGACGTTTTTTTATGAAATTTTTCGACATACTATACTATGACGTTTTTTTTCATTAATTTATCAACATACTATACTAGGACTTTTTTTCCGCATGAAATTTTTCGACATACTATACTATGACGTTTTTTTATGAAATTTTTCGACATACTATACTATGACGTTTTTTTTCATTAATTTATCAACATACTATACTAGGACTTTTTTTCCGCATAAAATTTTTCGACATACTATACTATGACGTTTTTTATGAAATTTTTCGACATACTATACTATGACGTTTTTTTTCATTAATTTATCAACATACTATACTAGGACTTTTTTTCCGCATGAAATGTTTCGACATACTATACTATGACGTTTTTTTTCATTAATTTATCAACATACTATACTAGGACTTTTTTTCCGCATGAAATTTTTCGACATACTATACTATGACTTTTTTTCCGCATGAAATGTTTCGACATACTATACTATGACGTTTTTTTATG
Organism: Sebastes paucispinis; assembly: GCA_036937225.1. NCBI lineage: Eukaryota > Metazoa > Chordata > Actinopteri > Perciformes > Sebastidae > Sebastes > Sebastes paucispinis. The sequence continues at coordinate 409,992 of JAUPFX010000018.1, forward strand.
AAATTTTTCGACATACTATACTAGGACTTTTTTTCCGCATGAAATTTTTCGACATACTATACTATGACGTTTTTTTTCATTAATTTATCAACATACTATACTATGACTTTTTTTCCGCAAGAAATGTTTCGACATACTATACTATGACGTTTTTTTATGAAATTTTTCAACATACTATACTATGACGTTTTTTTATGAAATTTTTCGACATACTATACTATGACGTTTTTTTTCATTAATTTATCAACATACTATACTAGGACTTTTTTTCCGCATGAAATTTTTCGACATACTATACTATGACTTTTTTTCCGCATGAAATGTTTTGACATACTATACTATGACGTTTTTTTTCATTAATTTATCAACATACTATACTATGACTTTTTTTCCGCATGAAATTTTTCGACATACTATACTATGACTTTTTTTCCGCATGAAATGTTTCGACATACTATACTATGACTTTTTTTTCATTAATTTATCAACATACTATACTAGGACTTTTTTTCCGCATGAAATGTTTCGACATACTATACTATGACGTTTTTTTTATTAATTTATCAACATACTATACTAGGACTTTTTTTCCGCATGAAATTTTTCGACATACTATACTATGACGTTTTTTTATGAAATTTTTCGACATACTATACTATGACTTTTTTTTCATTAATTTATCAACATACTATACTATGACTTTTTTTCCGCATGAAATTTTTCGACATACTATACTATGACGTTTTTTTTCATTAATTTATCAACATACTATACTATGACTTTTTTTCCGCATGAAATTTTTCGACATACTATACTATGACGTTTTTTTTCATTAATTTATCAACATACTATACTATGACTTTTTTTCCGCATGAAATTTTTCGACATACTATACTATGACTTTTTTTCCGCATGAAATGTTTCGACATACTATACTATGACGTTTTTTTTCATTAATTTATCAACATACTATACTATGACTTTTTTTATGAAATTTTTCGACATACTATACTATGACGTTTTTTTTCATTAATTTATCAACATACTATACTATGACTTTTTTTCCGCATGAAATTTTTCGACATACTATACTATGACTTTTTTTCCGCATGAAATGTTTCGACATACTATACTATGACGTTTTTTTATGAAATTTTTCGACATACTATACTATGACGTTTTTTTATGAAATTTTTCGACATACTATACTATGACTTTTTTTTCATTAATTTATCAACATACTATACTATGACTTTTTTTCCGCATGAAATTTTTCGACATACTATACTATGACTTTTTTTATGAAATTTTTCGACATACTATACTATGACGTTTTTTTATGAAATTTTTCGACATACTATACTATGACGTTTTTTTTCATTAATTTATCAACATACTATACTATGACTTTTTTTCCGCATGAAATTTTTCGACATACTATACTATGACTTTTTTTCCGCATGAAATGTTTCGACATACTATACTATGACGTTTTTTTTCATTAATTTATCAACATACTATACTATGACTTTTTTTATGAAATTTTTCGACATACTATACTATGACGTTTTTTTTCATTAATTTATCAACATACTATACTGGGACTTTTTTTCCGCATGAAATTTTTCGACATACTATACTATGACTTTTTTTTCATTAATTTATCGACATACTATACTATGACTTTTTTTCCGCATGAAATTTTTAGACATACTATACTATGATGTTTTTTTATGAAATTTTTCGACATACTATACTATGACGTTTTTTTTCATTAATTTATCAACATACTATACTATGACTTTTTTTCCGCATGAAATTTTTCGACATACTATACTATGACTTTTTTTCCGCATGAAATGTTTCGACATACTATACTATGACGTTTTTTTTCATTAATTTATCAACATACTATACTATGACTTTTTTTCCGCATGAAATTTTTCGACATACTATACTATGACTTTTTTTCCGCATGAAATGTTTCGACATACTATACTATGACTTTTTTTCAGCATGAAATGTTTCGACATACTATACTATGACGTTTTTTTTCATTAATTTATCAACATACTATACTATGACGTTTTTTTTCATTAATTTATCAACATACTATACTATGACTTTTTTTCCGCATGAAATTTTTCGACATACTATACTATGACGTTTTTTTATGAAATTTTTCGACATACTATACTATGACTTTTTTTTCATTAATTTATCAACATACTATACTATGACTTTTTTTCCGCATGAAATTTTTCGACATACTATACTATGACGTTTTTTTTCATTAATTTATCAACATACTATACTATGACTTTTTTTCCGCATGAAATGTTTCGACATACTATACTATGACGTTTTTTTATGAAATTTTTCGACATACTATACTATGACTTTTTTTCCGCATGAAATGTTTCGACATACTATACTATGACTTTTTTTCCGCATGAAATGTTTCGACATACTATACTATGACGTTTTTTTTCATTAATTTATCAACATACTATACTAGGACTTTTTTTCCGCATGAAATGTTTCGACATACTATACTATGTTTTTTTTCATTAATTTATCAACATACTATACTAGGACTTTTTTTCCGCATGAAATTTATCGACATACTATACTATGACGTTTTTTTATGAAATTTTTCGACATACTATACTATGACGTTTTTTTTCATTAATTTATCAACATACTATACTAGGACTTTTTTTCCGCATGAAATTTTTCGACATACTATACTATGACGTTTTTTTATGAAATTTTTCGACATACTATACTATGACGTTTTTTTTCATTAATTTATCAACATACTATACTAGGACTTTTTTTCCGCATAAAATTTTTCGACATACTATACTATGACGTTTTTTATGAAATTTTTCGACATACTATACTATGACGTTTTTTTTCATTAATTTATCAACATACTATACTAGGACTTTTTTTCCGCATGAAATGTTTCGACATACTATACTATGACGTTTTTTTTCATTAATTTATCAACATACTATACTAGGACTTTTTTTCCGCATGAAATTTTTCGACATACTATACTATGACTTTTTTTCCGCATGAAATGTTTCGACATACTATACTATGACGTTTTTTTATGAAATTTTTCGACATACTATACTAGGACTTTTTTTCCGCATGAAATTTTTCGACATACTATACTATGACGTTTTTTTTCATTAATTTATCAACATACTATACTATGACTTTTTTTCCGCAAGAAATGTTTCGACATACTATACTATGACGTTTTTTTATGAAATTTTTCAACATACTATACTATGACGTTTTTTTATGAAATTTTTCGACATACTATACTATGACGTTTTTTTTCATTAATTTATCAACATACTATACTAGGACTTTTTTTCCGCATGAAATTTTTCGACATACTATACTATGACTTTTTTTCCGCATGAAATGTTTTGACATACTATACTATGACGTTTTTTTTCATTAATTTATCAACATACTATACTATGACTTTTTTTCCGCATGAAATTTTTCGACATACTATACTATGACTTTTTTTCCGCATGAAATGTTTCGACATACTATACTATGACTTTTTTTTCATTAATTTATCAACATACTATACTAGGACTTTTTTTCCGCATGAAATGTTTCGACATACTATACTATGACGTTTTTTTTATTAATTTATCAACATACTATACTAGGACTTTTTTTCCGCATGAAATTTTTCGACATACTATACTATGACGTTTTTTTATGAAATTTTTCGACATACTATACTATGACGTTTTTTTATGAAATTTTTCGACATACTATACTATGACTTTTTTTTCATTAATTTATCAACATACTATACTATGACTTTTTTTCCGCATGAAATTTTTCGACATACTATACTATGACGTTTTTTTTCATTAATTTATCAACATACTATACTATGACTTTTTTTCCGCATGAAATTTTTCGACATACTATACTATGACGTTTTTTTTCATTAATTTATCAACATACTATACTATGACTTTTTTTCCGCATGAAATTTTTCGACATACTATACTATGACTTTTTTTATGAAATTTTTCGACATACTATACTATGACGTTTTTTTATGAAATTTTTCGACATACTATACTATGACGTTTTTTTTCATTAATTTATCAACATACTATACTATGACTTTTTCCGCATGAAATTTTTCGACATACTATACTATGACTTTTTTTCCGCATGAAATGTTTCGACATACTATACTATGACGTTTTTTTTCATTAATTTATCAACATACTATACTATGACTTTTTTTATGAAATTTTTCGACATACTATACTATGACGTTTTTTTTCATTAATTTATCAACATACTATACTATGACTTTTTTTCCGCATGAAATTTTTCGACATACTATACTATGACTTTTTTTCCGCATGAAATGTTTCGACATACTATACTATGACGTTTTTTTTCATTAATTTATCAACATACTATACTATGACTTTTTTTCCGCATGAAATTTTTCGACATACTATACTATGACTTTTTTTCCGCATGAAATGTTTCGACATACTATACTATGACTTTTTTTCCGCATGAAATGTTTCGACATACTATACTATGACGTTTTTTTTCATTAATTTATCAACATACTATACTATGACGTTTTTTTTCATTAATTTATCAACATACTATACTATGACTTTTTTTCCGCATGAAATTTTTCGACATACTATACTATGACGTTTTTTTATGAAATTTTTCGACATACTATACTATGACTTTTTTTTCATTAATTTATCAACATACTATACTATGACTTTTTTTCCGCATGAAATTTTTCGACATACTATACTATGACGTTTTTTTTCATTAATTTATCAACATACTATACTATGACTTTTTTTCCGCATGAAATTTTTCGACATACTATACTATGACGTTTTTTTTCATTAATTTATCAACATACTATACTATGACTTTTTTTCCGCATGAAATTTTTCGACATACTATACTATGACTTTTTTTATGAAATTTTTCGACATACTATACTATGACGTTTTTTTATGAAATTTTTCGACATACTATACTATGACGTTTTTTTTCATTAATTTATCAACATACTATACTATGACTTTTTTTCCGCATGAAATTTTTCGACATACTATACTATGACTTTTTTTATGAAATTTTTCGACATACTATACTATGACGTTTTTTTATGAAATTTTTCGACATACTATACTATGACGTTTTTTTTCATTAATTTATCAACATACTATACTATGACTTTTTTTCCGCATGAAATTTTTCGACATACTATACTATGACTTTTTTTCCGCATGAAATGTTTCGACATACTATACTATGACGTTTTTTTTCATTAATTTATCAACATACTATACTATGACTTTTTTTATGAAATTTTTCGACATACTATACTATGACGTTTTTTTTCATTAATTTATCAACATACTATACTATGACTTTTTTTCCGCATGAAATTTTTCGACATACTATACTATGACGTTTTTTTTCATTAATTTATCAACATACTATACTGGGACTTTTTTTCCGCATGAAATTTTTCGACATACTATACTATGATGTTTTTTTATGAAATTTTTCGACATACTATACTATGACGTTTTTTTTCATTAATTTATCAACATACTATACTATGACTTTTTTTTATGAAATTTTTCGACATACTATACTATGACGTTTTTTTTCATTAATTTATCAACATACTATACTAGGACTTTTTTTCCGCATGAAATTTTTCGACATACTATACTAGGACTTTTTTTCCGCATGAAATTTTTCGACATACTATACTATGACGTTTTTTTTCATTAATTTATCAACATACTATACTAGGACTTTTTTTCCGCATGAAATTTTTCGACATACTATACTATGACTTTTTTTCCGCATGAAATGTTTCGACATACTATACTATGACGTTTTTTTTCATTAATTTATCAACATACTATACTATGACTTTTTTTCCGCATGAAATGTTTCGACATACTATACTATGACGTTTTTTTTCATTAATTTATCAACATACTATACTATGACTTTTTTTCCGCATGAAATGTTTCGACATACTATACTATGACGTTTTTTTTCATTAATTTATCAACATACTATACTATGACTTTTTTTCCGCATGAAATTTTTCGACATACTATACTATGACTTTTTTTCCGCATGAAATTTTTCGACATACTATACTATGACTTTTTTTCCGCATGAAATGTTTCGACATACTATACTATGACGTTTTTTTATGAAATTTTTCGACATACTATACTATGACGTTTTTTTTCATTAATTTATCAGCATACTATACTATGACTTTTTTTCCGCATGAAATGTTTCGACATACTATACTATGACGTTTTTTTTCATTAATTTATCAACATACTATACTATGACTTTTTTTCCGCATGAAATTTTTCGACATACTATACTATGACGTTTTTTTTCATTAATTTATCAACATACTATACTAGGACTTTTTTTCCGCATGAAATTTTTCGACATACTATACTATGACTTTTTTTCCGCATGAAATGTTTCGACATACTATACTATGACGTTTTTTTTCATTAATTTATTAACATACTATACTATGACTTTTTTTCCGCATGAAATTTTTCGACATACTATACTATTACGTTTTTTTATGAAATTTTTCGACATACTATACTATGACTTTTTTTTATGAAATTTTTCGACATACTATACTATGACTTTTTTTCCGCATGAAATTTTTCGACATACTATACTATGACGTTTTTTTATGAAATTTTTCGACATACTATACTATGACGTTTTTTTTCATTAATTTATCAACATACTATACTAGGACTTTTTTTCCGCATGAAATTTTTCGACATACTATACTATGACTTTTTTTCCGCATGAAATGTTTCGACATACTATACTATGACGTTTTTTTTCATTAATTTATTAACATACTATACTATGACTTTTTTTCCGCATGAAATTTTTCGACATACTATACTATTACGTTTTTTTATGAAATTTTTCGACATACTATACTATGACTTTTTTTTATGAAATTTTTCGACATACTATACTATGACTTTTTTTCCGCATGAAATTTTTCGACATACTATACTATGACGTTTTTTTATGAAATTTTTCGACATACTATACTATGACGTTTTTTTATGAAATTTTTCGACATACTATACTATGACGTTTTTTTTCATTAATTTATCAGCATACTATACTATGACTTTTTTTCCGCATGAAATGTTTCGACATACTATACTATGACGTTTTTTTTCATTAATTTATCAACATACTATACTAAGACTTTTTTTCCGCATGAAATTTTTCGACATACTATACTATGACTTTTTTTCCGCATGAAATGTTTCGACATACTATACTATGACGTTTTTTTTCATTAATTTATTAACATACTATACTAGGACTTTTTTTCCGCATGAAATTTTTCGACATACTATACTATTACGTTTTTTTATGAAATTTTTCGACATACTATACTATGACTTTTTTTTATGAAATTTTTCGACATACTATACTATGACGTTTTTTTATGAAATTTTTCGACATACTATACTATGACGTTTTTTTTCATTAATTTATCAACATACTATACTATGACTTTTTTTCCGCATGAAATTTTTCGACATACTATACTATGACTTTTTTTCCGCATGAAATGTTTCGACATACTATACTATGTTTTTTTTCATTAATTTATCAACATACTATACTATGACTTTTTTTCCGCATGAAATTTTTCGACATACTATACTGACGTTTTTTTTCATTAATTTATCAACATATTATACTATGACTTTTTTTCTGCATGAAATGTTTCGACATACTACTATGACGTTTTTTTTCATTAATTTATCAACATACTATACTAGGACTTTTTTTCCGCATGAAATTTTTTGACATACTATACTATGACGTTTTTTTATGAAATTTTTCGACATACTATACTATGACGTTTTTTATGAAATTTTTCGACATACTATACTATGACGTTTTTTTTCATTAATTTATCAACATACTATACTATGACTTTTTTTCCGCATGAAATTTTTCGACATACTATACTATGACGTTTTTTTATGAAATTTTTCGACATACTACTATGACGTTTTTTTTCATTAATTTATCAACATACTATACTAGGACTTTTTTTCCGCATGAAATTTTTCGACATACTATACTATGACTTTTTTTCCGCATGAAATGTTTCGACATACTATACTATGACGTTTTTTTTCATTAATTTATTAACATACTATACTATGACTTTTTTTCCGCATGAAATTTTTCGACATACTATACTATTACGTTTTTTTATGAAATTTTTCGACATACTATACTATGACGTTTTTTTTCATTAATTTATCAACATACTATACTAGGACTTTTTTTCCGCATGAAATTTTTCGACATACTATACTATGACTTTTTTTCCGCATGAAATGTTTCGACATACTATACTATGACGTTTTTTTTCATTAATTTATTAACATACTATACTATGACTTTTTTTCCGCATGAAATTTTTCGACATACTATACTATTACGTTTTTTTATGAAATTTTTCGACATACTATACTATGACTTTTTTTCCGCATGAAATTTTTCGACATACTATACTATGACTTTTTTTCCGCATGAAATTTTTCGACATACTATACTATGACGTTTTTTTATGAAATTTTTCGACATACTATACTATGACGTTTTTTTTCATTAATTTATCAGCATACTATACTATGACTTTTTTTCCGCATGAAATGTTTCGACATACTATACTATGACGTTTTTTTTCATTAATTTATCAACATACTATACTAAGACTTTTTTTCCGCATGAAATTTTTCGACATACTATACTATGACTTTTTTTCCGCATGAAATGTTTCGACATACTATACTATGACGTTTTTTTTCATTAATTTATTAACATACTATACTAGGACTTTTTTTCCGCATGAAATTTTTCGACATACTATACTATTACGTTTTTTTATGAAATTTTTCGACATACTATACTATGACTTTTTTTTATGAAATTTTTCGACATACTATACTATGACGTTTTTTTATGAAATTTTTCGACATACTATACTATGACGTTTTTTTATGAAATTTTTCGACATACTATACTATGACGTTTTTTTTCATTAATTTATCAACATACTATACTAGGACTTTTTTTCCGCATGAAATTTTTCGACATACTATACTATGACGTTTTTTTATGAAATTTTTCGACATACTATACTATGATGTTTTTTTTCATTAATTTATCAACATACTATACTATGACTTTTTTTCCGCATGAAATTTTTCGACATACTATACTATGACTTTTTTTATGAAATTTTTCGACATACTATACTATGACGTTTTTTTTCATTAATTTATCAACATACTATACTATGACTTTTTTTCCGCATGAAATTTTTCGACATACTATACTATGACTTTTTTTCCGCATGAAATGTTTCGACATACTATACTATGTTTTTTTTCATTAATTTATCAACATACTATACTATGACTTTTTTTCCGCATGAAATTTTTCGACATACTATACTGACGTTTTTTTTCATTAATTTATCAACATATTATACTAGGACTTTTTTTACGCATGAAATGTTTCGACATACTACTATGACGTTTTTTTTCATTAATTTATCAACATACTATACTAGGACTTTTTTTCCGCATGAAATTTTTTGACATACTATACTATGACGTTTTTTTATGAAATTTTTCGACATACTATACTATGACGTTTTTTATGAAATTTTTCGACATACTATACTATGACGTTTTTTTTCATTAATTTATCAACATACTATACTATGACTTTTTTTCCGCATGAAATTTTTCGACATACTATACTATGACGTTTTTTTATGAAATTTTTCGACATACTACTATGACGTTTTTTTTCATTAATTTATCAACATACTATACTAGGACTTTTTTTCCGCATGAAATTTTTCGACATACTATACTATGACGTTTTTTTATGAAATTTTTCGACATACTATACTATGACTTTTTTTCCGCATGAAATGTTTCGACATACTATACTATGACGTTTTTTTTCATTAATTTATCAACATACTATACTATGACTTTTTTTCCGCATGAAATGTTTCGACATACTATACTATGACGTTTTTTTTCATTAATTTATCAACATACTATACAAGGACTTTTTTTCCGCATGAAATATTTCGACATACTATACTATGACGTTTTTTTTCATTAATTTATCAACATACTATACTATGACTTTTTTTCCGCATGAAATTTTTCGACATACTATACTATGACTTTTTTTCCGCATGAAATGTTTCGACATACTATACTATGACGTTTTTTTTCATTAATTTATCAACATACTATACTATGACTTTTTTTCCGCGTGAAATGTTTCGACATACTATACTGACGTTTTTTTTCATTAATTTATCAACATACTATACTAGGACTTTTTTTCCGCATGAAATTTTTCGACATACTATACTATGACGTTTTTTTTCATTAATTTATCAACATACTATACTATGACGTTTTTTTATGAAATTTTTCGACATACTATACTATGACGTTTTTTTTCATTAATTTATCAACATACTATACTAGGACTTTTTTTCCGCATGAAATTTTTCGACATACTATACTATGACGTTTTTTTATGAAATTTTTCGACATACTATACTATGACGTTTTTTTTCATTAATTTATCAACATACTATACTAGGACTTTTTTTCCGCATGAAATTTTTCGACATACTATACTATGACTTTTTTTCCGCATGAAATGTTTCGACATACTATACTATGACGTTTTTTTTCATTAATTTATCAACATACTATACTATGACGTTTTTTTATGAAATTTTTCGACATACTATACTATGACTTTTTTTCCGCATGAAATGTTTCGACATACTATACTATGACGTTTTTTTATGAAATTTTTCGACATACTATACTATGACGTTTTTTTTCATTAATTTATCAGCATACTATACTAGGACTTTTTTTCCGCATGAAACTTTTCGACATACTATACTATGACGTTTTTTTATGAAATTTTTCGACATACTATACTATGACTTTTTTTTCATAAATTTTTCGACATACTATACTATGACTTTTTTTCCGTATGAAATTTTTCGACATACTATACTATGACGTTTTTTTTCATTAATTTATCAACATACTATACTATGACTTTTTTTCCGCATGAAATGTTTCGACATACTATACTATGACGTTTTTTTTCATTAATTTATCAACATACTATACTAGGACTTTTTTTCCGCATGAAATATTTCGACATACTATACTATGACGTTTTTTTTCATTAATTTATCAACATACTATACTATGACTTTTTTTCCGCATGAAATTTTTCGACATACTATACTATGACTTTTTTTCCGCATGAAATTTTTCGACATACTATACTATGACTTTTTTTCCGCATGAAATGTTTCGACATACTATACTATGTTTTTTTTCATTAATTTATCAACATACTATACTATGACTTTTTTTCCGCATGAAATTTTTCGACATACTATACTGACGTTTTTTTTCATTAATTTATCAACATATTATACTATGACTTTTTTTCCGCATGAAATTTTTCGACATACTATACTATGACTTTTTTTCCGCATGAAATGTTTCGACATACTACTATGACGTTTTTTTTCATTAATTTATCAACATACTATACTAGGACTTTTTTTCCGCATGAAATTTTTTGACATACTATACTATGACGTTTTTTTATGAAATTTTTCGACATACTATACTATGACGTTTTTTTATGAAATTTTTCGACATACTATACTATGACGTTTTTTATGAAATTTTTCGACATACTATACTATGACGTTTTTTTTCATTAATTTATCAACATACTATACTATGACTTTTTTTCCGCATGAAATTTTTCGACATACTATACTATGACGTTTTTTTATGAAATTTTTCGACATACTACTATGACGGTTTTTTATGAAATTTTTCGACATACTATACTATGACTTTTTTTCCGCATGAAATGTTTCGACATACTATACTATGACGTTTTTTTTCATTAATTTATCAACATACTATACTAGGACTTTTTTTCCGCATGAAATTTTTCGACATACTATACTATGACTTTTTTTCCGCATGAAATGTTTCGACATACTATACTATGACGTTTTTTCCGCATGAAATTTTTCGACATACTATACTATGACGTTTTTTTTCATTAATTTATCAACATACTATACTATGACTTTTTTTCCGCATGAAATTTTTCGACATACTATACTATGACGTTTTTTTTCATTAATTTATCAACATACTATACTAGGACTTTTTTTCCGCATGAAATTTTTCGACATACTATACTATGACGTTTTTTTTCATTAATTTATCAACATACTATACTATGACGTTTTTTTATGAAATTTTTCGACATACTATACTATGACGTTTTTTTTCATTAATTTATCAACATACTATACTAGGACTTTTTTTCCGCATGAAATTTTTCGACATACTATACTATGACGTTATTTATGAATTTTTCGACATACTATACTATGACGTTTTTTTTCATTAATTTATCAACATACTATACTATGACTTTTTTTCCGCATGAAATTTTTCGACATACTATACTATGACTTTTTTTCCGCATGAAATGTTTCGACATACTATACTATGACGTTTTTTTTCATTAATTTATCAACATACTATACTATGACGTTTTTTTATGAAATTTTTCGACATACTATACTATGACTTTTTTTCCGCATGAAATGTTTCGACATACTATACTATGACGTTTTTTTTCATTAATTTATCAGCATACTATACTAGGACTTTTTTTCCGCATGAAAGTTTTCGACATACTATACTATGACGTTTTTTTATGAAATTTTTCGACATACTATACTATGACTTTTTTTTCATAAATTTTTCGACATACTATACTATGACTTTTTTTCCGCATGAAATTTTTCGACATACTATACTATGACGTTTTTTTTCATTAATTTATCAACATACTATACTATGACTTTTTTCCGCATGAAATGTTTCGACATACTATACTATGACGTTTTTTTTCATTAATTTATCAACATACTATACTAGGAATTTTTTTCCGCATGAAATATTTCGACATACTATACTATGACGTTTTTTTTCATTAATTTATCAACATACTATACTAGGACTTTTTTTCCGCATGAAATTTTTCGACATACTATACTATGACTTTTTTTCCGCATGAAATGTTTCGACATACTATACTATGACGTTTTTTTTCATTAATTTATCAACATACTATACTAGGACTTTTTTTACGAAATTTTTCGACATACTATACTATGACGTTTTTTTTCATTAATTTATCAACATACTATACTAGGACTTTTTTTCCGCATGAAATTTTTCGACATACTATACTATGACGTTTTTTTTCATTAATTTATCAACATACTATACTATGACGTTTTTTATGAAATTTTTCGACATACTATACTATGACGTTTTTTTTCATTAATTTATCAACATACTATACTAGGACTTTTTTTCCGCATGAAATTTTTCGACATACTATACTATGACGTTTTTTATGAAATTTTTCGACATACTATACTATGACGTTTTTTTTCATTAATTTATCAACATACTATACTATGACTTTTTTTCCGCATGAAATGTTTCGACATACTATACTATGACGTTTTTTTTCATTAATTTATCAACATACTATACTAGGACTTTTTTTCCGCATGAAATTTTTCGACATACTATACTATGACGTTTTTTTTCATTAATTTATCAACATACTATACTATGACGTTTTTTTATGAAATTTTTCGACATACTATACTATGACGTTTTTTTTCATTAATTTATCAACATACTATACTATGACTTTTTTTCCGCATGAAATTTTTCGACATACTATACTATGACTTTTTTTCCGCATGAAATGTTTCGACATACTATACTATGTTTTTTTTCATTAATTTATCAACATACTATACTATGACTTTTTTTCCGCATGAAATTTTTCGACATACTATACTGACGTTTTTTTTCATTAATTTATCAACATACTATACTATGACTTTTTTTCCGCATGAAATTTTTCGACATACTATACTATGACGTTTTTTTTCATTAATTTATCAACATACTATACTATGACTTTTTTTCCGCATGAAATGTTTCGACATACTATACTATGACGTTTTTTTTCATTAATTTATCAACATACTATACTAGGAATTTTTTTCCGCATGAAATATTTCGACATACTATACTATGACGTTTTTTTTCATTAATTTATCAACATACTATACTATGACTTTTTTTCCGCATGAAATTTTTCGACATACTATACTATGACTTTTTTTCCGCATGAAATGTTTCGACATACTATACTATGACGTTTTTTTTCATTAATTTATCAACATACTATACTAGGACTTTTTTTACGAAATTTTTCGACATACTATACTATGACGTTTTTTTTCATTAATTTATCAACATACTATACTAGGACTTTTTTTCCGCATGAAATTTTTCGACATACTATACTATGACGTTTTTTTTCATTAATTTATCAACATACTATACTATGACGTTTTTTATGAAATTTTTCGACATACTATACTATGACGTTTTTTTTCATTAATTTATCAACATACTATACTAGGACTTTTTTTCCGCATGAAATTTTTCGACATACTATACTATGACGTTTTTTATGAAATTTTTCGACATACTATACTATGACGTTTTTTTTCATTAATTTATCAACATACTATACTATGACTTTTTTTCCGCATGAAATGTTTCGACATACTATACTATGACGTTTTTTTTCATTAATTTATCAACATACTATACTAGGACTTTTTTTCCGCATGAAATTTTTCGACATACTATACTATGACGTTTTTTTTCATTAATTTATCAACATACTATACTATGACGTTTTTTTATGAAATTTTTCGACATACTATACTATGACGTTTTTTTTCATTAATTTATCAACATACTATACTAGGACTTTTTTTCCGCATGAAATTTTTCGACATACTATACTATGACGTTTTTTTATGAAATTTTTCGACATACTATACTATGACGTTTTTTTTCATTAATTTATCAACATACTATACTATGACTTTTTTTCCGCATGAAATTTTTCGACATACTATACTATGACTTTTTTTCCGCATGAAATGTTTCGACATACTATACTATGTTTTTTTTCATTAATTTATCAACATACTATACTATGACTTTTTTTCCGCATGAAATGTTTCGACATACTATACTGACGTTTTTTTTCATTAATTTATCAACATACTATACTATGACTTTTTTTCCGCATGAAATTTTTCGACATACTATACTATGACGTTTTTTTTCATTAATTTATCAACATACTATACTATGACTTTTTTTCCGCATGAAATTTTTCGACATACTATACTATGACGTTTTTTTATGAAATTTTTCGACATACTACTATGACGTTTTTTTTCATTAATTTATCAACATACTATACTAGGACTTTTTTTCCGCATGAAATTTTTCGACATACTATACTATGACGTTTTTTATGAAATTTTTCGACATACTATACTATGACGTTTTTTTATGAAATTTTTCGACATACTATACTATGACGTTTTTTTATAAAATTTTTCGACATACTATACTATGACGTTTTTTTTCATTAATTTATCAGCATACTATACTAGGACTTTTTTTCCGCATGAAAGTTTTCGACATACTATACTATGACGTTTTTTTATGAAATTTTTCGACATACTATACTATGACTTTTTTTTCATAAATTTTTCGACATACTATACTATGACTTTTTTTCCGCATGAAATTTTTCGACATACTATACTATGACGTTTTCTTTCATTAATTTATCAACATACTATACTATGACTTTTTTCCGCATGAAATGTTTCGACATACTATACTATGACGTTTTTTTTCATTAATTTATCAACATACTATACTAGGACTTTTTTTCCGCATGAAATATTTCGACATACTATACTATGACGTTTTTTTTCATTAATTTATCAACATACTATACTATGACTTTTTTTCCGCATGAAATTTTACGACATACTATACTATGACTTTTTTTCCGCATGAAATGTTTCGACATACTATACTATGACGTTTTTTTTCATTAATTTATCAACATACTATACTAGGACTTTTTTTACGAAATTTTTCGACATACTATACTATGACGTTTTTTTTCATTAATTTATCAACATACTATACTATGACGTTTTTTATGAAATTTTTCGACATACTATACTATGACGTTTTTTTTCATTAATTTATCAACATACTATACTAGGACTTTTTTTCCGCATGAAATTTTTCGACATACTATACTATGACGTTTTTTATGAAATTTTTCGACATACTATACTATGACGTTTTTTTTCATTAATTTATCAACATACTATACTATGACTTTTTTTCCGCATGAAATTTTTCGACATACTATACTATGACTTTTTTTCCGCATGAAATGTTTCGACATACTATACTATGACGTTTTTTCCGCATGAAATTTTTCGACATACTATACTATGACGTTTTTTTATGAAATTTTTCGACATACTATACTATGACGTTTTTTTTCATTAATTTATCAACATACTATACTATGACTTTTTTTCCGCATGAAATGTTTCGACATACTATACTATGACGTTTTTTTTCATTAATTTATCAACATACTATACTAGGACTTTTTTTCCGCATGAAATTTTTCGACATACTATACTATGACGTTTTTTTTCATTAATTTATCAACATACTATACTAGGACTTTTTTTCCGCATGAAATTTTTCGACATACTATACTATGACGTTTTTTTATGAAATTTTTCGACATACTATACTATGACGTTTTTTTTCATTAATTTATCAACATACTATACTATGACTTTTTTTCCGCATGAAATTTTTCGACATACTATACTATGACTTTTTTTCCGCATGAAATGTTTCGACATACTATACTATGTTTTTTTTCATTAATTTATCAACATACTATACTATGACTTTTTTTCCGCATGAAATTTTTCGACATACTATACTGACGTTTTTTTTCATTAATTTATCAACATACTATACTATGACTTTTTTTCCGCATGAAATTTTTCGACATACTATACTATGACGTTTTTTTTCATTAATTTATCAACATACTATACTATGACTTTTTTTCCGCATGAAATTTTTCGACATACTATACTATGACGTTTTTTTATGAAATTTTTCGACATACTACTATGACGTTTTTTTTCATTAATTTATCAACATACTATACTAGGACTTTTTTTCCGCATGAAATTTTTCGACATACTATACTATGACGTTTTTTTATGAAATTTTTCGACATACTATACTATGACGTTTTTTTATGAAATTTTTCGACATACTATACTATGACGTTTTTTTTCATTAATTTATCAACATACTATACTAGGACTTTTTTTCCGCATGAAATTTTTCGACATACTATACTATGACGTTTTTTTATGAAATTTTTCGACATACTACTATGACGTTTTTTTTCATTAATTTATCAACATACTATACTAGGACTTTTTTTCCGCATGAAATTTTTCGACATACTATACTATGACGTTTTTTATGAAATTTTTCGACATACTATACTATGACTTTTTTTCCGCATGAAATTTTTCGACATACTATACTATGACGTTTTTTTTCATTAATTTATCAACATACTATACTATGACGTTTTTTTATGAAATTTTTCGACATACTATGACTTTTTTTCCGCATGAAATGTTTCGACATACTATACTATGACGTTTTTTTTCATTAATTTATCAACATACTATACTAGGACTTTTTTTCCGCATGAAATTTTTCGACATACTATACTATGACGTTTTTTTATAAAATTTTTCGACATACTATACTATGACGTTTTTTTATGAAATTTTTCGACATACTATACTATGACTTTTTTTCCGCATGAAATTTTTCGACATACTATACTATGACGTTTTTTTATGAAATTTTTCGACATACTATACTATGACTTTTTTTTCATAAATTTTTCGACATACTATACTATGACGTTTTTTTATGAAATTTTTCGACATACTATACTATGACGTTTTTTTTCATTAATTTATCAACATACTATACTATGACTTTTTTTCCGCATGAAATGTTTCGACATACTATACTATGACTTTTTTTTCATAAATTTTTCGACATACTATACTATGACTTTTTTTCCGCATGAAATTTTTCGACATACTATACTATGACTTTTTTTCCGCATGAAATGTTTCGACATACTATACTATGACTTTTTTTCCGCATGAAATGTTTCGACATACTATACTATGACGTTTTTTTTCATTAATTTATCAGCATACTATACTAGGACTTTTTTTCCGCATGAAAGTTTTCGACATACTATACTATGACGTTTTTTTATGAAATTTTTCGACATACTATACTATGACGTTTTTTTTCATTAATTTATCAACATACTATACTATGACTTTTTTTCCGCATGAAATGTTTCGACATACTATACTATGACGTTTTTTTTCATTAATTTATCAACATACTATACTAGGACTTTTTTTCCGCATGAAATTTTTCGACATACTATACTATGACTTTTTTTCCGCATGAAATTTTTCGACATACTATACTATGACTTTTTTTCCGCATGAAATGTTTCGACATACTATACTATGTTTTTTTTCATTAATTTATCAACATACTATACTATGACTTTTTTTCCGCATGAAATTTTTCGACATACTATACTGACGTTTTTTTTCATTAATTTATCAACATACTATACTATGACTTTTTTTCCGCATGAAATTTTTCGACATACTATACTATGACGTTTTTTTATGAAATTTTTCGACATACTACTATGACGTTTTTTTTCATTAATTTATCAACATACTATACTAGGACTTTTTTTCCGCATGAAATTTTTCGACATACTATACTATGACGTTTTTTATGAAATTTTTCGACATACTATACTATGACTTTTTTTCCGCATGAAATTTTTCGACATACTATACTATGACGTTTTTTTTCATTAATTTATCAACATACTATACTATGACGTTTTTTTATGAAATTTTTCGACATACTATGACTTTTTTTCCGCATGAAATGTTTCGACATACTATACTATGACGTTTTTTTTCATTAATTTATCAACATACTATACTAGGACTTTTTTTCCGCATGAAATTTTTCGACATACTATACTATGACGTTTTTTTATAAAATTTTTCGACATACTATACTATGACGTTTTTTTATGAAATTTTTCGACATACTATACTATGACTTTTTTTTCATAAATTTTTCGACATACTATACTATGACGTTTTTTTATGAAATTTTTCGACATACTATACTATGACGTTTTTTTTCATTAATTTATCAACATACTATACTATGACTTTTTTTCCGCATGAAATGTTTCGACATACTATACTATGACTTTTTTTTCATAAATTTTTCGACATACTATACTATGACTTTTTTTCCGCATGAAATTTTTCGACATACTATACTATGACTTTTTTTCCGCATGAAATGTTTCGACATACTATACTGACGTTTTTTTTCATTAATTTATCAACATACTATACTATGACTTTTTTTCCGCATGAAATTTTTCGACATACTATACTGACGTTTTTTTTCATTAATTTATCAACATACTATACTATGACTTTTTTTCCGCATGAAATGTTTCGACATACTATACTATGACGTTTTTTTTCATTAATTTATCAGCATACTATACTATGACTTTTTTTCCGCATGAAATGTTTCGACATACTATACTGAGACGTTTTTTTTAGGAAATTTTTCGACATACTATACTATGACGTTTTTTTTCATTAATTTATCAACATACTATACTATGACGTTTTTTTATGAAATTTTTCGACATACTATGACTTTTTTTCCGCATGAAATGTTTCGACATACTATACTATGACGTTTTTTTTCATTAATTTTTCGACATACTATACTATGACGTTTTTTTTCATTAATTTATCAACATACTATACTAGGACTTTTTTTCCGCATGAAATTTTTCGACATACTATACTATGACGTTTTTTTATAAAATTTTTCGACATACTATACTATGACGTTTTTTTATGAAATTTTTCGACATACTATACTATGACTTTTTTTTCATAAATTTTTCGACATACTATACTATGACGTTTTTTTATGAAATTTTTCGACATACTATACTATGACGTTTTTTTTCATTAATTTATCAACATACTATACTATGACTTTTTTTCCGCATGAAATGTTTCGACATACTATACTATGACTTTTTTTCCGCATGAAATTTTTCGACATACTATACTATGACTTTTTTTCCGCATGAAATGTTTCGACATACTATACTGACGTTTTTTTTCATTAATTTATCAACATACTATACTATGACTTTTTTTCCGCATGAAATTTTTCGACATACTATACTGACGTTTTTTTTCATTAATTTATCAACATACTATACTATGACTTTTTTTCCGCATGAAATGTTTCGACATACTATACTATGACGTTTTTTTTCATTAATTTATCAGCATACTATACTATGACTTTTTTTCCGCATGAAATGTTTCGACATACTATACTGAGACGTTTTTTTTAGGAAATTTTTCGACATACTATACTATGACGTTTTTTTATGAAATTTTTCGACATATGTCCTAAAAAAAATGTCATAGTATTGTATGTCGAAAAATTTCTTTAAAATAACGACATAGTATAGTATGTCGAAAAATTTCATGAGAAAACGTCTCAGTATAGTATGTCGAAAAATTTCATTAAAAAAACGTCATAATATAGTATGTCGAAAAATTTCATGAGAAAACGTCTCAGTATAGTATGTCGAAAAATTTCATTAAAAAAACGTCATATAGTTTGTCGAAAGATTTCATGAGAAAACGTCTCAGTATAGTATGTCGAATAATTTCATGAGAAAACGTCTCAGTATAGTATGTCGAAAAATTTCCTAAAAAAAACGTCTCAGTATAGTTTGTCGAAAAATTTCATGAGAAAACGTCTCAGTATAGTATGTCGAAAAATTTCCTAAAAAAAACGTCTCAGTATAGTATGTCGAAAAATTTCATTAAAAAAACGTCATAATATAGTATGTCGAAAAATTTCCTAAAAAAACGTCTCAGTATAGTTTGTCGAAAAATTTCATGAGAAAACGTCAGAATATAGTATGTTGAAAAATTTCCTAAAAAAAACTAGTGATGTTTTTTTTTAGGAAATTACAATATTTTCAAATGATGGCTGCTTACAGTGGAAATAAAGTTAATTTTAGTTCATTGCAATGTATACAGTGTGATCAAAATAGAGGAAATATGAGCTCTGGCATTGACACATTATGGCACTTTGAGAATACTGATGCAGGCATTTATTCAACTACTAATCTCAAAATGGTAGAGGGAGATGTGGCACATTTCAATAAGGCACTAGTATGACAATGATATTAACCACATCCAAATGACTTAAATGAATATACCATATGCTCTAAATATCCAAAATATTAGGAATATGTCTATACTATGACGTTTTTTTTAGGAAATTTTTCGACATACTATACTATGACGTTTTTTTTAGGAAATTTTTCGACATACAATACTATGACGTTTTTTTAGGAAATTTTTCGACATACTATACTATGACTTTTTTTTTATAAAATTTTAACATACTATACTATGACTATTTTATAAAATGTTTCAACATACAATGCTATGACTTCTGTATTAAATTTTAACATACTATACTATGACGTTTTTTATGTAATTTTTCAACATTTTTCTGTTGTCTCACAACAATGACCGGCCTGCTGTACATCATCCCATAATTATGTCATTAATCACAATCTGTTCTGAATTGTAATAAATAAATGGCTAGAAAATAAAGCAATGTAAATTAACATAGATGAAAATAACAGGCTTACATTCACAGGGACGCATGAGGGTCGGATGGAGCAGAGAGAGCTGTGTTTCTGCTGAGGGCCTGATGTACTGCTGTGAAACACGCCTGACTGTAGTTGATCATCAGGTGGATGATTGGGTTCAGTGGCTGGAATTACAACATCATTATAAGTGTTAAAAGTACGGACAAGAAGCCATTTGCTCGTCAATACTGACAAAAACATTTGTTTTAGTGGACTGTTATTATATACACCTGTCTGTAGTTGGCCATCAGGCAGGAGAATGATTGAGCTGATCCTGTCCAACATGAGAGAACTCACAACACTCACATATATTACATATATCACATATATTACATATATTACATATATCACATATATCACATATATCACACATCGTCTGAAGCAAAGCAGAAAGAGAATGAACGAGCTGCTCACAGCTGGAAAACATGACCATAAATGGTCATGTTTTAAAATAACCATCAACTATAATTGGTAAATTAATAATTAATTAAACTTAGTTAACAATGAAATGATAATTAAAAATGTTTACTGATTATTAGTAATGCTATAATTTCTCTTCATTCATTCATCATTAGTTTGTTTAATATGAAATAATTACTTTTTAAATTATAAAGTATCATAGATGATAAGAGACGATAACAATTACGTTCTGATTACATTAGTAAAGTATTTATTAACAGTGTATTGTTTAACACATTATAACATTCTATATACTATATTAAGTATTTGTTAATGATTACCAAATGATTTTTAAACCTTTAAGAAATCGTTTGTAAAACATCTATAAACATTATATAGATGGAGCAGAAACATTATTAACCATTAAGTATTAACTATTTATCTAAATAATGTTTATAAATGCTTTACAAAGAATTTATTAACCATTTAACAAAGTATTATAATCATCAGTGACAACTTTATAATAGCATCCAAATAATGTTTATAGACGGTTTACAAACCAATTTATAGTTTACAAATGATGTGTTAATCATTAACAAATACTTATATGCAGTTTATAAAATGTGCAACAATAAATTATAGCATTACTAATAATTTGTAAAAAGTATTAATTATTATTTAATTATTATTTTTTAAACAGTAAAATAACTATCAGTTTAATTGACTATCAATTAACCGTTTATAAATGATGGTTATTATAACGTGTGACCAATAAGTGGTTGATGGTTTTAAGAAAGACGTTACAAAACAAAGTGTTCAATCTGGAAAATTCATTTATTTTTTTCTTTTACGACTTAATATTTTTCTGAAAGCGAAAACAATATTCTGTATCTGTCTCGGTACTTTAATTAGTGACTGAAAAACTGAACAAACACGGTGTTTCCTGACCGGACTGATTTGTTTCTAGTGATGTCACTGTGTTCACAGAACGGCGTCATCAGAACCAATAAAAGCCACGGCCACAGCTACGGAGACGAGGCTGTAATAAACCATCGTTTTCCATAGTTTTGCATCATATGCGTGTTAATGCCTGATAAGTGATTTAAGTTATGCAATAAATATATAATGTTGAATAAATAGTGCATTTAAAGAAAGAATCCTGAATTCATTAGTTTTCCTGTTAAATAAAACTAGATTTTCCTCTGAAGAGCTGCTGTACTGGAGGTTTGATGCTGCTCACGCTGCGGCTGCATATCATCATCATCATCATCATCATCATCATCATCATCATCATCATCATCATCATCAGTGTATACACTGATCTCTGACTGCAAAACAGAATATGGCTCTTTCATTTTTCCAAAAACTCATCAAAATTGAAAAAGGTTCAGAGAGATTATTTTAGTTTATTGATGAATGCTTGGCATCACATTAAATAAAAGATGTGTGTCAGATCCTAACACACTAACTCCATAGGTTAGAAAACATATCTCCATGTATTAACATTTAAATACAAATAATATTAAATATAATGTTTAGGTTAAGTTTGGGTTGAAGAAGAATAAAAGTAAAAGTTAGTAAAGTTCCTGCGAAAGCTGTATTGCATATATATTCTATAGGACATCTTGTATATGATCGACAACGGGGGAGTTAAAAACGCTTCCAACTGTAGTTTCTTATAGAGCGCTGCAGGGACGACGTAGGCCAACAGGAAGTGACATCACCCTGGTTCCCTCCACTGACAGGAAGTGATCATCTCTCTGGTTCTTATGATACTGACACGTTTTGTTCATCAAGATAATCTCCACTAATGAACCCCTTTATGATTGATGAAGTGTGAATGTAATCAGCAGCAGTAAAAAGCTAACGTTAGGCTGTAAACCAACTCCACCACGGTCACATGAGCGTGAGTATAAACACAACGAGGCTGTGAAGGAGGACGTGACGACGTTTAGTCGTCTCATTTAGACGCTTGTTAGCAACCGACTTTTTAAAGACAAAAATAGGATTAAAAATTCATGAGTGGAATATTTATTCCATCCATTTTCTTTCCGCTTATCTGGAGCCGGGTCGCAGGCTTAGCAGGGAATCCAGACGCCCCTCTCACAGCAGCGTTTTCCAGCTCTTCCTGGGGGACCCCGAGGCGTTCCCAGACCAGATCTATAATCTCTCCAGCGTGTTCTGGGTCGACCCCAGGGCCTCTTACCAGACGTCTGAGCTCCTCACCCTCTCTCTCTCAGACTGAGCTCCTCACCCTCTCTCTAAGGCTGAGCTCCTCACCCTCTCTCTCTCAGACTGAGCTCCTCACCCTCTCTCTAAGACTGAGCTCCTCACCCTCTCTCTCTCAGACTGAGCTCCTCACCCTCTCTCTCAGACTGAGCTCCTCACCCTCTCTCTCTCAGACTGAGCTCCTCACCCTCTCTCTCTAAGACTGAGCTCCTCACCCTCTCTCTCTCAGACTGAGCTCCTCACCCTCTCTCTCAGACTGAGCTCCTCACCCTCTCTCTCAGACTGAGCTCCTCACCCTCTCTCTAAGACTGAGCTCCTCACCCTCTCTCTCTCAGACTGAGCTCCTCACCCTCTCTCTCTCAGACTGAGCTCCTCACCCTCTCTCTCAGACTGAGCTCCTCACCCTCTCTCTCAGACTGAGCTCCTCTCTCTCAGACTGAGCTCCTCTCTCTCAGACTGAGCTCCTCACCCTCTCTCTCTCAGACTGAGCTCCTCACCCTCTCTCTCTCAGACTGAGCTCCTCACCCTCTCTCTCTCAGACTGAGCTCCTCTCTCTCAGACTGAGCTCCTCATCCTCTCTCTCTCAGACTGAGCTCCTCTCTCTCAGACTGAGCTCCTCACCCTCTCTCAGACTGAGCTCCTCACCCTCTCTCTCTCAGACTGAGCTCCTCACCCTCTCTCTCAGACTGAGCTCCTCACCCTCTCTCTCAGTCTGAGCTCCTCTCTCTCAGACTGAGCTCCTCATCCTCTCTCTCTCAGACTGAGCTCCTCACCCTCTCTCTCTCAGACTGAGCTCCTCACCCTCTCTCTCTCAGTCTGAGCTCCTCTCTCTGAGACTGAGCTCCTCACCCTCTCTCTCTCAGACTGAGCTCCTCACCCTCTCTCTCTCAGTCTGAGCTCCTCACCCTCTCTCTCTCAGACTGAGCTCCTCACCCTCTCTCAGACTGAGCTCCTCACCCTCTCTCTCAGACTGAGCTCCTCTCTCTCAGACTGAGCTCCTCACCCTCTCTCTCTCAGACTGAGCTCCTCACCCTCTCTCTCTCAGACTGAGCTCCTCACCCTCTCTCAGACTGAGCTCCTCACCCTCTCTCTCAGACTGAGCTCCTCTCTCTCAGACTGAGCTCCTCACCCTCTCTCTCTCAGACTGAGCTCCTCTCTCTGAGACTGAGCTCCTCACCCTCTCTCTCTCAGACTGAGCTCCTCTCTCTGAGACTGAGCTCCTCACCCTCTCTCTCTCAGACTGAGCTCCTCTCTCTCAGACTGAGCTCCTCTCTCTAAGGCTGAGCTCCTCACCCTCTCTCTCAGACTGAGCTCCTCACCCTCTCTCTCTCAGTCTGAGCTCCTCTCTCTCAGACTGAGCTCCTCACCCTCTCTCTCTCAGACTGAGCTCCTCTCTCTCAGACTGAGCTCCTCATCCTCTCTCTGAGACTGAGACTGAGCTCAGCCACCCAACGGAGGAAGCTCATTTCGGCCGCTTGTACCCGCGATCTCATTCTTTGGGTTCCTGACCCAAAGCTCCTGACCAGAGGTGAGGGTTGGAACGTAGATGGAGCAGTAAATCCAGAGCTTTGCCTTCCGGCTCAGCTCCGTCTTCACCACGACGGTCCGGTGCAGCACCCGCATAACTGCAGACGCTGCACCAAACCGCCTGTCCATCTCCCGGGAGATGGATATTTACTGACATGTTTTATATCGCAGAACAAAACGTTAGAATCTCTCCAGCTTGTGTTTACCACAGATCTTATTTCAGACATCGAACTAAAAACCCATTCAATAAACCCGTTGACTTCTAGACGAGGGGGCGAGGGAAGTGGTGAAACGCTGACTCATTCCGGGTTTTAGGACTGATTCCTGTAGCTCCGTATTGCGCGTCAAACTATCCTGCAAGAGTTGTGGCTTAAGAGTCTCCTGAGCTTCTGTCCTGGGTCACCTCTCATTAGTGATGATAACAGATGTGCCGATGTAGTGCGGGATGTCTCTGTGGCTCTCGGGCGATGAGCCGGAGCTGGGGCTGTAAGAGGCCGTCTCCTTACCGTGGTAACCGTGTCCGTCCGTTATATGGCTCAGGGTGGTAAAAGGGGGGGCTTTCATAGAGCCGTGTTTGCCTAAAACCTTATGAAAGTTCAAAGACATGTAGGGAGCCTGGGCTGGAAGAGTCACCCCGACCCCCATACCTCTCAACATCCTCCTGTCCTCCTCAGCAGACCGGGCCTGCAGCTCCTGGTGGCTGTCAGCGGGGGGGGGATACCCTGCAGCCGGGTGGCTGTAGGGAGCCTCCATCATACACAGCCTCCTCCTCTGCTCCAGAGCCATCTGGACCCCCCCCTGCTCAGCTTTACCCAGAACCAGGCCGCTGAGCAAAGGGCAGGCCGGGGCCCGGTCTCCTCGAGGTCCCTCAGCGCCTCTAGTGTTGTTATGTTGGACCTCCTGGCCTAAAGGCTTGCTGTCCTTGGTGGGATGAGGACGGGGGTGTGGACAAACCTCGGTGGACGCCTCGCTGTGGACGAGGGCGTAGTGTTCGTAGGGTTCCTCCTTCAGCCTGCCGGTAGAATGTGGGTTTGTGCTGCTGGAACATTCGTGGTACATCTCATCGGGGTACCTCCGGTCAGCTGCCAGCACCGGGCCTGATGAGGACAAGAACATTCACAAGGTGACATTACACCAGAAGATCTACTGAGAGAGAGAGGAGGCATCATCAGGACACACCAGTGTTTCTAACAGAGTGTGAATGAATCTGGTCTAGAGATATCTGAAGAGACTCATATTATAAGTTGTGGTATGAAGTCAATATCCAGGTCCAGGTCCAGGTCCAGGACCAGGACCAGGTCCAGGTCCAGGACCAGGACCAGGTCCAGGTCCAGGTCCAGGTCCACCACAATAAGTATAAACTGGTGACACATCTTCTTCTCTTCCATCCACACTGAGCCGGCATTAACACTCTCCCAAGCAGACCGATCTAAAAACCCGTCATGCATCACATGTTGAGTGGACTCCCAAAACGTGCTTTAAAATCTGGCCCATGTGCTTCCTGTTAGCAGCAATAACGTTTCTCTCTGCGGATTCCCGTCACTTCACCAGACACGGGAAACCTCTGTTGGTCTGGAGGAGCTGCAGCAGTTATTTCTGCACAAACGTCCACTGAACATTCACTAGATATTCTCAGAGCTAAACTAACTCTGCTGCAGTGTGGAGTGAGCAGCATGCACGGGAGAGGTGGAGAGAGAGAGAGAGAAGGAGCGCGGTCTGAGTGAAGGCAGGCAGAGGAGCAGAGGAGCAGAGGAGCAGAGACTCCGGTCCTGGAGACCAAAGCTCCGGTCTCCTCCGCGTCCTCCGACCGCGGCCAACACTGTTTAACAGCTTCACTAGATACAACCAAGAGGTTTTGGTGTTTCACTGGAGTTTGTGTTGGAGTCTGAGTCTGAACAGCGGAGACACACGAGAGACCATGAGACACACGAGAGACCATGAGACACACGAGAGACCATGAGACACACGAGAGACCATGAGACACCGACCAGCAAGGATTTATACCTGGAACAAGTTACTAACAGGAACTTTAACATTATCATCCACAGCAGCAGATTCAGCACCAGAACTATCAGCAGGTCTAACTTTCTGACTGCTGTGACTGAAGGACATTATTGTCCTCCTAAAGACTCGTAGTTTGGGTTGATAGAGTTGTGTAGGACACAAATATCACCACCTCTCTGTCTGTGATGGAAACACCAGAGGCGTTCAGGTCAAACGTGATTAATACAGGAAACACATGTACAGAATGAACAATCACCTCTAATGAGGTTTAATGACTCACACGTTGTGGGATAAAGACCTACCTGTACCTGTGTATTTGCCGGGTGCGGGGGGGCTGCTGATGCTCCAGCCAACAGACCCTCTGCTGTGCAGCGAGCCGATGATCTGCTGAGCCAGCTGAGAGGACGGACCGGAGCCGGGCAGCTGGTTGTGAGCGTCCACATGGCGGTGGTTGTAGGGGTAGTGCAGGGTCAGGTTGTACGTGGGGCCGCAGGACACCTGGCCGGCTTCAGGGCTCAGACCGGAGCTCTTCTCCTTGCAGGGGGTCAGCGGGTACGGGGGTCTCAGCCCCCTCTGTGGAGAGCAGCCGGAGCGGTCCGACTGGAACTGCTACCCAGAAACCAACAGCACAGAGAAGGTTACTGTGTTCTCACACTTCACATTATCTCCTTTAAGATTCAACATGTTCCATCAGAACGGTGTGAAAACATTCACCTGGGGTTTACTCAGTAAGCCAACAGGAAGTCCCACCTCAGAGTACGGAGCTGCTCGCAGTTTGGTCTTCATCTTCACTGCTTTGGTTCGGAGCTGTTTGCGTTGATCCAGAGAGGAAGTCAGACTGAGTCCGGGCTTGGTGGCCTGACTCTGGTCTTCAGAGAGCTGCAGCTCCTTCCCCTCGACGTCACTGTGAGCAGACAGGCAGCGCTGTGAGTCTCTGTACTGGTTTAACTGGAGGCGTTACACGGAGGATGACTTGTCCTACTCACGTGAGGACGTAGTTCACGCTGACGATACAGTGAGGTCTGGAGGAGCGGCTGTTGTGGACAATGGTGGCGTAGCTCTGCACCCACACCCAGCCTCCGTGCTTGGATAACATGCGGTAGTACTTAGTGGTGACCTGACCCTTCACCAGTACTACAGGAGACACAGAGACCAGGATCAGAGAGTCACACAGGAAGTCCTCTTTCTATAACCAGCGTCATTCAGACAAACTACAACAGGAACCTTACACCTGCAGTAACATCACACAACACTGACACATTATCCTTGTAGTTTATATGGTGAACTTGAGATGCTTACTGACGCCTCCAGCAGTTACAGAGCAGCTTGCTGTTGTTCTGAGCCGTTACATTCATCACTCTATCCCCCCCCCCACCCAACCAAGTCGGACTGAAGATCTGGAGGACTCACATAAATGGTGAGCGTAGCGTAGATGGAAGACGTCGCAGGCGTGGACGTGGTGGTAGAGCGTCTTCTCTATCAGGTCCTGAGGCTCGTAGCCGGTCAGCTCGGCCACCCTGACTCCAGCACACGGGAGACACGACACAAGACAACAGTCAGCAGTGAGACACACACATCATACAGTCATGTTCAACCAACAGTCAGAGATACACACATCATACAGTCATGTTCAACCAACAGTCAGAGATACACACATCATACAGTCATGTTCAACCAACAGTCAGAGATACACACATCATACAGTCATGTTCAGACAACAGTCAGAGATACACACATCATACAGTCATGTTCAACCAACAGTCAGAGATACACACATCATACAGTCATGTTCAGACAACAGTCAGAGATACACACATCATACAGTCATGTTCAACCAACAGTCAGAGATACACACACCATACAGTCATGTTCAGACAACAGTCAGAGATACACACATCATACAGTCATGTTCAGACAACAGTCAGAGATACACACATCATACAGTCATGTTCAACCAACAGTCAGAGATACACACATCATACAGTCATGTTCAACCAACAGTCAGAGATACACACACCATACAGTCATGTTCAACCAACAGTCAGAGATACACACATCATACAGTCATGTTCAGACAACAGTCAGAGATACACACATCATACAGTCATGTTCAACCAACAGTCAGAGATACACACATCATACAGTCATGTTCAACCAACAGTCAGAGATACACACATCATACAGTCATGTTCAGACAACAGTCAGAGATACACACATCATACAGTCATGTTCAACCAACAGTCAGAGATACACACACCATACAGTCATGTTCAACCAACAGTCAGAGATACACACATCATACATGTTCAGACAACAGTCAGAGATACACACATCATACAGTCATGTTCAGACAACAGTCAGCAGTGACATTGTCTATTTGTGATGTTTTTTATAATTCTATATTCCATTCAGGGATCATCATGACGTCATGATGTCATCATCTCTCTATCTAGCTGCTCAGTCGAGCGTCTGTCTCTCACCTCGTGTCCAGGAAGATGAGTTTGAGGTCCAGGCTGGCCCGGAACATGAACATGTTGCTGTGCAGTTTGATCTCGGTGACGCCGCTGGGGGGCAGCGAGTGACCGACCGCCACCAGACCCACAGTCTGATAACTGGACTCATACAGCGCCATGTCCATCATGTACTGACGCACCTTCAGGTAGCCGCTGCAGTGGATGACCTGGGAGACCAGATATATCATCACATCATTCAGAGGGACAGTTAAAGCTTGTTTTAAACATGTCTAATCATTATGTTTGATTGGTCCCTGGTTCTCTGCTCGCCGTTTCAAACAGGAAACAGCGTGGCGGCGTGCTCGTAAACTCCCTGTTATATATAAGTTATGTTATATCACCGCTGAGTCTCCTTTAATATCAGAACTAGATCTCCTCGTTTCACAGCTCCGTCCAAGTCTCATGAGCCGGATGCGTCTCGCTGGACGGGCTCATTTGCATAAAGACTATTCCCGCCTTTTCATTTTGAAAGAGCAACAGCTAACGAGGAAACTCCAACACTCGGCTGTACCTACTTTATATCCTCCACATGTGAGTCCAGCGTTTCGTTTAGCGAGGACACACTTCATCCTCAAGAAGAAGGAGCGCTCCATTTCATACTCTGTCACACAGACACACATTACAGAGGCATCGTTCACAGGTTAGAGACAGTAACAGTCATAGAACAGGAACATGTATTACACCTGAGATGATCTACATCATCTCTGATCAGTATGTGTGATGACGTGCACGAGAGCCAGGACGTACCTGGAGAGAAGTGGTGGTGTGGAGGCTGGCAGACACCGAGCACTGCCGTCATCTCATCGTGGTCCGACGGGTGGATGTACTCAAATATACTGTTTCCTGTCAGCTCCACCTGCAGCACACACACACACACACACACACACACACACACACACACACTATCATCATGTGATCAGCTGCATCACAACTAACCAACCACAATCTAAGACCAAACGTAGATCTGTACTGAATCCATGAATGTGTGTGTGTGTGCACATTACTTGTTATGTGTAACATGCTCTTATTATATTTATATATTAAATATAATATATTATTATATTATACTGAGGTGAAGGAGGCGGGGGGGGTCGTACCTGGGACAGGCCGAGGTGGACTGATGCTGTTTCAGAGATGTACATGATTTTACCGTCAGAGGCGACGACGAACACGAAGCCGTCCAGAGTCTGAGGAGAACAACAGTTACGCTAATTTAATAATGAATATTTACAGTTATTATTATGTGCCGTTACATGTGCCCATATGATGTAAGAAGGGATGGTTCCGTTATTCTGAGTATTTACAGCCCTGCATCCTCCATATCTGTTCTTATGCAGCAATTTAGCATTTGAGCTGACTGACTTTTATTAAGCCTCTTTATTTTTCATTTTTTATTAAGATAAACATTTGGGACTATACTTATATATCTTTATACATATATTTAAAACAATATGTGATATAAATCATGGTAAAAATAAATAATTCCCGGTGTGAACTCTGTAATTATTAATAATCAGCAGCTCGTTGTGTTTTCATGTTGTGCTGTTGAGAGAATAATCTGAGTGGCTCCTGTTGACTCGGTGACGTACAGGAACAAACCCTTTAAATCTAATATTATATCTACTTATTTGGAAAAATTAAAACTATTTCAGTGAAAAATGAGCTTTGACTTATTAAACTATTAAAGTGAAAAATCCTGTCAGTGAACATTTAGCAGAAATGTTCTGACTACCAGACCAGTTATGGACGGAGGGATTTAGACTCTCTCCTTTCCTCTTTAACGAGAGCAGCTGCACAGTTTGCACTTATAACTCCTCCGTGTCCTCCTCCCTCCTCCCTCCTCCCTCCTCCCTCCACCCTCCATGTCCTCCTCCCTCCTCCCTCCCTCCTCCCTCCACCCTCCGTGTCCTCCTCCCTCCTCCCTCCCTCCTCCCTCCACCCTCCATGTCCTCCTCCCTCCTCCCTCCTACCTCCCTCCAACCTCCACCCTCCATGTCCTCCTCCCTCCTCCCTCCTACCTCCCTCCAACCTCCACCCTCCATGTCCTCCTCCCTCCTCTCTCCACCCTCCACCCTCCACCCTCCGTGTCCTCCTCCCTCCACCCTCCACCCTCCACCCTCCGTGTCCTCCTCCCTCCAGCTTCCACCGTGCCTTTCCTTCTCCCACTGAGGAACGCAGCAAGTTACCAAAATACCAAAATACCAAAATACCAAAATACCCAGAAAGCATCTGTGGAGAGGAAATAAGTCTGAGCGGAGCTGCGTTCCTCACCGTGACGCACCGACAGTCCGCCACCATGAGAGAGCTCAGCCCACAGCTCTGCCCTACGGCAGTATACAGTAGCCTCCCTGATTTACATCTATGTGTGATATTATCTAACAAAGCTCAGCTTACTGCTCTGGTAACACTTTATAAGAATAAGGATCCTGATCTGAACTAAAGACTCATCATGATTTAACACATGAATTAATGATGACTTCCTGTCGCTCACTAACAAATACTAATAACTGGTCTTAATGGTAAAGTCAGATTTAGCCCACAGACTATTTACTGCTGTTTGCTGAATAGTAGAAGCGTCCAGTATAATGTGGTCCAGAGCCTCAGCATCATGCAGCACATCCCAGTATATTCAGAGCCTCAGCCTCATGCATCACATCCCAGTATATTCAGAGCCTCAGCATCATGCATCACATCCCAGTATACTCAGAGCCTCAGCCTCATGCATCACATCCCAGTATATTCAGAGCCTCAGCATCATGCATCACATCCCAGTATACTCAGAGCCTCAGCATCATGCAGCACATCCCAGTATATTCAGAGCCTCAGCCTCATGCATCACATCCCAGTATATTCAGAGCCTCAGCATCATGCATCACATCCCAGTATACTCAGAGCCTCAGCCTCATGCATCACATCCCAGTATATTCAGAGCCTCAGCATCATGCATCACATCCCAGTATACTCAGAGCCTCAGCATCATGCAGCACATCCCAGTATACTCAGAGCCTCAGCATCATGCAGCACATCCCAGTATATCCAGAGCCTCAGCATCATGCAGCACATCTCAGTATATTCAGAGCCTCAGCATCATGCATCACATCCCAGTATATCCAGAGCCTCAGCATCATGCAGCACATCCCAGTATATTCAGAGCCTCAGCATCATGCAGCACATCCCAGTATATCCAGAGCCTCAGCATCATGCAGCACATCCCAGTATATTCAGAGCCTCAGCATCATGCAGCACATCCCAGTATACTCAGAGCCTCAGCATCATGCAGCACATCCCAGTATACTCAGAGCCTCAGCATCATGCAGCACATCCCAGTATATCCAGAGCCTCAGCATCATGCAGCACATCCCAGTATACTCAGAGCCTCAGCATCATGCAGCACATCCCAGTATATTCAGAGCCTCAGCATCATGCATCACATCCCAGTATACTC
Organism: Sebastes paucispinis; assembly: GCA_036937225.1. Taxonomy (NCBI): domain Eukaryota; kingdom Metazoa; phylum Chordata; class Actinopteri; order Perciformes; family Sebastidae; genus Sebastes; species Sebastes paucispinis. The sequence goes on from JAUPFX010000018.1 coordinate 444,276, forward strand.
AGAGCCTCAGCATCATGCAGCACATCCCAGTATATTCAGAGCCTCAGCATCATGCAGCACATCCCAGTATATTCAGAGCCTCAGCATCATGCATCACATCCCAGTATACTCAGAGCCTCAGCATCATGCATCACATCCCAGTATACTCAGAGCCTCAGCATCATGCAGCACATCCCAGTACATTCAGAGCCTCAGCATCATGCAGCACATCCCAGTACATTCAGAGCCTCAGCATCATGCAGCACATCCCAGTATACTCAGAGCCTCAGCATCATGCATCACATCCCAGTATACTCAGAGCCTCAGCATCATGCAGCACATCCCAGTACATTCAGAGCCTCAGCATCATGCAGCACATCCCAGTACATTCAGAGCCTACAGCAGAGAGAAGAGGAGCAGACTTGGTTTGCTGTTTGCTGACCTGTAAAAGGTGGGAGCCCAGTTCTTTAGCCATGCCGTCCAGAGGACTGAACCTCGACGGCTGACCCCATCCATCACCCAGACCTGCAGAGAGACACAGATAGACAGACAGACAGACAGACACGGTGAGACAGTCAGGGGGACACAGACAGAGACTCCATCTATCATCATGCAAGAGACAAATACTCAGAGAGATAGAGACAGTCGCTGGGCGTTCACACCAAACATGCAGATCTGACATTGTGCACATCAAGAGCATTATTTCTGCTGCGCTCTCTTCAGGTTCTAAATTTAATTATATACAGACGTAGGCAAAATCATTGGTACCCTTCCGTTAAAGAGAGAAAAACCAACAATGGTCACTGAAATAACTTGAAACTGACAAAAGTAATAATAAATAAAAATTCACTGAAAATGAACTAATGAAAATCAGATATTGTTTTTGAATTATGGTTCAGCAGAATCATTTAAAAAAACAAACTAATGAAACTGGCCTAGACAAAAATGATGGTACCCTTAACTTAATATTTAGTTGCACAACCTTTTGAGGCAATCACTGCAATCAAGTGATTTCTGTAACTCTCAATGAGACTTCTGCACCTGTCGACAGGTATGTTGGCCCACTCCTCGTGAGCAAACTGCTCCAGCTGTCTCAGGTTTGAAGGGTGCCTTCTCCAGACTGCATGTTTCAGCTCCTTCCACAGATGTTCAATAGGATTTAGATCAGGGCTCATAGAAGGCCACTTCAGAATAGTCCAATGTTTAGTTCTTAGCCATTCTTGGGTGTTTTTAGCTGTGTTTTGGGTCATTATCCTGTTTGAGGACCCATGACCTGCGACTGAGACCAAGCTTTCTGACACTGGGCAGCACATTTCGCTCCAGAATGCCTTGATAGTCTTGAGATTTCATTGCACCCTGCACAGATTCAAGACACCCTGTGCCAGATGCAACAAAGCAGCCCCATAACATAACCGAGCCTCCTCCATGTTTCACATTAGGTACAGTGTTCTTTTCTTTGGATGCTTCATCTCTTCGTCTGTGAACATAGAGCTGATGTGACTTGCCAAAAAGCTCCAGTTTTGTCTCATCTGTCCAAAGGACATTCTCCCAGAAGCTTTGTGGCTTGTCAATATGCATTTTGGAAAATTCTAGTCTCGCTTTTTTATGATTTGGTGTCCTCCTCGGTTGTCTTCCATTAAGTCCACTTTGGCTCAAACAGCGACGGATGGTGCGATCTGACACTGATGTACCTTGACCTTGGAGTTCACCTCTAATCTCTTTGGAAGTTGTTCTGGGCTCTTTGGTTACCATTCGTATTATCCGTCTCTTCAATATGTCATCAATTTTCCTCTTGTGGCCACGTCCAGGGAGGTTGGCTACAGTCCCATGGACCTTAAACTTCTGAATAATATGTGCAGCTGTAGTCACAGGAACATCAAGCTGCTTGGAGATGGTCTTATAGCCTTTACCTTTAACATGAAGGTCTATAATGTTCTTTCTGATCTCCTGAGACAACTCTCTCCTTAGCTTTCTGTGGTCCATGTTCAGTGTGGTACACACCATGATGCCAAACAGCACAGTGACTACTTTTCACCCTTTAAATAGGCAGACTGACTGATTACAAGTTTGAAGACACCTGTGATGCTATTTACAGGACACACCTTAGTTTAATATGTCCCTATGGTCACATTATTTTACATCTTTTCTAGGGGTACCATCATTTTTTGTCCAGGTCAGTTTCATTAGTTTGTTTTTTAAAATGATTCTGTTGAACCACAATTCAAAAACAATATCTGATTTTCATTAGTTCATTTTCAGTAAATTTTTATTTATTATTACTTTTGTCAGTTTCAAGTTATTTCAGTGACCATTGTGGGTTTTTCTTTCTTTAACGGAAGGGTACCAACAACTTTGCCTATGTCTGTATATATATACATTTTATTAAATTATTAAATTAATAATAATAATTTAATAAACAAATTAATAAAAAAAATGTAATTTAATACAAAAATAATTTGTAATAAATTAATAATAATTTAATTATATATATATATACATATATATATATAAAATTAGATTCATACATACATACGTACTATGAAATGGTGGAAAAAACAAAAAAACATTCATTTGATTTGTCAAATTTTTAAAATACAAAACAAGTTTGCCAGATCTTTTTATTTTTATTTATTTAACCTTTATGAGTAAAAAATCATTGAGATCAAAAATCTCTTTATTTCAAAAACAAAATCTTGTTTTTCTAATCTCTTTAATTGATGTTCTACCAGGAGTTCGTCTGCTGGAGCTGCTGAGCGTCGGTGAGATGCTGGTTCAGTCTGTTTCCATGTGAGGACAATCCGTCCTCAGAGAGCAGCAGTGTTCTTCCAGCTCTCCGGGGAAACGGCCCAAACCGTACCGTCAGAGCTCATGATATTTAGTTTAATTAACTTTACTCAGCATCTGGTCTGTGTCATAAACAACACATACACTATAGCCTTGTCTGTCAGTGAGCACGTTCACATGCACAACCACTGCTTCTACTAGACGTCTTCAGGGATATGATATGGAACATAATACATTATTCATATCTCTTAGTCAGGGTTCTTTGTCTGTGAAGTGTCTTTGAGTCCTGTCTGTCATTCCTCTGTTGATCTGCAGCTATTATACATTCACTGCATTACAGTTAATACAGCAACGTGTATGTGACAGCTGAACAGCAGACCATATACTGTATATATATATATAGATCTATACATAGATATATATATGTATATGTATTGTATGATGTCCATGATTTGATATAGAGAAACTTTCTCCAATAACAGCATGAATAAAATACTGAAGTTTCAATAACCGGCAGTATGTTAGAAGAACATGTGACTGAATGAGAGGATGAATTTAGGATGTGAATTGTTACAAATCAAAAGCATTTCTATCTTCTCCTTAACTGATCACAGGTAACTACACCTGTGCACGTACATGCTCAGTATCCTGCTGATGATCATATGTGTGTTGGTCATGTGTAGGCTGATCTAGGTACAGCATGTCTCTGATTGTTACGCAGCGCTGTGAGGAGATAACCTGTAAGACAGCGAGGAGAGCCGTCCGCCGGCAGACTCTCAGCGGGGGAATCTAACGCAGGAATAATTCAGACGGGACGTTCTGGCATATTTCAACACACAGATGTGACCATTGTGACTCTACAGGTCAGACTAGCTTTACTCTCCTCCTCCGTTAGAGAGAGCCGGGCAACGAGTACTGAGAAAGGCTCAAAGGCACCTTTCACCTTTCACCTTTCACCTGTCACCTGTCAACTTTCGCCTTTCACCTTTCACCTGTCACCTGTCACCTGTCACCTTTCACCTTTCACCTGTCCCCTGTCCCCTGTCACCTTTCACCTGTCCCCTTTCCCCTGTCCCCTGTCCCCTGTCACCTTTCACCTGTCCCCTTTCACCTGTCCCCTGTCACCTGTCCCCTGTCCCCTGTCACCTTTCACCTGTCACCTGTCGCCTTTCGCCTTTCACCTTTCACCTCTCACCTGTCGCCTTCCGCCTCTCGCCTCTCGCCTGTCACCTTTCACCTGTCGCCTTTCGCCTTTCCCCTTTCGCTTTTCGCCTGTCGCCTTTCGCCTTTCGCCTGTCACCTTTCACCTTTCACCTGTCACCTGTCACCTTTCACCTGTCCCCTGTCACCTTTCACCTTTTACCTATCACCTTTCACCTGTCACTTTTCACCTTTCACCTGTCACCTTTCACCTTTCACCTGTCTTCTTTCGCCTTTCGCCTTTCGCCTTTCACCTTCCCTCTTTCACCTTTCACCTGTCCCCTGTCACCTTTCACCTTTTACCTTTCACCTATCACCTTTCACCTGTCACTTTTCACCTGTCTTCTTTCGCCTTTCACCTTTCACCTTTCACCTGTCGCCTTTCACCTGTCACCTTTCATCTGTCACTTTTCACCTGTCACCTTTCACCTTTCACCTTCCACCTTCCCTCTTTCACCTTTCACCTGTCCCCTGTCACCTTTCACCTTTTACCTTTCACCTATCACCTTTCACCTGTCACTTTTCACCTTTCACCTTTCACCTGTCTTCTTTCGCCTTTCGCCTTTCACCTTTCACCTGTCGCCTTTCACCTGTCACCTTTCATCTGTCACTTTTCACCTGTCACCTTTCGCCTTTCGCCTTTCGCCTTTCACCTTCCACCTTCCCCTCACTGAGTCTCTGCTGTCCTCTACCTCCTCTGGTTCCCTGTTCTAACGGGTTCCCCTCTGGTTCTCTGTTCTAACGGGTTCTCCTCTGGTTCCCTGTTCTAACGGCTTCTCCTCTGGTTCCCTGTTCTAACGGGTTCCCCTCTGGTTCTCTGTTCTAACGGGTTCTCCTCTGGTTCCCTGTTCTAACGGCTTCTCCTCTGGTTCCCTGTTCTAACGGGTTCCCCTCTGGTTCTCTGTTCTAACGGGTTCTCCTCTGGTTCCCTGTTCTAACGGCTTCTCCTCTGGTTCCCTGTTCTAACGGGTTCTCCTCTGGTTCTCTGTTCTAACGGGTTCTCCTCTGGTTCCTTGTTCTAACGGCCTCTCCTCTGGTTCTCTGTTCTAACGGGTTCTCCTCTGGTTCTCTGTTCTAACGGGTTCTCCTCTGGTTCATATGGCTCATGTCATTTCCAGATTGGTAATCAGTCTCAGAGGTTAAGAGTGTTCTCACAGCATTTGAACGCTCCAACGTTTTCACACCAGATTACAGTCTGACTCACTGAAACAGGTTTGTATTTGTGTTTTGTAAAGTTATTATTTATTATATTATTATTTATTACCTATCCACATGGTGGAGTTAATAACTAGCGACGGTCCTCTGAATCTTTATTTCTACTGGTAGACGTGCAGACGAGCGTGAGCGCGTCTCGCTGTGGGACACCACACTGAGCCGTGCTTTGTGGAACATGCCAATAGCCTGAACGGCATCTCCGTTTCTCGGGATACATTTTTCCACTTTGTGCTTCAGGCCGAGGAAAAGATAATATTTGCATAACAGCTGGAAACAAAGAAACTATTGGAGGAAACAGAAGGTTGTGTGATCACCTGATCAGGAAGGACTGACATGTTACAGAGCCTGACACGATTCATTTAAACTCTCCTTTTCCATAATCCACGCTGGCGTTCAGAGAGCCCCGTGTCTGCTGTGCTGCTCCACACACACTGTGTCATACTGTCATCCAGCTCCGAGGGTCAACGACGGGATGTCTCTGCTTACTGAACTGTCAGCGAGGGTTTAACATCACCAGGTGTTACGTTTGACTTGTCAGTGTCATAAACGGGATGTTTTCATCCAGCTGAGGCCGATCCACAATCAGCTGCCTCTGGCTGCATAAAACTAAACAGTCAAAGTGCTCCAAAAATAAAAGTATGCTTGAGTATATTATAACATATCACAGAGTGGAATATTATCAATTATTCTATTCAAGGGACGGACTTCTTTAAAAGATAAATAAACATATATTTAAATGATAAAATCCTCTCATTAAGACGTATCTTTTATTGGATATAAAATATTTCATTTCTATTGAAGGTTGAGCTGAAAGAACAAACAGAATATCAGAACAGTAGTTCTGCTCAACAGCTCAGTTTGTTGGATAAATTCTGCTGTAGATTCATATCAGAGCTGCTGATGTTGGCACTGAAGGATTATGAGTGTTACTGAATGCAAAATGCTGAATTAGGGTTGTAAAGCAATAAAACACCATTCTGATTCTGATTCTGATTAAAGAAAAAGGACATGAAACCACCCATGCTCAATCTGCATCTATAGTTGGAGAGAAATGAGCGTCATAAATGAACATTTTAGAGGTCGAAGTAGAGAAGTAATAGAGTACTTTACTCTTCTACTCATTCTCAAACTGTCATTTTAATAAAGTCTTCAGGTAAACAGATACTTGTTTTAGAAAATGCTAAATATATTTTAGATGTAAAATCTTTGACCTCAGCAGTAACTAATATAACTTGAGCTGTGAGAGATGTAGAGAAACACTGAACTAAAACACTAAAACAGAGTCTGAAGACATCGTTTCTTATTATTATTCACACGCACCAGCCAGCGGTGCTTTGGGGCCTCATGGAGGGAACAAGTGGCCCGGGCTGCTGGCGCTGAGGCCCGCTAGGTAGTTAGCTAGTGAGTGCGTCAACGGACAGAGAGGCGCTGCACGGTGGAGCACGGGGATGCACGGTGGAGCACGGTGATGTAGGGTGGCGCACGGTGATGCACGGTGGAGCACGGTGATGTAGGGTGGCGCACGGTGGCGCACGGGGATGCACGGTAATGCACGGTGGAGCACGGTGGCGCACGGGAATGCACGGTAATGCACGGTGGAGCACGGTGGCGCACGGTGATGCACGGTGGAGCACGGTGATGCACGGTGACGCACGGTGGTGGACGGTGGCGCACGGTGATGCACGGCGATGCACGGTGGAGCACGGTGATGCACGGTGACGCACGGTGGTGGACGGTGGCGCACGGTGATGCACGGTGGTAGACGGTGGCGCACGGTGATGCACGGTGGAGCACGGTGATGCACGGTGACGCACGGTGGTGGACGGTGGCGCACGGTGATGCACGGTGGTAGACGGTGGCGCACGGTGATGCACGGTGATGCACGGTGACGCACGGTGGTGGACGGTGGCGCACGGTGATGCACGGTGGTAGACGGTGGCGCACGGTGACGCACGGTGATGCACGGTGCCGCACGGTGATGCACGGTGCCGCACGGTGGTAAACGGCGGCGGCTCCGCTGGACTCGGACCGGACCGGACCGGGTGGCCCGGTGGCCACAGAGGGCCGCTCTGTGTTCACTCTGTGTTCACTCTGTGTGTTAAGTCTGTGTGTTCACTGTGACTTTATGAGTGATGACAGAGAGGAAGGGTTCTGTTTGGCTGCTCTCTAACCCCTCTAACCTGCACCGCTGCAGCTGGATGCGGACTAATGAAATAATTCACCTTGATGAATGAGAGACGCGCTTAAAGTCGACATCAGCTTTTAATCAGCGCGGGAAAACAAGCTCAACACTTCGATGACACCATAATTAACCAAACAGGTTTAACAGCCCGGAGATTATGATGGAGTGAACTTTCCCTCTCACTACTACTCACTATGCTGCCACGAGGACGGAGCCGGAGGACAGAAATAACACAAATAAAAGAATAAAACGGTTATTATGATGATGATGATGATTATTATTATTATTGTTTTCATTGTTTTTATAGCTTTCAGAGAAAATGTTTAATATGGTAACAAGTCTCTCTGAGAGAAACGAGCAGCAGAGTCTGAAACACTCAGAGTGATATTTATTTTTTAACTTCAACTTTTTAAAAGTTGATTTTAAACTTAATTCACCATGTCAGCTTTTTTTAAATTACTATTACTATTTTTACAAATACTAATAAATGTATTATAATCTATTAACCGGCTGGTATTTATGTTTTTCCATTTAATATTCTAGTTATTTTCATTTGTAAATTATTAATACGGATGTTTCACTTTTTAATCAACAATGAAAAGTCATATGATAAATTATTTATTACCATTATTAAATCAATTTAATACGTTACAAATGATGCCTTATATAATATATAAATATATAATATTATATAAAGCAGAAGTCGACCAAAGAGGAGTGTTTGGATCTATTTCTATAGTCCACATTTACATTTTCTCCTTTTTACTACAAACAGTTTAAAGAGATGAAAACTCCTCTTTATTATTTATATATTATTTATCTATTATGAATATATTATTTATATATTTATATTATATATATATTTATATATTATTATAGGACAGTATGCAGCGCGGTATTTCTTCTAAAGGAGTTCTTTATTCCGGAGCAGCTCAACTTTCTCTATAATTAGAACTAAATATGTTGTTATATTATTTATTGTATTATATTTCAGCGGTTTGTGATAAATGCAATAAACTGAAGAAAGGTTTTAATATTTAAACTCTGATATATATTTTCATAATAATCTGATGAAGTAAAAATGTTCGATGATTAAAATGATTTTGTGAAAGTTAATGAACTGACTATTATAATAATATAACTATTATAAAACATGGAGCGTTTCTGACACATTTATTTAATGTTTTACACTGCAAACATTTAAATCTGTTTATTTCACTACTACATAAATACTACATATATACTACAAGTACTACACATATACTACACATATACTACAAGTACTACACATATACTACAAGTACTACACATATACTACACATATACTACAAGTACTACACATATACTACAAGTACTACACATATACTACACATATACTACAAGTACTACACATATACTACATATATACTACATGTACTACACTGTTAAGAGTTTCCCAGTAAAATACCAGTAAAGAACCTTTATGTGTGTTTAGGTTAACCTTTATGTTACTGTAAAATTAACATTATTATACTGTCCCTATTTACAGCTTTATACTGTTAATGAAAAATACTGTTTTATTTAATTAATGTCACAGTATGTTACAGTTAATTTACTGTTTAAAGATACATTATATAACTGTTTATCACCTTTCTTTTACATTATCTTACTGATTTGTTTTAATGCACTATTTATTTTTTACATACATTTTAATAAACATTATTTTGTGCCTATAGATGAATAGACTTAGCAGGTTACAGACATAGGAAGAGTCACACTAAATACAATTAAAGGCTCTAATAGACTTGTTGTGTGTCTCTAGCTGCTACAAGCACAGAATGCAAAATGAATTACTGTTAATACAAAAGAAAACCTGTTAAATATATTATATTATAATTATAATGCATTCGTAATAAACATCCCTTTCCTGCTGATCAGCTGTCTAAAGTCTCATCAGTAACAGCTTCATGCAGGATTGGTTGAGTTCTGGGACCTGATCTGCTCATGTGAGGCTTGTTCATTGAACATGATTGTAAAATATAATAATAATAATAATATATAATATATATAATAATATATAATATATAATATAATAAATGATGAGCTCACATGTTGTTCTGGTTTCATTCTGTGCTTGTAGCAGCTAGAGACACACAACAAGTCTATTATAGCCTTTTCCTAACAACCTTTAATTGTATTTAGTGTGAGTATTCCTATGTCTGTAACCTGCTAAGTCTATTCACCTACAGGCACAAAATAATGTTTATTAAAATGTATGTAAAAAATAAATAGTGCATTAAAACAAATCAGTAAGATCATGACAGCTGTGAAATGAATTAAATAAAACAGTATTTTTCATTAACAGTACAAAGCTGTAAATAGGGACAGTATAATAATGTTAATTTGACAGTAACATAAAGGCAACCTAAACACACATAAAGGTTCTTTACTCTTATTTTAATGGGACATTATGAACAGTGTAGCTTTCATTTTTAGCGTGTTTTTATTTTCTAATCTTTAATGTTTTAATGTTTTTATAACTGTTTTAATTATGTCTTAATGTTCTTTTGCATTTAGTCACAATATTCTTGAATGTTTCTGTAAAGCACTTTGAGTTGTTGCTGAGATGTGCTCTGCAGAGAAAGCTGCCTCACTACAGGCCTTGTTATAGTTCCTACCTGTGGATACACATATATATACAGTATATGTATACTGTATATATGTGTGTATATAGTGTATATGTGTGTGTGTATATAGTGTTCCTACCGGCTGGCAGGACGTTCCTCATCCGGAGGTAGCTGCTGGTGAGCCGGATGATGGAGGCCTTGTCCAGCTGGGAGGTGATGGCTGATGGAAGAGGCAGCAGCTTCGCCAGCTCGTAGAACTCTCCGTTCTCCTTCTCTCTGCGGGTCTTCGCAGCGTTCTTACATTTCTCCTTCATCCTCTCCAAGTGAATGATTAATTAATGATTCTGATTAATGATGATCTCCTTCATCCTCTCTGGAGAGGTTCAGGTCATCCTCTGGAGGTTCAGATTAATGAGGATTCTGATGCGTAAACGTGTAGAAGTGTCCAGACTGAACCTCATGGAACAAACACAGAGGAGTTACTGAGGGGAGAGAGGAACATCCAGGAACATCCCTTAATAATGTCCCTTAATGTCCCTTAATAAAGACACTTAAAGACACTTAATGTCCCTTAAAGTCCCTTAAAGCCACACTGAGATAAAGTCAGAGCCGGTTCTCCATCAGCCGCTCAGCGTCCAAACACCAGAGAAGACCCGAACATGTCCAACCCAGTCCATCAGCGGCTCCTTCAACAGTCCACCGGTCCAGCAGATAAACTCCCCGTCCTCTCCCGGTGTTCTCCCGGTGTTCTCCCGGTGCTGAGGGTTGATCCAGTCTCAGTCTCTCCGGACGCAGCGCAGCCTCCCGGTCACCGGAGAGGAAACTAACGGAACACTAACACACCAAGTTATCAAGTTATCAGAGGCGGGTTGTGACCCAACAGAACCGAACTACAGATACAGAGACCCGAACCGAACCGAACCGAACCCAACCGAACTGAACTGAACTCAACACCCCTCAGACCACCTCTCTCTCTCTTTCTCTCTCTCTGCGCCTGGGCGTCTCTGTGTGCGTGTGTGTGTGCGCGCGCGCGTGCGTATGTGCGTGCGTGTGTGTGCGTGTGTCGGCTGCAGGCTACAATATTTACAGATATTAAGAAAATATAATTAAAACAAAATAAATTCAACAAATACATGTTTTTGCTTTTATATATATTTACATATATATATATACACTGTATATTTATATATATATATATATATTGTATATATATACAGTATATATATACTGTATATATATACTGTATATACAATATTTATATATATATAAATACTGTATATATATACAGTATTTATATATATATACTGTATATATACAGTATATATATAAAAGTGCATACAGTGCACGTTAGACTGAGTTAGTGGAGTGACTCTGCTAAACTCATTTTTAACAGTCTCTTCTGCTCTTGTTTAATAGTCCCATATCTCAGCTGTTATTCTGCACTATATTCACTTTTAACAGTTTTCTTCATCTCCTTGTATTTTTATATCTGGTATATGTTTTTGTACTTTGCACTACTAACTTTTTTACTGCCTTTTTACGAACATGTTTTGCACCATGGAACTGTGATGCTGGAAACTGGAATTTCCCTCTGGATCAATAAAGTTACTATCTATATCTATATAGATATAGATATTATAGAGCTACTTCTGGGTCAGCTGTAGGCTCCTATAGGCTATAACCTGTAACCTGTAACCTGTAACATGTAACCTGTAGGCTGTAGGCTGTAGCCTGTAGGCTGTAGCCCGTAGCCTGTAGGCCGTAGCCTGTAGCCTGTAGGCTGTAGCCTGTAGGCTGTAGGCTGTAGCCTGTAGCCTGTAGGCTGTAGCCTGTAGGCTGTAGGCTGTAGCCCGTAGCCTGTAGGCTGTAGCCTGTAGCCTGTAGCCTGTAGGCTGTAGGCTGTAGGCTGTAGCCTGTAGCCTGTAGGCTGTTCTACAGCGTCTCTGTTTATTGATTAATGTGACGGATTCAGGCTTTCTTTCTGTAAATGGAGGAAAAACAGGTCAAACATGATTCAAGTTAAAGTTAAACTGTTTTAAACATTAAACATTTACTGCATCCTTTCATCAAATAGTCTATATGTTATTCTATGTGATTGTATGTGATTGCATGTGATTGTATGTGATTGTATGTTATTCTATGTTATTCTATGTGATTGTATGTGATTGTATGTGATTGTATGTGATTCTATGTTATTCTGTTATTCTATGTGATTCTATGTTATTCTATGTGATTGTATGTGATTGTATGTGATTGTATGTGATTGTATGTTATTCTATGTGATTGTATGTTATTCTATGTGATTCTATGTTATTCTATGTGATTCTATGTTATTCTATGTGATTCTATGTGATTGTATGTTATTGTATGTTATTCTATGTTATTCTATGTGATTGTATGTTATTGTATGTTATTCTATGTTATTCTATGTGATTGTATGTGATTGTATGCTATTCTATGTTATTCTATGTGATTGTATGTTATTGTATGTTATTCTATGTGATTGTATGTGATTGTATGTTATTCTATGTTATTCTATGTGATTGTATGTTATTGTATGTTATTCTATGTGATTCTGTGTGATTGTATGTTATTGATTTTACGGTGACAGCAGAGAGCTGACGGTAGAGGAGGACAGATAAAGCTCCCCAGCTGGACTCTTATTAGGAATGTTCTGATTATACGTAGTCCTGGTCTGAAACCCAGCGGACCCCCCACCCTCAGGGATAGACCCCGGGGCCGGGCGGGGCGGGCCAGGACCAGGAGGTTCTCGGGGTTAAGGCGTCTCACTTCATCTGAACCCGAGTGGTGCGGGAACCAGAACACCTTAGGTCAAAGCAGCAGGCGTTCCATTCACTGGAACGTAAGTCCATCTGTGGCAATAAGAGGAAGCCTGCCACGAGTCTGGTGACGTAGTTTTGAGAGACACACACCGGGCGGGCCGGATGGGAGGTGGACGGGTCCAACGAATACCAGGCTTTCATCCAGGAGACGCTGTTAGTGTTCCGTGTTCACAACATTCAGAGTCTCTCTCTGTACAGACGCACGGAGGAGCTTTAACCAACCGTGGAGTTCTCTCCTAAACACAACTACAGTGGTTCTGATGCCTGATCCGAAAGTGAGGCCAGGCGGCGGTATGTGATGAGTTGGGATAAGAGCGTGTTGCCTGGACAGACCTGGTAGAGCTGGACATGAAGTGAGGGTGAACTGGGCTGGACATGAAGGGAGGGTGAACTGGGCCATACATGTGTCCATCGGTGCTCACAAGGTCATTGGTCAGTCTGGCTCTGTTCACTCAGGAGTGTTCTGAAGCAGTGGACCGGTTCTGGAAGGCCAGCACGGCTGCAGCTTTGGTGGTTGCTGAAGCAAAGACCCAGGTGTGTGAGGAGGTCAGGAGACCAGGAGGTTCTGGCAGGGCTGCGTTGAGCAGGGGAGGAGAACCGCTGACCCTCAACCTAATTATTGGGTGGTGGTTCCCATTTTTAGAAAGGGGGACCGCAGGGTGTTCAGTATCAGGTGTGAGCATCACACTGCTCATTCTCCCTGAAGCTCAAGCCTGCTGGGTACCAGAGAGGAGGCTTAGAACCTCAGATCCAGAAGGACTCTGTCCTGGTCCTGGACCAGATTTTCTCCCCCTGCTCGGTTACTTGAGGGGTCATGTGAGTTTGTTCCTTATAGAATCTCTATAAACAGACTCATGTGGAATCTGGAGGCAACGGTACCAGAGTTCAGCATCGGAAGCGTTCTGGTTTCCGTCTGTAGTCCGAGTAGAATCGACCAATCACGTTGGAGCAGGTTTGGGTCGACTAACCTCCCGGCTACCATCTGACGATGATTCAGCTTTTAGTTAGTTTAAAATCATCTTGTAAACTTCGGACACGTCGTCTCTCAACTCCAACTCCAGTCTCGGGCCTCGAGTCGCTAATCGGACCGTAAACAATGAGCAGCGCACGGAAGAGGAAGTCTTGGCTCAGATATCTGCCGGCTACACCGGAACCCCAGAAACACTGCACAGCCCTCTGCCCCCCAGAGGCCGATCCGTCATCAGGCCGAGAACCGATGGGCCTGAAATCAGTCCTTAAACAACCAGCGTCAGATCTGTGTCCATATTCAGGAAGTCAAGCACGTCTTCGTCGGGTGTCGGGCTCCAGCAGGGACCGGATCTCAAGACGCAGCCAGGCGGAGGAGAGGATCCGGTTTGGACACCTCAGATTCACAGATAATGTGGTTCTGTTGGCTTCATCCAACCTTGACCTCCCATCATGCACCGGGGCGGTCTGCAGCACCTCCAGGTCCGAGGTTCTCTGCCAGACAGCGGTGGACGGCTCCCTCCACGTCGCTGAAGGAATTCAGGGAGTTTTTCTGTTGCAAACACTCGAAGGAGTTCCACCTCTAAAGGTCACGTTCTGAAAACTGCAGTGCACCCTGGGAATTACTTTTTGGCCCAACATATTTCAAGCAAATGCTGGAGACGGTTCAAACAGACTGAAGAGAACTAGAAGATATCACAGCTGAAGATGTGCCACATACAGATACATATATAAATACACAGGCAGCATATGAACAGCATTTATGAATCTTATATGAGCACGTTTTACCAGTTATGACTTATAAAATACTCTATAACGTTATAAAATACTGTAATGAAGAGTAGAACAGATCATTTGGTCTCCCTGTGAGTGAGGATAAGTCATTTTAATCTATCACTATATACTCTGAACTATATCAGTCATTGTCCGTCTCAACAGGACGTTTAACCAACACGTTAAGGTTGTGTTAATCCCGTCTGAACGGTTCAGAGTGTCTGAGCCGGAGAACTGGAGGAGAAATGTTCCTCTCGCTGCTGAAGGCAGCTTTCATAAGAGAGTAATCAGTCCATTTATTTGCATTGGCTGTAATAGTCCGGCTATCACGTTCTGCGTGGCTGTCAGCGCTGATGGATGAACATTGCTCCGGCTGGAGGAGGAAAATCTTTACTCCACGACTCACTGAGGAGTTTCTGAATGTGCAGTTAGACTCTCTGAGAGCTCTGAACACCTGGAAGTACCACGGGGTTCTGCTTCTGCTTCTTGTTGTTGTTTAGATGTCGGTGTCGATATACTCTGAGGAACACCTCACTATAGATTATAGTTCAGTTCAACAGGACCAAAGCTTACAGCCTCCAGAATAAGCAGAGATGAATCAATCCAAACATTATGATTTATTAATGTTGGATTATATGAGATGTCAACGCTGTTACGGCTTTAACATTTAATCAGTCGGGATGATTTAGGTCTCATGAGTGGAAATTACATTTCAACTGTTAAATGTTGTTTAAATGTTAATTTAAGATATCTGTAAAACTATTTACTTTTCATTGTGACATGTCACAGATTCATCTTCACAAGTAGAAACTACATTTTGACTGGTCAGAACTGCTGTCCACATATCTTTGATTTAATTACAGATATCAGTTAATCCTTTTTCACATGTTGAGAAAAGGTTGTGACTAAACTGAAAATGTAATTTAACATTTCAGAAATCAACAATTGACATTTCCTCCACTGAGAATTGAATTATAGATAATAATTAGAATTTTAACACGTTTCATTCCGTCACATTTGAAGTGTAGATATCTGTGATTGAGTTTGAATAGAAGTCAATGGTAAAAGGTGACTAATTGTGATTTAGTTACAGATATCTACCATAAACATTCTCACTGAGAAATGTATTTATTGATCAAGATTCATATTTTGATTAGTGAGAAATGATTTGTACATTTAAAACTACATGATGGACACGTTGATATCGACAGTCGTTATTACCACTTCTGATTAAATATTAAAAACACTTAATATCATACAGGTATATCCAATAAACTGTTAATGTGTTATCTATGCTAACAGGGTAACACATACGAGGCAAAGAGTTCTGTTAGTGCTGTTAGTCATTAAAATACTTAATCACACATGTTTTATCTGTTCTAAATGAACCTTAAAGGGAGATTAGTCCAGTATTTAATCCTTTTATCAACATGGGAGAGGACTAATATGCTGCTTTATGTAAAAGTATGTATATCAATATATGAATCAATGACAGATATTGATCCAGAAACTATGACTTGCCCCAAACTGCATGTGATGATCATAAAGTGGGCATGTCTGTAAAGGGGAGACCCAGAGAACCCATTTACATTCACTGATCTGGAGGTCAGAGGTCAAGGGACCCCTTTGAACATGGACATGACAGTTAGGAGCGTTATTTAACCTCCTTCATGACCAGCTAGTCTGACATGGTTGGTACCGATGGATTCCTTTAAAACGGAGCTGCTACAACCTGCAAAAGATCGACTGCATTAATGCGTTAAAGAAATTCGTGGCGTTAAAAGGACTTTGCGTCAACGTGTTATTATGGGGTTAACTCTGACAGGCCTGGTTTCTGTGCGAGAGACCTACAGGGATATCATCAGTTTCCTTTATGGTGCTTACTTGTCTTAACTACAGCTGCTTCAGTTTGAATATGTACATAAAACAAATACTACTAATAAAGCATGTCTACAGGGATAGATCCATCAGCAGCATCCTGTAGGAGTTCAGGTAACGGGGGGGGTGAGAAGAGTCTTTCATAATGTTGGTGGCCCTGCTGGAGCAGTGCTTTTTAATCAATGTCCCTTTTCTGCTGTTCTCACCAGTTGCTGTAGGGTCAGAGGGTCTCCAAGGGTCTCCGAGGGTCTCCGAGGGTCTCCGAGGGTCTCCGAGGTGACGCGGTGTCCGTACGAACAGTAATGCAACTTGTCAGGATGTGTTCTGGAGGTGTCAGCGACTCCGTCTGAGGAGACCTGGCTGTGGAACTGGAGGGTGGCCAGTTCAAGTCCCACATGGACGGAGTACGGAGCGTGGACCGTGACATAAATGTGAAATCAAATCCCCCAGTAGATAAATAAAGTAGTTTTTCCTCCTCTTTCTTTTCCTTCACGTTCTACAGGTGCCCCATGTGGGAGTGGGGGAGCCTGGCTTTCCTCACGCAACGCAGGAAGTGGAGATGCTGTTGGACTTTCTGGACTCTGTAGGTGGTGTTGAGAGACCAGCGGAGGTTATGAACATACAGACATGTGGAATCTTTACTGCAGAGCCGTTGATGAGACGTGGGGAGGGATCGTATAGTTCTGAAGTCAATGATTGTCCCCTTTGGACTTTAAAGACATTGTCCACACAGCAAGCTGTCTCTGTGTGCAGACGCCTCACTGCTGGTAATACAGATGTTGTACCAGCAGCAGATGTGATGATGTGATCTGAGCTGTGTTTAGCAGAGCAGTCGTGGGTCATCACAGGGAGAAGACTCATGGTGCTGGTGATGGTGCTCATGGTGGTGGTGATAGTGGTGTTAGTGCCAATCCAAACTGTCTGGGGTCTTAAAGTTCCTGTTTGTAACTTCTTCCACGTATAAATCATTGCTGGTCACATCCAGCAGAGACAGCCTCAGGGGAATGATGGTTTAATCAGTAAACAGCATTCTTACATACTGTAGGTGTTTTCATGTTCCAGAGGAGATGGTAGATCTGCAGACTGATCAGGGTCTACATGGATCTGATAAGTCCAGATGAGCAGCCTCTCCAAGCAGGACTGTGATGATGATCACTCAGTGAAGACCTCTGCTGGCTGCTCAGACCTGGTGTATTACTGGATGTTAGTGAGGAAGAGGGTCACATTGGCACATTGTTCAAACGGTGCATAAAACTCATTCGGCACATTAGATCGTAGTCAGTGATGTTCTGTTGCCTCCGCAGGACGTTGGTGTTTCCAACATCCTCCCTCAGAGCGACCTTGAGGGGAGTAAATACATATTTCAGATTTCACCAACTGGCCCAACAGTGGGTCAGAAACATCTCAGAATATGAATATGTATTTGTATTGTGATGCTGCCCTCTGGTGGAGAGCCTGCAGTAGCACAGCTGTGTCTCTTTGGACGAAGTCACTGTTGAGCTTTACCTCAGGCTTTACAGAACTCTCCTTCATGTGGGTTTGAGCCCCGGCCGTGGAGCTCCAGACTTTAAGGCTCAGTTTAAGGTCTATATTCATTTAGTGTAACTGAAATGTTCCCCTGTTTATATTCTGAAGCCTCTCAGTCCCAGACGACAGTGACCGGAGGGCTGTGTGAGTTACTGCTGCTGGATAGAGACGTTAGCTCTTCCTCCAGAGGTGAGACTTTAGCTCTACACACCTTCATCTCGTCAGCGTTAGACTCCACTGACTCCTCAGAGTCTCAGCCTTCGACCCTTTT
>JAUPFX010000018.1:467500-540000 GCA_036937225.1 Sebastes paucispinis
TCACTGATGATGTCCTCTGAATGTTTTCCAGATTAAAATGCCAAAGAAAAGCAGAGTGAAGATGGTGAGGAGACGGAGCAGTCATGATGATGATGATGATGATGATGATGAGCAGCTCCCTCCTAAACAGAGCAAGGTGACGCCCAGCGACGCCCCGTCTCCTCTGTGCTTCAGCAGCCCGGCCGACCTGTTCCAGAGCCTGGTTCAGCCCATGGAGCCGGAGCAGTTCT
The DNA here is from genome assembly GCA_036937225.1 of Sebastes paucispinis. Classification (NCBI taxonomy): domain Eukaryota; kingdom Metazoa; phylum Chordata; class Actinopteri; order Perciformes; family Sebastidae; genus Sebastes; species Sebastes paucispinis. The sequence continues at coordinate 467,731 of JAUPFX010000018.1, forward strand.
TCAGGGAGTACTGGGAGAAGAAGCCCCTCCACCTGCAGAGGTCCGACCCCGACACCGCCTCCTACTACCGCTCTCTGTTCCAGCTGTCCGACCTGCAGAGCCTCTGTTCTCAGCACCTGGAGTACTACCGGGACGTCAACGTGGTCCGCTGCATCAACGGCAAGAAGAAGGTGCTCAACAAGCAGGGCCGGGTGAAGAGCAGCGTTCTCCACAAGAACTTTGTTCAGAATAAAGCCACCATCCAGTTCCACCAGCCGCAGAGGTTCAAGGTGAGGGAGTGATCACTATCGCTGCACTAATCCAGATCCAGATTGTAATGTGGCTCACGTGAATGTTAGTTGGTTCCTTCCTGTGTGTTGTCAGGACGAGTTGTGGAGGATCCAGGAGAAGCTGGAGTGTTTCTTCGGAGGCTTGGTGGGCTCTAACGTCTACATCACACCTCAGGAGTCTCAGGGTCTTCCAGCTCACTACGATGATGTCGAGGTACCGGACTCACTCAGCAGCCAAAGACATACAGCATCTTAGACCGTACAGCATCTTAGACCGTACAGCATCTTAGACCGTACAGCATCTTAGACCGTACAGCATCTTAGACCGTACAGCATCTTAGACCGTACAGTAGGAAGAACATGTATGAAGTTCCCCTTTAATGTCACTTCCTGACATTGTTGGGGGGTTCTCAGTAACCCTTGGGGGGTTCTCAGTAACCCTTGGGGGGTTCTCAGTAACCCTTGGGGGGTTCTCAGTAACCCTTGAGGAGTTCTCAGTAACCCTTGAGGAGTTCTCAGTAACCCTTGAGGAGTTCTCAGTAACCCTTGGGGGGTTCTCAGTCACATGATATTTTTCCTCATGCTGCTCTTCAGGTCTTTATTCTGCAGCTGGAGGGACAGAAGCGTTGGCTTCTCTACACCCCCACCGTTCCTCTGGCAGCGGAGTACAGCGTGGAGTCAGAGGAGAGGATCGGCAGCCCTACCCACGAGATCACACTGAAGGTACAGCACCAACACTACATACAGTATACTACAGAGAGACGACTACGTCATATACTACAGAGAGACGACTACGTCATATACTACAGAGAGACGACTACGTCATATACTACAGAGAGACGACTACGTCATATACTACAGAGAGACGACTACGTCATATACTACAGAGAGACGACTACGTCATATACTACAGAGAGACGACTACGTCATATACTACAGAGAGACGACTACGTCATATACTACAGAGAGAGAGACGACTACGTCATATACTACAGAGAGACGACTACGTCATATACTACAGAGAGACGACTACGTCATATACTACAGAGAGACGACTACGTCATATACTACAAAGAGACGACTACGTCATATACTACAGAGAGAGAGACGACTACGTCATATACTACAGAGAGACGACTACGTCATATACTACAGAGAGACGACTACGTCATATACTACAGAGAGACGACTACGTCATATACTACAGAGAGAGAGACGACTACGTCATATACTACAGAGAGAGAGACGACTACGTCATATACTACAGAGAGAGAGACGACTACGTCATATACTACAGAGAGAGAGACGACTACGTCATATACTACAGAGAGACGACTACGTCATATACTACAGAGAGACGACTACGTCATATACTACAGAGACGACTACGTCATATACTACAGAGAGAGAGACGACTACGTCATATACTACAGAGAGACGACTACGTCATATACTACAGAGAGAGAGACGACTACGTCATATACTACAGAGAGACGACTACGTCATATACTACAGAGAGAGAGACGACTACGTCATATACTACAGAGAGACGACTACGTCATATACTACAGAGAGAGAGACGACTACGTCATATACTACAGAGAGACGACTACGTCATATACTACAGAGAGACGACTACGTCATATACTACAGAGAGACGACTACGTCATATACTACAAAGAGACGACTACGTCATATACTACAGAGAGAGAGACGACTACGTCATATACTACAGAGAGACGACTACGTCATATACTACAGAGAGACGACTACGTCATATACTACAGAGAGACGACTACGTCATATACTACAGAGAGACGACTACGTCATATACTACAGAGAGAGAGACGACTACGTCATATACTACAGAGAGACGACTACGTCATATACTACAGAGAGACGACTACGTCATATACTACAGAGAGACGACTACGTCATATACTACAAAGAGACGACTACGTCATATACTACAGAGAGAGAGACGACTACGTCATATACTACAGAGAGACGACTACGTCATATACTACAGAGAGACGACTACGTCATATACTACAGAGAGACGACTACGTCATATACTACAGAGAGAGAGACGACTACGTCATATACTACAGAGAGAGAGACGACTACGTCATATACTACAGAGAGAGAGACGACTACGTCATATACTACAGAGAGAGAGACGACTACGTCATATACTACAGAGAGACGACTACGTCATATACTACAGAGAGACGACTACGTCATATACTACAGAGACGACTACGTCATATACTACAGAGAGAGAGACGACTACGTCATATACTACAGAGAGACGACTACGTCATATACTACAGAGAGAGAGACGACTACGTCATATACTACAGAGAGACGACTACGTCATATACTACAGAGAGAGAGACGACTACGTCATATACTACAGAGAGACGACTACGTCATATACTACAGAGAGAGAGACGACTACGTCATATACTACAGAGAGACGACTACGTCATATACTACAGAGAGACGACTACGTCATATACTACAGAGAGACGACTACGTCATATACTACAAAGAGACGACTACGTCATATACTACAGAGAGAGAGACGACTACGTCATATACTACAGAGAGACGACTACGTCATATACTACAGAGAGACGACTACGTCATATACTACAGAGAGACGACTACGTCATATACTACAGAGAGAGAGACGACTACGTCATATACTACAGAGAGAGAGACGACTACGTCATATACTACAGAGAGAGAGACGACTACGTCATATACTACAGAGAGAGAGACGACTACGTCATATACTACAGAGAGACGACTACGTCATATACTACAGAGAGACGACTACGTCATATACTACAGAGACGACTACGTCATATACTACAGAGAGAGAGACGACTACGTCATATACTACAGAGAGACGACTACGTCATATACTACAGAGAGAGAGACGACTACGTCATATACTACAGAGAGACGACTACGTCATATACTACAGAGAGAGAGACGACTACGTCATATACTACAGAGAGACGACTACGTCATATACTACAGAGAGACGACTACGTCATATACTACAGAGAGAGAGACGACTACGTCATATACTACAGAGAGAGAGACGACTACGTCATATACTACAGAGAGACGACTACGTCATATACTACAGAGAGAGAGACGACTACGTCATATACTACAGAGAGACGACTACGTCATATACTACAGAGAGACGACTACGTCATATACTACAGAGAGAGAGACGACTACGTCATATACTACAGAGAGACGACTACGTCATACTACAGAGAGAGACGACTACGTCATATACTACAGAGAGACGACTACGTCATATACTACAGAGAGAGAGACGACTACGTCATATACTACAGAGAGAGAGAGACGACTACGTCATATACTACAGAGAGAGAGACGACTACGTCATATACTACAGAGAGAGAGACAGACAGAAAGAAGATGTCTTTGTGTTCTCCCTCCTCAGGCGGGAGACCTTCTGTACTTCCCCAGAGGAACCATCCATCAGGCCAGCACCCCCGCTGGAGTGGACCACTCCACCCACCTGACCCTCAGCACCTACCAGAGAATGTAAGACAGCTCCTCTGTGTCCTAACCTAACGCCACTGAGTCTGTGTCCATGGACATATAAAGAGACGTCTGTAAATGAACGTCCCAGTAGGACACTTCATTATCCCTCATTTAAATCATGAGGTCCTAAAAGATGTCAAATGAACTACCAGCTGAATACACAGTTATTGTCCTCACCATGATGAACCTGTCCTCTCTCTACCTGTCCTCTCTCTACCTGTCCTCTCTACCTATCCTCTCTCTACCTGTCCTCTCTCTACCTGTCCTCTCTCTACCTGTCCTCTCTACCTATCCTCTCTCTACCTGTCCTCTCTCTACCTGTCCTCTCTACCTGTCCTCTCTCTACCTATCCTCTCTCTACCTGTCCTCTCTACCTGTCCTCTCTCTACCTGTCCTCTCTCTACCTGTCCTCTCTACCTATCCTCTCTCTACCTGTCCTCTCTACCTGTCCTCTCTCACCTGTCCTCTCTACCTGTCCTCTCTCACCTGTCCTCTCTACCTGTCCTCTCTACACCTGTCCTCTCTACCTGTCCTCTCTCACCTGTCCTCTCTACCTGTCCTCTCTACACCTGTCCTCTCTACCTGTCCTCTCTCACCTGTCCTCTCTACCTGTCCTCTCTACACCTGTCCTCTCTACCTGTCCTCTCTACACCTGTCCTCTCTACCTGTCCTCTCTCACCTGTCCTCTCTACCTGTCCTCTCTACCTGTCCTCACCTCAGGTCCTGGGGGGACCTGCTGTTGGACATATTCCCCAGCGTGCTGAGTGACCGCAGTAAGGCTGAAGTCAGCCTGAGACGGGGCATGCCGAGGAGACTCTTACTGGTGAGACTCTCTGTTAGGATCACTGGGGGGACGGGTCAGACCTTCAGACCTGGACCGTTCTGACTGTGTCTGTGTTGCAGGAGGACAATGGAGACGTGGACACCGGCAGGCAGCTGGCCGCTGTCCTCCGGTCTCTGGCTGATGAGATGGAAACAGGGATGCAGGAAGCCCGCTCCACTCACATGAAGAGAGACTTCATCATGAACCGCCTGCCTCCGTTCAGCCAGGAGGAGCTGCCTGCACCATGTGAGCTGCTCTCGGCTTATTATGGGATGTGTTCAGACTACACAGGGCTGTCAATCAAATATCTAATCATTCATCTCAGGAGTTTCTATAGTTAATCATTCATTAACCTGAACCTGACAAAATAAACAATAAATAATTATTACATAAATAAATGTCATTAAATATAACAAAGAAATAATATTAAAATAAATGTGGACATTAATTAAGTGATAAAATGTGACATAAATTGATATTTCTGTTTTAATTTGCTTCTTTATATATTATCTTTGTATTAATTTATTTTTTATCCTGTTTAATTTTCTTTGTTTAATGTATTTATTCATGCTTTCAGTTTTGCATTTATCTTTTATTCATTTTATATTTATTTATAAATGTATGTTTTTATTCATGCATTTATTTCTCTATTTATTTTCGCTGATAGAATTCACTTTGCCAGTTTGTGCGTATGTGCATGTAACTGTGTGTGTGTGTGTGTCACAGCGGGGACGATCCCTGTCTTGGAGGACACGGTGTGTTTGAGGTTTAAAGACCACGTGGTGATAACTGTGGAGCCGAGCCAGGACAGAACTGTAAGTCCATCACGGGTCACATCCTGACACACACTGAGGACTGAAGTCAGTGACGAGCTCACCTGTGTGTGTGTGTGTGTGTGCGTGTGTGTGTGTGTGTTTCAGGATGAGGCCACGGAGCTGGTGGTCTTTGTGTTACATTCTCTGAAGAACCAGAGGGAGAGCCACATGATGGGTGAAGGTAGTGATGAAGAGGAGGAGCAGGACATCTCCAGGGTGAGCTGCTGCTGATCACTGGATCCAGCTGAATCTGGATAGGGATGCACCGATACTGATACCAGTATCAGGCATCAGGTCCGATACTGTGCTCATGTACTCATACTCGTACTCGCAAAACGGCTCCGATACAACGGCTCCGATACCACTTTACGGTGGTGCAGCCGACCCCACTGGGCCGGGATCCCACCTCCCGGCCCTCACTTTCATTGCACCGCGGGGTTTTGCTTGCACCCTCTGACTCACGTGTTAGACTCCTTGATCCGTGTTTCAAGACGGGTCGGGTGGGTTGCCGACATCGCCACAGACCCCTGGCACCTTTCACGTGGGCCGAGCCCCGCCCTGGGGGCACGACAACGCGGTTGGGGTGCACTGAGGACAGTCCGCCCGGTCGACAGTCACACTGGGAGCAGGGAGCTCCGTCCCTCCCTGGCAGGGAGAGAGGGCGCAGCCCTTTGTCCACAATGCGGCGAGTATGCGGCGCACCGCCTCGTATGCGGGACTCCCCAGCCTGCCGTGTGTCGCTCACACCCTCCAGCTGGCTGTTAACGAGGCTCTTTAGGCACAGAGAAGTACTCGTATCGGTACTCGGTATCGGAGAGTAACCAAATGGAAGTACTTGTACTCGGTCTGAAAGAAAGTGGTATCGGTGCATCCCTAGTTCTGGACTACCAAGCCGGGTTTAGGGTTAGGGAGATAACTTCAGGGTTGGTCGCCATGGTAACACATACTGTGTAGAGATAACAGATCAACTCAGAGACTCCATCTTTAAATGTCTTATCATTAGAAAATGAACATTAAAATGACGGGTAATAATAATGATGGAGATTTGACAGCCCTGTCTAACACAGCCGCTGATAGATATCATATATATGATATAAATGAATGTGTCCCCGGTGGTCTTTGTCTCTGCAGGGTCTACAGTTCCCTCTGTCCCACCTCCAGGCCCTGAGGCAGCTTCAACAGGCCCAGCAGCTGACGGTGGCCCAGCTCCAGCTCCCCACTCCGGAGGCCAAAGTGGGTCTGGTCCTGGCTCTGTGGAGTGAGAGTCTGCTGGTGGTGCTGTAGAACACCACTAGATACTACATGAGATACACGTGTGTTGGGTTTGTCTCCTGGCTGCCACAGAGAGCCCGTGTGTTGATGTGAGGTCGGGCTAGCCTCGGTTCCACCAGCTTCTGGAACATCATTTATATATGTGCATATCATGAACTGGATGAAGTTCCCTCTGCTGCAAAGGGAACATCTCCTGCTGCTGCAGCTTCACAATAAAAACATTTAAAAAAACAAGGTGACTTTTATTGATGTTATCTCAGCGAGCTGGACGGTGACCAATATCGGTCATCAATCATACGGTATGTCTACAAACAAGACAACGGATCATCGTGAGGGAGTGATGGAACAAGAAGGAGCAGCAACAGCTGTTAGCGGTTAGCTGGAGCCTGCTACACCATGGATACATAAAGCAGAGACGGGGACTCGAGTCGCATTTAAAGCTGCAGTAGGCAGCATGTTTTTGGCATCACTGGGCAGACATCCCATAATAACCTTTCATCATGTTGTAATTGAAGTGTTGTGAGAGAGAACTAGACTCCTGCTCCTCCTCATGGCTCTGTTTACAGGCTGTAGAACATCTAGCCTGACAGGAGACTTTGACCAATCACAGGTCATTACAGAGAGAGAGCGTTCCTATTGGCTGTTCATTCAACAGGCAGCTCACCAACTCTGATCAAACGATCAAACCAGGCAGGACTGATCAGATACAGATCAATACTCTGTTACTGTAAAGTCTATTTCTCTCCTCAGATGTTGTCAGAATCATCTGGTAGTGAACTGTTAGCTGTCTCAACGTCTGAGGAGATATAAAGACATTACAGTAACAGAATGTTGATTCATATTTGATCAGCGCTGCCTAGTTTGACTGGTTACGCCTGTCAACACTGGGTAACCGCGGTAACCGCTGCACACGTCACCTCTTTTTAACGAGTCTGGCCGACGCGTCGCCTGGAGCTCCTCATGTTTTATTATCATGCAGGCAGACGGGAGGCTGATGAGCTGATGAGCAGCGTCACACGATGGAGGCTGATGAGCTGATGAGCAGCGTCACACGATGGAGGCTGATGAGCTGATGAGCAGCGTGACACGATGGAGGCTGACGAGCAGCGTGACACGATGGAGGCTGATGAGCAGCGTGACACGATGGAGGCTGATGAGCAGCGTCACACGATGGAGGCTGATGAGCTGATGAGCAGCGTGACACGATGGAGGCTGACGAGCAGCGTCACACGATGGAGGCTGACGAGCAGCGTCACACGATGGAGGCTGACGAGCAGCGTGACACGATGGAGGCTGATGAGCAGCGTCACACGATGGAGGCTGATGAGCTGATGAGCAGCGTGACACGATGGAGGCTGACGAGCAGCGTGACACGATGGAGGCTGACGAGCAGCGTGACACGATGGAGGCTGATGAGCTGATGAGCAGCGTCACACGATGGAGGCTGACGAGCAGCGTCACACGATGGAGGCTGACGAGCAGCGTCACACGATGGAGGCTGACGAGCAGCGTGACACGATGGAGGCTGATGAGCAGCGTCACACGATGGAGGCTGACGAGCAGCGTCACACGATGGAGGCTGACGAGCTGATGAGCAGCGTGACACGATGGAGGCTGACGAGCAGCGTGACACGATGGAGGCTGACGAGCAGCGTCACACGATGGAGGCTGACGAGCAGCGTGACACGATGGAGGCTGACGAGCAGCGTCACACGATGGAGGCTGACGAGCAGCGTCACACGATGGAGGCTGACGAGCAGCGTCACACGATGGAGGCTGACGAGCAGCGTGACACGATGGAGGCTGACGAGCAGCGTGACACGATGGAGGCTGACGAGCAGCGTGACACGATGGAGGCTGACGAGCAGCGTGACATGATGGAGGCTGTTGGGATGGATTTTATAGATCTGCTGTTCCCAGAAAAAATAGACTTGTATATGTGGATCACGTTGACGTGGTAATAAGAAGAGAAAGCTACAGTTGGTCGGTCGGTCAGAGGGTATCTCTTTAACTGTGATGTGGTCGGTCAGAGGGTATCCCTTTAACTGTGATGCTGTCGGTCAGAGGGTATCCCTTTAACTGTGATGTGGTGGGTCAGAGGGTATCCCTTTAACTGTGATGTGGTGGGTCAGAGGGTATCTCTTTAACTGTACTGCTGTGATGCTGTCGGTCAGAGGGTATCCCTTTAACTGTACTACTGTGATGCTGTCGGTCAGAGGGTATCCCTTTAACTGTGATGTGGTGGGTCAGAGGGTATCTCTTTAACTGTATTGCGGTCGGTCAGAGGGCATCCCTTTTACTGCGGAGGGTTGTGTGGGAACTAGCCTACAGACAGTTAACCTTGACCACATGTTCCAACACTCCAAATAGAGCCTGTAATGATCCCCCCCGCCTAATGACTGACTTCTCTCAGGAAGGAATGCACTATGAATATACACCGCTGCCGTGGGGGAGGAGGTGGTTCTCTTTTACTCTCATGTCATGTGCAGAAAGCTGCAGAAAACGGTTATAACATCAACCACAACATGATCTGCATCAATGAAATCTGGTTTCTATCAACAGGTTCTCTCATGAGCTCAGATCTCTGAACAGTTAGTTTGTTAGTTCTCATTGTTTCACGCAGATTCAACGTGTTTTGGCACATCTGTGTAAAAGAATCAGTACAGTCGACTTTTGCACAACAACCACTTGCACATCTTACACATGCACATTTTCTGTTCACTGTATAAGACTTTACATGTCTTAACATAACTTACTTTACATACTGTCTCTAACCTGTCAGTGTAATAGTCACAACTGTTAGATGGGACATCACAACTCTACTGCATGTCTGCTATAAAGGCAGTAACTCTCCCAGATCTCTTCATTCATTCTAACAATGAGCCGAAGTGACTGAGAACCTCTACAGAACAGTAACACCTACATGTACAAACTGCTCTGCTCTGCGAGACACATCAACTAGTCTTCCCACAATGTTTCACTTTACAGTTCATATGATCCTAAATACATAAATGCTATCCTGTAAAAACCAGTGATTGATATGATGATTCCAGTAGTCTAACCGGGGAGGAAGTTTACTGACATTCCTGCAGTGTGTGGAGGAAACTGTTGGACATGTCGTGACATCAGTACTGACAGATCTGCATGGTTCTGTTCAGGTATAAATCACGGAGGAGGGAGGCTGCAGTAATGGCTAAATTAGAGAGTAGTGACCCAAACATTAGATGGGCTGTTCTTCTCTACACGGCTATCGGCTCTCCTTTATGACCTCACTGACATAAAAACGTCTCGTTAATCAACTATAAGAAGAGAGAGAGAGAGAAAGACATGCAGACCGAAAGCTAGATCAGATATCTACACGATAACACACACAGATTAATAACCAGTCTGATGTTGTGAACACGTTGTGAACACGTTGTGAACACGTTGTGAACATGTGTCCCGTGTGATTAACTGCTGGATGAAGAAGGAATGACGACATGTATTGGCATTGATCAGGATATTTTCCTTCCTATAAATCACACCCCTGTTGTAGTAAACTAGAGTGTCTCTAAAGCTGCAGAATAAAGCTCAACACACCTCGATGATTAATAGCCCACAGCGTGACAGATATTCAGTGAATAACACTTTCGGTGCCGAGCCGTGCGCGCCGAAGGCCCCGAGGCGTTGTTTCAACCCGACGGCGGAGGTTTTATAGCTGCCGTGCTCGCTGAGCGGGATTACAGCAGCCACGTACACGTAACTGCCAGGAACTTCAGACGGCGTGATTCACTATCGGTGTGTCAGTTTTGTTTTGAACACGCTGGACGAGATCTGTGATGTAGACACTGTCTCACCGTGCACGTCTCTGTGCTCACATGTTGACAGATTCCTGAGCTCAGTAAGCAGACAGAGAGAAGCTGCTAATCCTGACATCTGATTACAGACAGAAAGGAAGTGCATTTAATGCATTTAATCAAGTACTTGAGTACAGTTTGGGCCAATATTGTACCTTTAACCCATCACATTTATCTGACAGCAACTGTTAAGATTTCACTTATAAAACACATGATCACATTATAAAATATAAATATGATATATGATGGATTAAAGTGAAGAACAAAATTAAATCTAGCTTCAACGAGCTGTGATATTACAATGATGCTTCTGTGTTAATGTAGGCCTATCAGTTATAATATATAAATATATATACATAAAGGCTGCCAAAGTTAACGTGATAATAAGGCGTTAACGCAAAATCATTTTAACTCCACTAATTTCTTTAACGCTTTAACACAACTGGTGATTTTTAGGTTGTAGCAGCTCAGTATAAAGAGAGAAGATACCGCATACCTTAGATATCATATGAAAACCTAAAAAGAAAGACTGAATGAATCCATCAGTACCAACATGATAATGAATCAATGCTGATCCTAGTGTTGGCTTTTCCCGCCTCAGCCTCCCGACCGCGGCCGGAGGGAACGGGGGAGACGATAACGTTTCTCTCTGCGGAGCCCCGTCACTTCACCAGACACGGGAAACCTCTGTTGGTCTGGAGGAGCTGCAGCAGTTATTTCTGCACAAACGTCCACTGAACATTCACTAGATATTCTCAGAGCTAAACTAACTCTTCTGCAGTGTGGAGTGAGCAGCATGCACGTGAGAGGTGGAGAGAGAGAGAGAAGGAGCACGGTGTGTGAGTGAAGCAGGCAGAGGAGCAGAGGAGCAGAGGAGCAGAGGAGCAGAGACTCCGGTCCTGGAGACCAAAGCTCCGGTCTCCCCCGCGTCCTCCGACCGCGGCCAACATTGTTTAACAGCTTCACTAGATACAACCAAGAGGTTTTGGTGCTTCACTGGAGTTTGTGTTGGAGTCTGAGTCTGAACAGCGGAGACACACGAGAGACCATGAGACACACGAGAGACCATGAGACACACGAGAGACCATGAGACACCGACCAGCAATGATTTATACCTGGAAGAAGTTACTAACAGGAACTTTAAGGTTTCTATAAATATAAATTCCTTGGTTGAGCGACGGAGGAGGAAGCTCAGAGTTTTATAGTAAAAGAGATTAGCAAATAAAATAAGAGTGATGAAATGACACAGATTGGTGGTGATTGGTGGTGATTGGTGGTGTACATGTTGATAACATTGATTCGATCCTTCAGGATAGTGGGGGGGGTGGGATAGCCGCCGGCCTGTTTTTTTTTTTGAGTCTTTTTATTGAGGTGAGAAAATTCCGTGGCAGACACCAAAAACATGCATTAACATACCGCTGCAAAGCCAAGGTTAGCGAACCTGGACCTTACTCACTTATTAGCTCTAACTACCTGTTTGGAAACACACATCTATAACGCTTGGCACACAGACCTCTAATAACAACCGCCTAACAACCGCTCATTATGGGGGCTGCAGCAGGAGATTTACAAATCTCAGGTTCAGCGGCGTTGGACGGATTCCCTTTGCTTGAAAATGGTTATTCCGCGGAGGGCGCGGAGGGCACGGCGAGCTGCGTGATAAAACCGTGTGATTTATTCCCGGCGGCTGATAATTACTGGTGTCTTGTCACCTGTCAGAAATGAATGGACGGGGAGAGTCCGAGGCTGCGGTCTTCGTGCTCTTTACACCGCCGCAGTAAATCTGACATGTTTGTGAAACCGTAAATCACAGCCTGCGATAAAGCCTCCACACTCCCTGGGCTGAACGTTTCAAACAGTCGGAGCTATAAAGGTATGCAGAAGATCAGCAGGGTTACAGAAGAGGTGTGGTAGGACGCTGGAGAGAGGACACCAAACAGGAGACAAAGACAGAAATGAGTGAAAGGCTTTAGTCTCTAGAAGACACTAAACTCTGTCTCAGTTTACACAACGGTTTAAGATCATCTCTCTACACAGCGGTAGAATGTGAACATTTAGAAACACTGATTCTGCCTGTTTAACTAATGAAAGTTAATTCAGAAGACGTGAGCACAGCGTGGAACACAAGGTCGACTATGAATGACTTCAAGGCTGCAGGTCTCCAAGTTTCAACGGAAAAATAAATGACTTACTTCATTAAAAATGAAAGTTTAATAGAAAACACTCCACAAATAATTCAAATCTGTTGAATTTGCACAAATTCTGGAGCAAAGCAAACTGTGCAAAACCTCAGGAGGTGTCTGAGCTAGCCCTAACCTTAACCCTGACTAGGGCTGTCAGAGTTAACAAGATAATAACACGTTAACGCAAAGTTGTTTTAACGCTGCTAATTTCTTTAATGCAGTAACACAACTTGCGATTTTTAGGTTGTAGCAGCTCAGTTTAAAGCGAGAGTGAAGATCCTGGCATCATAGTAAACTACAGAACCTGATGAATCCATCGGTACCAACCATGTCAGACTAGCTGGTCATGAAGAGGTTAAATAACACTCCAAACTGTCATGTCCATGTTCAAAGGGGTCCCTTGACCTCTGACCTCCAGATCAGTGAATGTAAATGGGTTCTATGGGTACCCACGAGTCTCCCCTTTACAGACATGCGCTGCAGTTTGCCATGTTATGATTGGAGCATATAGTTTTATGCTAAATGCAGTACCTATGAGGGTTTCTGATAAGAGTATTAAATCCTGGACTGATCTCCTTTAAGGTTCAATTTAAGGTTTAATTTGTGATTAATAACGATTAACTATTTTAATAGATTGACAGCACTAATCCAAACATTTGCACCGCTCCTGACTGTATACAGTATGTGGGGGTATATGAATATAAAATAACAATCCAAGTCCAACCTGCTCTGATGTTCCAGACACAACAGTGAAGAGGCTCAACGTTCCCACCTCAGATCACTAGTTGAGCTTTTAGAGCTGAAAGTCGGGGCTGTAATTGTTTTAAAGGTTGGCGTCTCAGAGCCGCAACATGGACAATAAAAAGAAGAAGAAGAAGGCAGGAAGGAAGCAATGCTCCTCAACGACCTGTGGTTCAGTGTCTGCAGGGCCTACCCTTTAGTTAGCTGATCTGCTGCACTTGACCAGAAGCCTCGCTGAGCTTCAGTGTAATCACCTTTCACTGCCCAGCACATTATCTGACTCTGCTGCTCTGCTCCACACCGCTCTGAGTCAACCGGACTACATGAAACACAACGGTTCTATATCTAGTAGACATCTGTACCTTTCAGAGTCATTCATAAAAACTGTTTCTAAACTCTTCCAGTATTGTCTAAAGTACATCTTCACTAGCAGCAGGTCGTGAGAGATGGATGGTCTAACCAGGAGCTATTGCAGGTTCTAATTGTAAAATATTTGCCCTTGTTTTTTCCCTCCCTTTGAAGTGTCGGGCTCGCTCTGCTCTTGTCCTCGGGTGCTGCTCGGACCTGATTTATGGGGACGGGTTCCAGGGAAGCTCCCCTAAATTACATGGCCCTTAAACCTGAGCACAGAGAGAGACGGAGAGAGACGGAGAGAGACGGAGAGAGACGGAGAGAGACGGAGAGGGAGAATCAACGCTCGAGAGACAACTAATTGCTAGCTGGACAAATGTAACCGGCCTGCCTCTCTTCACAGCCCTGAGAACACTGAGAACACTGAGAACACGGAGAACACGGAGAACACGGAGAACACGGAGAACACGGAGAACACGGAGAACACTGAGAACAGGGGGAACACGGGGAACAGGGGGAACACGGGGAACAGGGGGAACACGGGGAACAGGGGGAACACGGGGAACACTGAGAACACGGAGAACACTAAGAACACTGAGAACACTGAGAACACTGAGAACAGGGGGAACAGGGGGAACACGGGGAACAGGGGGAACACGGGGAACAGGGGAAACACGGGGAACACTGAGAACACGGAGAACACTGAGAACACTGAGAACACTGAGAACACTGAGAACAGGGGGAACACGGGGAACAGATGGGGACACTTGGATAAATGTGCAATTTGTCATAAACGTCCCGGAGACTAATATTCATGGGACGCATATTTAGATGAATATTCCTTCATTGCTAAGAGGTAACATGGTGCTGTGCAGAGAGAGTCATAATCAGGATACAGCTACAGGGTTCTGTGGATCGACTGACGAGCAGTAAACTCCTCATGGAAAGTAAAAACAGGTAACTGCAGTGGAGGATTAAAGGAGCCAAATGGAATCAGATCCTCTGGAAAGGTGTTAAAGGAAGTGTGAAGTTAATTGCCATCCAAATAATGAGTGTGTTTTGTGAATGTTTTACACTGAAGAGAAGTGTTGAAACAGTTCTGTGAGAGCCTGGAAGGGATGTGAGGGAGAGTCAGAGGAGGAGGAGGAGGAGGAGGTGACAGTGCCATTTGCCTGGAGGGCGCTCATAAACCTGGAGAGGGAGAGAGAGTGCACCATTCCTCACAGGTGACTGTACCATGTGACTTCAAGAGCTTTAAAAAGCAGGCCAACCTGTCCTGTCGAGGTTGTCGGAGTAATCACAAGGCAGCGAGGAGTCAGAGGAGGAGGAGGATACCTGGGCTGTCGGAGCAGCAGCAGATACCGGCAGCCCCGCTGAACACGGCGTTCTGGGTTCAGACTCTTCACTACGGCTACGATACGAGGAGGAAGACTTCACTCTCACTCGCCAGGCGTCCAGGTACTGACACCATGAGCTGCAGCAGCGCTGCAGGATCAGAGTTCTCTGAGGAAGAGCTGGAGCTTGGCGTGCTGGGTCAAGAGGAGGACGAGGGAAGTCACAGCGAGAGCTCCGCCAGCAGCCCCAGCGACCCCGAGGAAGGCCAGACCAAGAAGCGCAATCGGCCCGTCCGCTCCAAAGCTCGAAGAATGGCCGCCAACGTCCGCGAGCGAAAGCGCATCATGGACTACAACCAGGCCTTCAACGCCCTGCGTGTCACTCTGAACCACGACCTCAGCGGCAAACGGCTCTCCAAGATCGCCACGCTACAGAGGGCCATCAACCGCATCTCCGCTCTCTCGGTGTTCCTGAGCTCCAACCCCCCCAGCAAGCCGTGCGCCCACCGGGAGTGCACCAGGTCGTCGGTTGGACCGGCCGCCATGGGGGCATCTCGTCTGGAGCAGACCAGGGTGCCGGTTCCTCGTCTGGAGCACCAGAGCTACGTCCCCTGGCAGTACCAGATGCAGCCACAGCAGGGGCCTCACGTGCACAGGCTGCCCACAGAGCCTCACGTCTACATGGATAACACGGCGTCATCATGCCCCCCGTCGCCACACTACCCTTGTTACCCCACCGAGGGACAGCTTTACGCCTCGTATGGACACTGCGGCAGCCCCCGAGACCATCCGCCCAGCCCGCTGCGGTACCCCCATCAGGTGGGCGAGGGGTTGGGCTACCAGCCGGGCGTATGGGCCTCCTGCACTCAGAAATACATGGACACCTTTGTGGAGCCTTCTCCAGCTCTGGGGCTTCCCTGGCAGGTGAGCTACCTGCAGGAGCCGGAGCACAGCCTCTCTCTGGGCTCCGACGTACTGTAACCACGCAGCGACGTAACCACGTAACCACGTAACCACGTAACCACGTAACCACCGTGAGCCCTGAAGACTGCTGATACCACCGGAGGACTGTTGACTGACCTCAGGGACAAAAAGGTTTTTATGTTGTGCTGTTGAATCAACATTAGTCTCAGTATTACAGTCTGTTATTTCAGAGCAGAGTCGTTGTAAAGCATCACCAGATGTGAACGACAGCGTGACGACAATCAAGACTGCAGAATGTCGTATGCGTTTCAAAATGTTCAATATAAAGAATGTGTCGCTGCCGGAGAGAATGTGTTCTACAGAAGCTGAAATATGTGACATGATGTGACATTACTAAAGATGTGATATGATAAAGAACGTAAGAGCATAAAGAGCCTTTAGACAGATCACATCCTGTACCAGCTACACTCTTCTGGACCCAAAGTTCAACATGTGTTCATATTTATTATCCTCTGTATTCCATAAAGAGTCGCAGCTGTTTCTAAAGTTGTTTGTAAAGTTGTTTGTAAAGTTTGTAAATAATTTTCTAAACTTCAAAATTAAATGTTAAGTGATGTGATTCCTGTTCTGTTTCCTTTCATAACAACCATGATGATGTTTAGTTGTAGATTCTACAGGAGGACGTTCATGAAGCTCTGACGCAACACGCTGTGCTTTACAACTGTGTGTGTGCATGCTTGTCCATGTGTGTGTGTGTGATTATAGCCTCAGGTCAGTAGCCTCCACCACTCTGAGCTGAGATGACAGAGGTCCTTCACTCAGCTGAAAAATGTCCTTACAAGTCCATTCTTGTCATTTTTGTGGGAGAAGAGAAGTCAAGGTGTTATTTACACGCAGCGAAAGAAAAGCGTGCCGACGGGGAGAAGGACGACGCCGACGGGGTTCCTGCCGACGGGGTTCCTGCCGACGGGGTTCCTGCTACGAGAACACAATAATCAATAAGTCATGGAAAGTGCAGTTCGATCTGCTGCTCTGGTTGGTTTAGTGTGTATGTTCTAAGCAGGGCTCTTCTGTAGCAGCTCATGTCAACAGCAGCTCCCCCCCCCCCCCCCCGCTGAGCAGCATGTCATGGAAACAGCTTTAATATCAGACTATAGGACGCAGCCCACCGACAGATTTATGTGGGCTCAGGAAGGAAGACGGAGCGCCGTCATCAGAGCGGTGAAATCCCCCGTCAGGAGGAACTGGGTGTGTGGGAGTGTTTTGAACGTCCCGGAGGTCTGCCCCAGCGAGGGCCCTGAGACGCCGCCCGGGGACGACTACTGCAGGCTGAACGCAGAAATAAATAGTGTGCTGCAGCAACAATTAGCCGGCAGGAAGGAAAGGGAATAGGGACAAAGAGATGAATGGGAGGAGGAGGAGTGAAATAATAGGAAGAGGAGGATGTGTGTGGTGAGAAAAAGGAGGAGAGCGACCCGTCGTTCAGCTTCTTCACAGACGTGAATCACTCCAGAAGCTTGAGTCACCAGCGAGAGACGAGTGTGGCTGACAGCACTCAGTGACGGCATGTCTCTTCCTCCTCCCTCTCTGGCACACAGCTCTCCTCTCACTCACTACACCGCCTCTTCATCTCGTCTGGGTCCTCCACCGACTCCACGGAGAAAGTGATGATAGCACCACAACTCTGTCTAGTGCTTAGTTCCACTACAGTTTACACTTCTGTCTTTCTTTCTTCATTTGTTACCTCAATGCAGAAAATGAGGAAGGGCGCCTACCGGCATTTCTTTTTAAAATGATTATTATTATGTGTTTAGAGGGCGACCAGCGCCCCCAGAAGGTGACCCCCTAGGCGACCCCCTGTATGGCCTATATGCCTTAAGCCGGCCCTGTAAATAAGAGTGTAACAGCCTGGCTCTTTGTTTCCTTAGAGAAAGGAACTTATGGATTTACTTACTAACTAAGCTGATAAACACAAGAAAAACAACATTTCCAAAAACAGCCCATTTTATTAGACCTGTTTATCAGATGAAGTCATCAGATTATTATTATTATTATTATATCATTAGCCTACATCTCCGTTTAGATTTAAGTGACGCCGTTTAGCATTTATAACGAAGGTTGCATAAGACATGTCAGTCTAATGTCAACGTTGGCGCGGTGAAACGCAGCGGAAACCATTAGTTGATTAATCGATTGATAGGAAATTAAAGCTAGGATCGGTAATGTTGAGAAACTAGCAAGAGTACGTTACATTTAAAAAATGATCCAACCTTTAAACTCATCACGGTGCTGCCGTCTCTTCTCCAATGAAAGACGCTAGCAGCTCCAGAAGTCCCTGAATCTAGAGAGGAAGTCACCAAATCATCAACACTGACAGTCCGTCCTCCAGTCCTCCCTCCAGAGACACTCCCCAACACGACCATTACAAACGTACACAACCAACATAGCAGCTGGACGAAGACTCTGGTGATGAACTATGAGTGCACGGGCAGCGTGCGCTAGTGATGTCACAATACTAGAAATGTAGTAGTCGATACCGGTAAAATTCCACGAGTCTCGATCCCAATCCCATACCGCAGTATAAAACTAGAGTAACAGAATAAATGACCTGTATTTCAACATTGACTGCTTCACTGCATCCGGGCTGTTGTTAGGAAGTTAAACATTTATCTAGTTTATATCGCTGTGAAAACAACTGGAAGTATCTCGCCAAAATCATTTTTACTGAATAGAGCTTGAGCACACCATGAGGCACCTCCTGCGTAGAAATGGGCAGGACGGGAACTACTCAACGTTAGCTGGTACGTAGCAGCCGGTGAGGAGCACAGTCCTGCACGGAGCTAACAGCTCTCGTCCTGCCGAGTTCAACACAGATGTGTTGTTCTCTATGTAGCATCATCAGGGAAGGAATCGGGTCACGGACGAGTCGATAGTGAGTTCACTGCATCCCGTACACATGTTGGTATCCTCCGTTAGTCTGGAGTCCAACGGTACCGGAGGTAGCCTACTGAAGACAAACGAGTAGCGCCTCGTTCAGTGCAGAGTGGCGGCCATGACCTAGTCAGCGGGGCACATCCACATGCACTAACATGCACTAACATGCACTAACATGCAATAACGGCATGCACGACTGGCCCGGCTATGTAAACAAAGCAAGGACAAGCTCGGATTACAACACTCACAGAGCGAGAGAGACTTCATGCTCTGCTCAGGTAGACATTACTCCTCTATATCTTTACATATAGACAATAGTATATTATATATATATACAGACGTAGGCACAATTGTTGGTACCCTTCCGTTAAAGAAAGAAAAACCCACAATAGTCACTCAAATAACTTGAAACTGACAAAAGTAATAATAAATAAAAATTTACTGAAAATTAACTAATGAAAATCAGACATTGTTTTTGAATTGTGGTTCAGCAGAATCATTTTAAAAAACAAACTAATGAAACTGGCCTGGACAAAAATGATGGTACCCCTAGAAAAGATGTAAAATAATGTGACCATAGGGACATATTAAACTAAGGTGTGTCCTGCAAATAGCATCACAGGTGTCTTCAAACTTGTAATCAGTCAGTCTGCCTATTTAAAGGGTGAAAAGTAGTCACTGTGCTGTTTGGCATCATAGTGTGTACCACACTGAACATGGACCACAGAAAGCTAAGGAGAGAGTTGTCTCAGGAGATCAGAAAGAACATTATAGACCTTCATGTTAAAGGTAAAGGCTATAAGACCATCTCCAAGCAGCTTGATGTTCCTGTGACTACAGCTGCACATATTATTCAGAAGTTTAAGGTCCATGGGACTGTAGCCAACCTCCCTGGACGTGGCCGCAAGAGGAAAATTGATGACATATTGAAGAGACGGATAATACGAATGGTAACCAAAGAGCCCAGAACAACTTCCAAAGAGATTAGAGGTGAACTCCAAGGTCAAGGTACATCAGTGTCAGATCGCACCATCCGTCACTGTTTGAGCCAAAGTGGACTTAATGGAAGACAACCGAGGATGACACCAAATCATAAAAAAGCGAGACTGGAATTTTCCAAAATGCATATTGACAAGCCACAAAGCTTCTGGGAGAATGTCCTTTGGACAGATGAGACAAAACTGGAGCTTTTTGGCAAGTCACATCAGCTCTATGTTCACAGACGCAAAAATGAAGCATCCAAAGAAAAGAACACTGTACCTAATGTGAAACATGGAGGAGGCTCGGTTATGTTATGGGGCTGCTTTGTTGCATCTGGCACAGGGTGTCTTGAATCTGTGCAGGGTGCAATGAAATCTCAAGACTATCAAGGCATTCTGGAGCGAAATGTGCTGCCCAGTGTCAGAAAGCTTGGTCTCAGTCGTAGGTCATGGGTCCTCAAACAGGATAATGACCCAAAACACAGCTAAAAACACCCAAGAATGGCTAAGAACAAAACATTGGACTATTCTGAAGTGGCCTTCTATGAGCCCTGATCTAAATCCTATTGAACATCTGTGGAAGGAGCTGAAACATGCAGTCTGGAGAAAGCACCCTTCAAACCTGAGACAGCTGGAGCAGTTTGCTCACGAGGAGTGGGCCAACATACCTGTCGACAGGTGCAGAAGTCTCATTGAGAGTTACAGAAATCACTTGATTGCAGTGATTGCCTCAAAAGGTTGTGCAACAAAATATTAAGTTAAGGGTACCATCATTTTTGTCTAGGCCAGTTTCATTAGTTTGTTTTTTTAAATGATTCTGCTGAACCATAATTCAAAAACAATATCTGATTTTAATTAGTTAATTTTCAGTGAATTTTTATTTATTATTACTTTTGTCAGTTTCAAGTTATTTCAGTGACCATTGTTGGTTTTTCTTTCTTTAACGGAAGGGTACCAACAATTTTGCCTACGTCTGTATATATATATATACACAGTATATATATATATATATATTAATGCTCGGGTAGAGAACCTTCAAGCGGCACATCTGGGTTCAGAAAACTTAAAATGTTATGATTTGCTGTTTTAGTATTGTAATATGATGCAAACTGAATCTGTGGATTTTGGCCCGTTGGTCAGGAGACATCTTCAGACGTCAGTCAGAGCTCTGAGAAACCATTTATCACTATTTACTGACATTCTGTAGAGAAAATGATGAATCCATTAATCAAGAGAATAACTGCTGATGAATGGATGATGAGAATAATAATCTATGAAACAGTGCAGGTTGAACCATGAGATTATCCAACAAAGGAAAGTTCTTCAACGGGCCGACTTTCATGTTGAACTGACTCACCTGAACATTTACCTCACTGCTCCGACAGGTGAGCCCGTCAGTGATGCATCTTTATCCGGATCACCAGGCCGCCGCGCCTCCTCCCTCCGCCGGGCCTCCTCCCTCCACAGGGCCTCCTCCCTCCGCCGGGCCTCCTCCCTCCACCGCGCCTCCTCCCTCCGCTGGGCCTCCTCCCTCCGCCGCGCCTCCTCCCTCCGCTGGGCCTCCTCCCTCCGCTGGGCCTCCTCCTGACTCCTCCCGACTCCTCCTGCCTCTTCCTGAGCCTCCTCCTGACTCCTCCTGACTCCTCCCGACTCCTCCTGCCTCTTCCTGAGCCTCCTCCTGACTCCTCCTGACTCCTCCCGACTCCTCCCGACTCATCCTGTCTCCTCCTGACCCTCCTGCCTCTTCCTGAGCCTCCTCCTGACTCTCTTCCTGGGTCTCCTCCTGTCTCCTCCTGTCTCCTCCTGACTCTCCTCCTGACTCCTCCTGCCTCTCTTCCTGGGTCTCCTCCTGTCTCCTCCTGTCTCCTCCTGACTCTCCTCCTGACTCCTCCTGCCTCTCTTCCTGGGTCTCCTCCTGTCTCCTCCTGACTCCTCCTGTCTCCTCCTGACTCCTACCTCCTGTCTCCTCCTGGGCCTCCTCCTGTGACTCCTCCTGGGCCTCCTCCTGTCTCCTCCTGTCTCCTACCTCCTGTCTCCTCCTGCCTCCCCCTGGGCCTCCTCCTGACTCCTCCCGTCTCCCTCGGCTGCCGAGCTGATGGAAAAGAAAACAAGCCCACATGAGAGAAATGATTCCAGGACACCGGGGCGTGTTAGCGTGATATATGAGGATGAGTCAGCTGGCAAAGTGAAGATGCATGTTGATGTGCTCTTCGCACGCACGCACGCACGCACGCACGCACGCACGCACGCACGCACGCACGCACGCACGCACGCACGCACGCACTTCCTCCACCTTCACCGACGATGACATCATCGTCGGTGAAGGTGGAGGAAGTGAAGGTGCCAGTAGAACATGATGCGACAGACTGTTTGTTCCAGTGACGTTTACAAACAAGCTCATTAAAGCTGAATTATGACTTCCTGTCTGAGTCTTATTAAACAACTGTGAGGTCATCGAGTGAGCTTTATTTTGAAAAGCCGTGCTCACTGAAAGGCTGCATGGACGTTTCTACACGTATAAATCATTCTGTATTGCCGGTGTGTGAACAGGTTGTTATCTAAAAGATGAGACCTTCAGTGACTTTCTGTGTTTCCTCTCTCTGAAAAGTCACCGCCAGGATCGACATCAACCTTCAGTTCATGGAGAGACCTTCGTTTGGGCGCTGACGTTACGGACTGCAGGTGAAATATAGAGTGTTATTGTGGTTTTAGCTGCTAATGTTGCTAACGTTCATCAACATGATGCCTGTCAGTCACGTTCAGTCTCGTAGTGCGAGCAACAGGACGCTGACTGACGTCGACTAACGGCCACGGTCGCTGTTAACAAGCTGTTTCTGAGTCTGACATTGAGTCCCTTTAAAAGAATACATGTCAGATGAGACCTTTGTTGCATGTTATACCACAAAAACCATGATCAGATCACTACAATAAGACTCCTAGTCGGTTGGATCAGTGGCCCTCCAGCCGACAGCAACATTACATAACTACAGTACCAACAACAGGTTCCTGATAACAGACACTTTGTCTGAAGGAATGTTAAAGGTCCCAGATTGTAAAAAGTGACATTTTCATATGTTTTATATTATAAAGCAGGTTTAAGTTCTATATTAATACTGTTAAACTATCAAAACGCTCAATATACAGAGAAATACACACAGAAACTGAGCTTCTGAAACAAGCCGTCAGGATTTCTGTCCATTTGTGATGTCACAAATATACAATATTTAGATCATCACACGGTTTTAAACATAAACATTCTAAATGTGTTTATTTCCTGTTGCAGTGTGGATGTAAACAACATCAGCTGACAGGAAGTAAACATGAACCCAAGCTGTTGCCTAGCAACGCAATTCCAATACTAAAACGGAGCGTTTCAGACCCAGAGGGTGAATACAGGTATATTCAGACAGACAGGAGGAGGAAAATAACGTTTGTTTTTTTTAACATTACAGCATGTAAACATGTTCTAGTAGAAACACAAAATACAAGTATGAACCTGACAATGAGCACGACGTGGGACCTTTAAATCTAAGAGGCTGATCCCACTGAATGACTTCATTTACAAGTTAAAATAGGATAAATACACCAGGCTACACATTCACAGTTTACGGTTCACGAGCTGTATTATTATATTATTATATTATATATTATATTATTATATTATTATATTATATTATTATATTATATTGTTATATTATTATATTATATTATTATATTATATTGTTATATTATTATATTATAATATTATATGTTATATTATTATTTTATTTATTATATTATTATATTATATTATTGTATTATTATATTATTATTATATTATTATATATATTATATATGGTATCTGCTTTGATTCTTTGACAAGCTGTAAATATTGTAAACTTCTTCATATGTTCTTGTATTGTTGTTAAACTCAGAAACCTCTGGCCTCCTTCATGAAGAGTTTTCTCTCCCTGTTCTGGAGATGAGACAAGAAGCAGCTTGTTTTATTGATCTGGATCCACGCAGCAGTTTCACTACTGGACACTAGATGGAGGCAGGACGACGGAGCGCTGCTGGATGAAGATACTTTCAGATACTCAGGGAATGACTAACGGGAGAGTTTTAACAGCTTCAGTCTTCAACAGTTTATTTGATGTTATAATCTCCCGTCTGGGCAGGAGGAGACACGGCAGCCTATTATTCTGTCTCTGTGTAGTTTCTCAGGTTTCAGGGGGTTTGTTGTACGGTGACATCATTTCTTTGAATTAGTAACACATCATCTCTGCTCCGCTTCCTGTCACCGACTGAAGGTCTGAATCTCCTGCTAAAGCTGAAACTACAACAACAACACGTCCTGTCAGAGGACGTCAAATGCCCATTTTTAAAATTCATACATGTTATTCATCAGGTCTGAAACATATAACATGAACAACTCTAAAACGTGTGATGTGATATCTGGTATTTAGGGTATAAACTGTGGAGCTGCTCCATAGACGATGAATAAGGAGAGATGTTCTAGATGACTCTGAGAACCCAGAGGAACGTTCTGAGGAGATTTAGTAGAACATTTTTTAATATACTACTGACCAACATGGAGGAGTAATGAAAAGAGAATTGGCAAATTACATTGTTCCTTTTTTAGCTTTGGGGTACTTTTGTGTTTATAGTAGGGCTGTCAATCGATTCAAATAGTTAATCAGGAACCTTAAAGGGAGATCAGTCCAGTATTTAATCCTCTTATCAACATGGGAGTGGACTAATATGATGCTTTATGCAAAATTATGTATATAAATATATGAATCAATAACAGATATTGATCCAGAAACCCTCACAGGTACTGCATTTAGCATAAATCAATATGCTCCAATCATAACATGGCAAACTGCAGCCCAACAGGCAACAACAGCTGTCAGTGTGTCAGTGTGCTGACTTGACTATGACTTGCCCCAAACTGCATGTGATGATCATAAAGTGGGCATGTCTGTAAAGGGGAGACTCGTGGGTACCCATAGAACCCATTTACATTCACTGATCTGGAGGTCAGAGGTCAAGGGACCCCTTTGAACATGGACATGACAGTTTCTCCTCCTGATTTCAAACATCTAATACGTTGACTTCCAGACGAGGGAACAGGAAGTGCTAAACTTCTAACTCATTTCTAGGTGGTAGGACTCGTCCCTGCAGCGCTCTATAGATCCTATAGATAACCTGGTGACGTGTTATAACAGCAGTAACGGTGCAGACGAGCTTCAGCAGACAGTCGCTGGCATAAGAGCAGTGAGATGACACGTCTCTGATCCAGCGAGGATCAGTTGGCTGGCACTGAGGTTCCAGACACGCTGCTGGCTCTGTGTTCAGCATCAAGGTGAAGAGGACTTTACTTTATTAATCTGATGGTCTGATGGAGTCTCCAGCTCTGACTCTGTCTCAGCTCCAGGACTCGGCCTTTTCATTAAACTCAGGCTCTCTTCATTAGCCCGTGCACATTGTTGTTTATCTGCTCTGAGATGGAAAAAGCTCTTCAGCCTTCTGTTGATATGCAGCAGGAAATAACCAGGGGCACGCACGCAGGCACACGCACGCACGCACGCACACACGCAGGCACGCACGCACACACACACACACGCACGCACGCACGCACGCACGCACGCACGCACGCACGCACGCACACACACACGCAGTGTCATGTTTGCTGTATCTAGCCAGAGCTGGTTATGTATTTTTACTCAGCATGTAAACAAGGTTTTGTATTGTCCTCCTCTCCTCGTCTCTCTCTCGGCTCGTCCACTGATTCGTCCTCACACTCTCGGCTCTGAGGACGGTCTGTTCCAATTAAGCTGCATCATGAAAGCGAGGCAGGAATCTGACAAAAACCCAGTCTGAGAAACATCTGTGGCGCCTTTCAGAAGGTCTGCGTCCACACTGGAACTGCTCAGATGTCTGTGTTTGAGCCCTCTCAGCAGATTCTGTTATTCATACTGTAGCTGTCAGCAGTAACGGCCACATCGGCTACAGAGCGGAGATTCACTGATCCAACGCAACACTACGGCAGCCCTGAGTCCTGCAACGCACTGCAACTTTACAGAACATCTTCAGCAACAACACACCAGCAGCATTTAGAGGAAACGCTGAGAAGAAATGAAACAGACAAACTGTGCTGGATAAATACAAACATGCAGCCGTCCCTAAGGTCCTGACAGGACTCTCTCCCTGAACCTGGAACACTATCTCACTTTCTGTGTTGCACACTCAGTAAACAAACATGTAGTGCCTATTGGAGGACAGGTACCTTAAAGGGACTGTTAGTAAGAATCCTAAATGTCTTGTTAACAGCTTCACCTGTGTCCGTTAAGTCAACTAAAGTCAGCGTCCTGTTGCTGGCGCTTGTGCTCGCTCTACATAGACATGAAGGAGCATCGCTCAACACAGTGAGGCACATGTTTTGCTCCATGCAGCTGCCCCGATGAGTTAGTGAGCTTTAAAGTTGAGATGAAATGAACCCTCTCAGATCATCTCCACCTATTTAACAATACATACCCCTAAAACTATTCACTTTCTCACTATTTTTATACCAAAATTGAAGGCTTTTAAGAGGAACCCGTTGTGTTCTGTGGTGTTTTCAACAGCTGCCGTCACTATGAGCGACCACGACGCATTCGGCTGAGTCACCAGTTAACACGGTTAAACAGCTCTATGGCTGTAAACTGTTAACCCTGTAGACTACCACTACTCTGAGTCTGTCCTGGTGACTGTGACCATCTAGATCTACTGACATGTTGCTCATAATGTCTTGCTGGTTTAACGTTTCACGCTCGGTTTCTCCAACAAATACGTGTTCATATATCTGGACTCACTAACGGCACTCAGATCTGGACGTCGGTCACCTTTGACCTTTAGTCAGAGTCAGTTTGTTTAGGTTACATTGGTGATCTTCGGTGGTTAACGCCCCTCCATAGCTTGACCAGCTATTACACTCCGCCGTACTCCCGTTGCCACACTGTGCGTGCCGTGCACACTTTCATACGTCATCATAGTTTACGATCTGTAATAGGAGATTAAATAATCAGATTTTTGCTAGGAAGTTGTCACTTGTTCAATTTAAAGTTTGTCTGATTTATTGCAGAAGGTTAGAGATATGTTTCAGGAAGTCCACTTTAAAGTTGTTAATGTTGTTAATAGAGAGGGTCTAAATAATAGTGGAGAGTAAATTGGTCCTTTAAGGCCACCGTAGACAACACCTTGTTAAGTGATTGGACAGCCTCATTTCAGCAGCACCCTTAATTATTTAATTTTCTCCTCCTCCTCTAATGGATTGATTTTGTCCTCAGAGATTGGTTTATAAAAACAGTGAGAGTGTTTGGTGGCAGTGAAGAGACACAGCAGAGGAAAGAGAGAGAGGAGGAGCGGAGGGGTGGAAGACGTCCTAAAGAGGAACGCTGAGGAGAGAGAGAGAGAGAGGAGGAGGAGGAGTGGAGGAGTGGAAGAGGTCCTAAAGAGGAACGCTGAGGAGAGAGAGGAGGAAGAGCGGAGGGGTGGAAGACGTCCTAAAGAGGAACGCTGAGGAGAGAGAGAGAGAGAGGAGGAGGAGGAGTGGAGGAGTGGAAGAGGTCCTAAAGAGGAACGCTGAGGAGAGAGAGAGAGAGAGATAGAGAGGAGGAGCGGAGGGGTGGAAGACGTCCTAAAGAGGAACGCTGAGGAGAGAGAGAGAGAGAGATAGAGAGGAGGAGCGGAGGGGTGGAAGACGTCCTAAAGAGGAACGCTGAGGAGAGAGAGAGAGAGAGGAGGAGCGGAGGGGTGGAAGACGTCCTAAAGAGGAACGCTGAGGAGAGAGAGAGAGAGAGGAGGAAGAGCGGAGGGGTGGAAGACGTCCTAAAGAGGAACGCTGAGGAGAGAGAGAGAGAGAGGAGGAGGAGGAGTGGAGGAGTGGAAGAGGTCCTAAAGAGGAACGCTGAGGAGAGAGAGGAGGAAGAGCGGAGGAGCGGAGGGGTGGAAGACGTCCTAAAGAGGAACTGAGGAGAGAGAGAGAGAGAGAGAGGAGGAGCGGAGGAGTGGAAGACGTCCTAAAGAGGAACGCTGAGGAGAGAGAGAGAGAGAGGAGGAGCGGAGGGGTGGAAGACGTCCTAAAGAGGAACGCTGAGGAGAGAGAGAGAGAGAGGAGGAGCGGAGGGGTGGAAGACGTCCTAAAGAGGAACGCTGAGGAGAGAGAGAGAGAGAGAGAGGAGGAGCGGAGGAGTGGAAGACGTCCTAAAGAGGAACGCTGAGGAGAGAGAGGAGGAAGAGCGGAGGGGTGGAAGACGTCCTAAAGAGGAACGCTGAGGAGAGAGAGAGAGAGAGGAGGAGGAGTGGAGGGGTGGAAGACGTCCTAAAGAGGAACGCTGAGGAGAGAGAGAGAGAGAGGAGGAGGAGTGGAGGGGTGGAAGACGTCCTAAAGAGGAACGCTGAGGAGAGAGAGAGAGAGAGGAGGAGGAGTGGAGGGGTGGAAGACGTCCTAAAGAGGAACGCTGAGGAGAGAGAGAGAGAGAGGAGGAGGAGCGGAGGGGTGGAAGACGTCCTAAAGAGGAACGCTGAGGAGAGAGAGAGAGAGAGGAGGAGCGGAGGGGTGGAAGACGTCCTAAAGAGGAACGCTGAGGAGAGAGAGAGAGAGAGGAGGAGGAGCGGAGGGGTGGAAGACGTCCTAAAGAGGAACGCTGAGGAGAGAGAGAGAGAGAGGAGGAGGAGGAGTGGAGGAGTGGAAGAGGTCCTAAAGAGGAACGCTGAGGAGAGAGAGAGAGAGAGGAGGAGGAGCGGAGGGGTGGAAGACGTCCTAAAGAGGAACTGAGGAGAGAGAGAGAGAGAGAGAGGAGGAGCGGAGGAGTGGAAGACGTCCTAAAGAGGAACGCTGAGGAGAGAGAGAGAGAGAGATAGAGAGGAGGAGCGGAGGGGTGGAAGACGTCCTAAAGAGGAACGCTGAGGAGAGAGAGAGAGAGAGGAGGAGCGGAGGGGTGGAAGACGTCCTAAAGAGGAACGCTGAGGAGAGAGAGAGAGAGAGGAGGAGGAGGAGTGGAGGAGTGGAAGAGGTCCTAAAGAGGAACGCTGAGGAGAGAGAGGAGGAAGAGCGGAGGAGCGGAGGGGTGGAAGACGTCCTAAAGAGGAACTGAGGAGAGAGAGAGAGAGAGAGAGGAGGAGCGGAGGAGTGGAAGACGTCCTAAAGAGGAACGCTGAGGAGAGAGAGAGAGAGAGGAGGAGCGGAGGGGTGGAAGACGTCCTAAAGAGGAACGCTGAGGAGAGAGAGAGAGAGAGGAGGAGGAGTGGAGGGGTGGAAGACGTCCTAAAGAGGAACGCTGAGGAGAGAGAGAGAGAGAGGAGGAGGAGGAGTGGAGGAGTGGAAGAGGTCCTAAAGAGGAACGCTGAGGAGAGAGAGAGAGAGAGGAGGAGCGGAGGAGTGGAAGAGGTCCTAAAGAGGAACGCTGAGGAGAGAGAGAGAGAGAGGAGGAGGAGTGGAGGGGTGGAAGAGGTCCTAAAGAGGAACGCTGAGGACGACCATGTGGTCAACAAGATGAACATCATGTTTCCTCCACGCTCTGACAGCGTATATTATAATATATATATATCCATATTCTCCCTTTCGTCTCATCTCATCACAGACGGACCGTCAACCTCACTGATTGACCTTCAACATCCGGAGGTCAAATGAATATCGGACCTGAGCTGATAAAATAGATCTTCATACACATTTCTACAATGTGAGTGAGATGAGTGTCCTCTGGGAGAGAGAGCTGTGGTTAATATATGTAATATAATATGAATACCAGAGGAGTTGTGTCATTAGTCTCAGATAAAGACACATTATATGGCAGACTAACTTGTCCTCTGGGGCTTCACTGTGTTTTCCTCTTCCCCTCCTCTCTACCACTGAGACTCACAATTTAATCAGTTCTCTTTTCTGAGCCACGAGAAAAAGAAAGAAAAGACGATTACTGAAGGAGAAAATATGATAAGAGGGAAAGAATTGAACCTCGACTGCCAAACTAAGATGGATTAGTTGTGTTTGGTTTGGTTTGGGAAGTCAAACAGACTTTCTGTATTTACTGTGTGGTTCAAACACCAGAACGTCAACGTCTGACTACATAGAGCTGTTCTCTACAACCAATTAATCCATCAGGCAACTCAATAATACAATGTACATGTACACACACTACGAGAGCAAATGACAAGTCAGAGTAACGGCTTCATAACGGAGAGCAACACCTACTACTGGTTTATATGAAGGTTCATCATGATGATGTCTCTGAACAGTCAGACTTCAACACTACTTAACGTCATGATGATGATGTCTATGAACAGTCAGACTTCAACACTACTTAACATCATGATGATGTCTATGAACAGTCAGACTTCAACACTACTTAACATCATGATGATGTCTATGAACAGTCAGACTTCAACACTGCTTAACATCATGATGATGTCTATGAACAGTCAGACTTCAACACTGCTTAACATCATGATGATGTCTATGAACAGTCAGACTTCAACACTGCTTAACATCATGATGATGTCTATGAACAGTCAGACTTCAACACTGCTTAACATCATGATGATGATGTCTCTGAACAGTCAGACTTCAACACTACTTAACATCATGATGATGTCTCTGAACAGTCAGGCTTCAACACTACTTAACATCATGATGATGTCTATGAACAGTCAGACTTCAACACTACTTAACATCATGATGATGTCTCTGAACAGTCAGACTTCAACACTACTTAACATCATGATGATGATGTCTATGAACAGTCAGACTTCAACACTACTTAACATCATGATGATGTCTCTGAACAGTCAGACTTCAACACTACTTAACATCATGATGATGTCTCTGAACAGTCAGACTTCAACACTACTTAACATCATGATGATGTCTCTGAACAGTCAGACTTCAACACTGCTTAACATCATGATGATGTCTATGAACAGTCAGACTTCAACACTACTTAACATCATGATGATGTCTCTGAACAGTCAGACTTCAACACTGCTTAACATCATGATGATGATGTCTATGAACAGTCAGGCTTCAACACTACTTAACATCATGATGATGTCTCTGAACAGTCAGACTTCAACACTACTTAACATCATGATGATGTCTCTGAACAGTCAGACTTCAACACTACTTAACATCATGATGATGTCTCTGAACAGTCAGACTTCAACACTACTTAACATCATGATGATGATGTCTATGAACAGTCAGGCTTCAACACTGCTTAACATCATGATGATGTCTCTGAACAGTCAGGCTTCAACACTACTTAACATCATGATGATGTCTCTGAACAGTCAGACTTCAACACTACTTAACATCATGATGATGTCTCTGAACAGTCAGGCTTCAACACTACTTAACATCATGATGATGATGTCTATGAACAGTCAGGCTTCAACACTACTTAACATCATGATGATGATGTCTATGAACAGTCAGACTTCAACACTACTTAACATCATGATGATGTCTCTGAACAGTCAGACTTCAACACTACTTAACATCATGATGATGTCTATGAACAGTCAGGCTTCAACACTACTTAACATCATGATGATGTCTCTGAACAGTCAGGCTTCAACACTACTTAACATCATGATGATGTCTCTGAACAGTCAGGCTTCAACACTACTTAACATCATGATGATGTCTATGAACAGTCAGACTTCAACACTACTTAACATCATGATGATGTCTATGAACAGTCAGACTTCAACACTACTTAACATCATGATGATGATGTCTATGAACAGTCAGACTTCAACACTACTTAACATCATGATGATGATGTCTATGAACAGTCAGGCTTCAACACTACTTAACATCATGATGATGTCTATGAACAGTCAGGCTTCAACACTACTTAACATCATGATGATGTCTATGAACAGTCAGGCTTCAACACTACTTAACATCATGATGATGTCTATGAACAGTCAGACTTCAACACTACTTAACATCATGATGATGTCTATGAACAGTCAGACTTCAACACTACTTAACATCATGATGATGTCTATGAACAGTCAGGCTTCAACACTGCTTAACATCATGATGATGTCTATGAACAGTCAGGCTTCAACACTGCTTAACATCATGATGATGATGTCTATGAACAGTCAGACTTCAACACTGCTTAACATCATGATGATGATGTCTATGAACAGTCAGGCTTCAACACTACTTAACATCATGATGATGTCTATGAACAGTCAGACTTCAACACTACTTAACATCATGATGATGTCTATGAACAGTCAGACTTCAACACTGCTTAACATCATGATGATGTCTATGAACAGTCAGACTTCAACACTACTTAACATCATGATGATGTCTATGAACAGTCAGGCTTCAACACTACTTAACATCATGATGATGTCTATGAACAGTCAGGCTTCAACACTACTTAACATCATGATGATGTCTATGAACAGTCAGACTTCAACACTACTTAACATCATGATGATGTCTATGAACAGTCAGACTTCAACACTGCTTAACATCATGATGATGTCTATGAACAGTCAGACTTCAACACTGCTTAACATCATGATGATGTCTCTGAACAGTCAGGCTTCAACACTACTTAACATCATGATGATGTCTATGAACAGTCAGGCTTCAACACTACTTAACATCATGATGATGTCTATGAACAGTCAGGCTTCAACACTACTTAACATCATGATGATGTCTATGAACAGTCAGACTTCAACACTGCTTAACATCATGATGATGTCTATGAACAGTCAGACTTCAACACTGCTTAACATCATGATGATGTCTATGAACAGTCAGGCTTCAACACTACTTAACATCATGATGATGTCTATGAACAGTCAGGCTTCAACACTACTTAACATCATGATGATGTCTATGAACAGTCAGGCTTCAACACTACTTAACATCATGATGATGATGTCTATGAACAGTCAGGCTTCAACACTACTTAACATCATGATGATGTCTATGAACTGTCAGGCTTCAACACTACTTAACATCATGATGATGTCTATGAACAGTCAGGCTTCAACACTACTTAACATCATGATGATGTCTATGAACAGTCAGACTTCAACACTGCTTAACATCATGATGATGTCTATGAACAGTCAGGCTTCAACACTACTTAACATCATGATGATGTCTATGAACAGTCAGACTTCAACACTGCTTAACATCATGATGATGTCTATGAACAGTCAGGCTTCAACACTACTTAACATCATGATGATGTCTATGAACAGTCAGACTTCAACACTGCTTAACATCATGATGATGTCTATGAACAGTCAGGCTTCAACACTACTTAACATCATGATGATGTCTATGAACAGTCAGGCTTCAACACTGCTTAACATCATGATGATGTCTATGAACAGTCAGACTTCAACACTGCTTAACATCATGATGATGTCTATGAACAGTCAGACTTCAGCACTGCTTAACATCATGATGATGTCTATGAACAGTCAGACTTCAACACTGCTTAACATCATGATGATGTCTATGAACAGTCAGGCTTCAACACTACTTAACATCATGATGATGTCTATGAACAGTCAGACTTCAACACTGCTTAACATCATGATGATGTCTCTGAACAGTCAGGCTTCAACACTACTTAACATCATGATGATGTCTATGAACAGTCAGGCTTCAACACTGCTTAACATCATGATGATGTCTATGAACAGTCAGACTTCAACACTGCTTAACATCATGATGATGTCTATGAACAGTCAGACTTCAACACTACTTAACATCATGATGATGTCTATGAACAGTCAGACTTCAGCACTGCTTAACGTGCTGCAGTATATTCACTATTTCAGATGGAAGAGTCTTCCTGCTTCCTCTCTCTCCTTCTGGCCTCTGTTGTTCTGTAATTGCCTCTGGAAGTGAACATGCTGCAGAACTAATGTGCTTCGCTCGCTTGATTCTATTGAAATGTCAGATTGTTTTTCCTGAGCAGCAGTAAGCCGGCTGGTCAATGATCCTGACAGACGATTCAGATGAATCGCTGAGGAAAAGGATGCTTCAGGCTTTCTCTCTTTGAAATCACAATTCTGGTTTCAGAGAAGAAAAACTATAATACCCAGCCTCCTTTCGTCGTCTTCTGTACAAGACAAACACTATAAAGGAAATGTTATTTTATATGATTTATTCCTTAAATAGAATATCTGCTAAACAAGTAATGTTTAATGTATGATGCTGGAACATTACCATATCCACCAAGAGGCTCATTAGCCTCATATAACCCACTGAGTGAAGCAGATATTCACCACCGGGCAGAAGGACGGTTCTGATTGGGAAAATGTTCATTTAGCGTTAAACCCACAGAAGACCTTTAAGACCTTTGGTTGGGCCACAATTATAGTGTTGAAGTGTAACAACAAACCTGCATTTCAAACATAAGATAATGATAGTACGCACATCAAATGACTTCTAATACCTCAGTTAAACTATGTGGACGCTTTTACTGATGAGACACCAACAACATAAAGAAAGAGAGAGAGCGAGTCTGCATCACCAACCAGAGTCCTGTTGGTATGTTCAGTCTGAATCACGCTCCACCAAGCAACAACACACTAATGAGGCGGCTGGAACCTCTCAACATAACAAGTCCTTCAGACAGTATACACACACATACAGTATATATATATATATAGTGCATAACTGGCTCATTAAGACAAGGGCACGTTGCTGTGTTATCAGGCACTGAGAGCTTCATCTGGCTTAAAATAGCAGGTTAGCTCATGTCAGCAAAGTGACACACGTTGGTAAATGTGTAATGGTACGTGTCCACAGGCTCCATCATTTCCACACTCCCCATTCATTGTCTATGTAAGCAGCCGCGCAATGCATTCTGGTAGCGTGGCGTCGCGATTCGAGAGACTAGGCATCACGACGCCCGCTCCTCATTTGCATAAAGTTGAGGGCTCGTCTACTTTATGTAAATCACGGGCGTCCGACGCGACTCGCCGCCTCTCCAAACTCCAGAGGATCTTTTAAAATTAATGTTGTTGATCTAAAATAAAGACAGATTCATCAACATGGATTATTTCTCTCCTCAAATGTTTTCAGAAACATCTCAGTGAACTATTTACGTGAAATAAGAGAAGAAAGTTTCCAAACGAGCCTCCATACTGGTTCCGGTTTGAAAGCTGGGAGCAGCAGCCAACGGCGGGAAAGCGTTCGTCCAATCAGGAGCTGAGTGCCTTGTTCCTAGGGACAGCACACCAAGCGTCCAATGTTGGGAAGCGTCGCGTCCCCTCGCCATAAAAAACGCCCCTGTGGACACGAACCATGAGAAGAGAGCGAGCAGAGACAGCATGGGTGGGGCGGAGGGGGGGGGCAACACACAGCCAGATGTATGGATCGAACATCTGTCAAATTACAGAAGTGCAAACAAGATATGACATTAATATGTGAATCCATTGATCCCTAATCAGACCGGTTCCTCCATGATGTCGCGAGGCAGAGCTGATGTGATAGAAATGATACGGTAAAAGTGTTGAATGTAAACGGACAGTTTTTAGACTAAATTGCTGAATAGGTTCGCAGCAAAGCAGAACTTCCCTACTGAGCTGTCACAGATTCATCACCTCCACCTCTCTCCCTGCAGAAAGTCATATCACACAACATTCAGCCACTAGACGTCTCATTCCCCCCCCCCTCCTTCCACTGCATTCACTTCACAACAGATGGTTGCCAGTCCGTTGCACAACCTGAATATCTCATGGTCCAGTGGAACGACTCAGACAGACGGTCGTGAGTCCAGTGATGAATCCATCCTGGTGGAGTAAAAGTGTTTTTTACTTGTAGCTATCGGCCTATGTTGGGCTGTGTGTGTGATTTATGTTTTACATGAAGAGACTCGCTCCTTTTCATATCTGACTTGATGATTTGTGATGAGATTAAATGTTGTGTTATCGTGTATCTCCACGGCGAAGGGATGATACAAAAACTACAAATCAAAACAATCTTTTAAATCATATTAAAACATCTTTTTACAAACTCTCACACACTTTAATAGTCTCCTCTATCAAACAGTAACTACGACTACGAGCCAAGTATTCCTTTCTCTGGTTTAGACAACAAAACTACAACTTCTTTGTCATCGTCCCCGACCTCCACCCCTCATAGAGATTCACTCTGTCTATACTGCAGCGCCGGACTTCCACCTCTGCTCCTGTCATAATGACTACGGCTGCTGTCGTCTTCTTTTATACCTTCTCTCGGTGATCTACCATGTGACTAGATGATAAAACCTACTGGTAGGTGTAGTAGGCCCCTGTTGACCCACATCTATGGGGATTATAGAGACTGATAACGCCTATTGAATGATGGAGCAGCCTGATGGAGACACCAGAGTCAAACTGGCTGACACCACAGAGACATCAGGTGATGTCAACGTCTTTATACTGTTAACGTCTGATATCTTCCACAGAGATAAACTAAACATTTATTTTGGACCTGTCAACATTTTTAAAATGAATAATTCACAGTCCTAATATTATTATTTTGAGGTAAAGCCATTCTTTTTATTTGGAACCTGTTTTATTGTTTAACAAATGATTCATGTAGATAAAAATGTTTTCAATATAACCTTTAAGACAGAAGTAGAGACTGATTGTGAACCGTCTCATCAGTGTTAGATCATCAGTATCTGTTTCTTTGGGATCCTCCTGACCTGCATTAATATATAATATAATATAATATACAGTTTATCAATCATTCAAACACATTCTGCCCACGCTGTCATTCTCTGGCTGCAGATGAACATAGATGCCCAGCGCTGTGCTGCTTTGCGCTGCTTTGAACACATTCATCTTGTAGTAAGTCCAATAAATGAAATGTCCGGTATCAGGTCCACATGCTGCTGTTCTAATGAGGGATCTGTCTGATGAGAACCAGTGGGCGGCACACAGCACAGATAGTGACAAGACTAAATTAATTAGATTTGTGCACAAGAATATAACTTCAAGTTAACATAAAAATACCAATTAGACTTTGAAACAACAATCAGATTTCATCAGCTGACTTCTGATGGAAACAGAGGAGGAAGAAGACCTTTGACCTGCAGCAGCATCGGCCTGATGTCACCCAATGCTGTCATCACAACAACATGATACTGGACATTTTCACCTCAATGCTTTTCTGGAACAGATTCTCTGCGGTTTGTTAACATTCTCAACAAGTGTTTGATAAAGCAGGTCTTATCTAGACTGAGCCTAATGATCAGATCATTTAGCGTACGCTACCGGCTCAGCAGAGGAACATACTGTACAGTAGCAGATAAAGAGACGGATATCTCTGCAGGAGCTGGAGGAGACCAAAAGGTTAAAATGTATAAAGTGTAGGGCCGTCAAAGTTAACGCTATGATAACGTGTTAACACAAATTTGTTTTAAAGCCACTCATTTCTTTAACGCATCTCAGTTTAGAGTGAAGATACTGGTATCATATGACACTAGAAAACCTGATGAATCCAAATAACACTTAAAACTTGCGCTGAGTTTTAAACCAACTCCGCCCAGTTATTGCCAACTCTTTTCCGATGAAAGTAGCTAATTACAGTCCCGTGACAGCCACAGATACCAGATTACCGATTACCAACCCTAGCTTTAAATACAAAGGTTGATATTGTAACAGCAGACACTCCGAGCATGAGGAACTGCTGGTTCTTAAAAGCTCTTATCCGTCTGTCTACTCTATAAAACATCAGACATGTTTGTTCTGTTCTTTCTCCTATAAACTGCTCTGCTGCATTTCAAGAGGAGGAATGAGACTCATATTATGTATTTTCAGACACCTCCAGATGATGAAGTGTTTCACATTAACAACTCCACGAGTGCTTTATTTGGTCAAAGCCAAAAAACAACAATGAAAAGTGTTTGTCGTTCATAAAGTGGAGCTGGAGGTGAAGCCAGAATTGTGCTTTCATCCTTCTTCCCTTTAGACTACAATTAACCATATTTAATAAATAATTATCATGACTTTCAAATGAGAGTGTGTCTTCTGGCTAGGAACGATATTAAACTTTCATTTTAAAAGTGGCAACAGCTTCAGAAGTTTCAACTGCAGCTCCCCAAAGTCCTACAAAACGCTGGCTGCAGACTAAGTGGCCGTCCTTACAGTCGGACCCCGAGGAGCCGTCCTTAGAGTCGGACCCCGAGGAGCCGTCGTCCTGTTTCAGCCATGTTATCCAGAGTGCTGCAGACAGCCCAGCACCCACAGGGGCCAGGAGGGACTCGTTGTCATGTTGGGCAGCTAAGAGTCAGCCTTAAAGCCAGACACAACAACAGATCCTATAAGTGTGAGGAGCTGCCAGAGGGTGAAGCTGGCCTCCATCGGCCTCCATCAGCCTCCGTCAGCCTGTGACAGCTGAGCAGTTGATCTCAGAGGAGCTGCAGCAGAATAACAGCAGGGGAGAGGATGAATGGAACAAACCAACCAGAGGCTCCTCAGAGCTCCATTATTGCTGCTTAATATGCAGACAGAAGAACTGCAGGCTAATGTGGCAACATGGTGACGGCCTGGAACAGCAGAGCCATGCAGTCAACGGGGCCCTCGAGGGGGCCGCGGCCCCCATACTAAAACACTAACACTGCTTTCCTGTCCTCTAGGAAATCTACAACACTGCAGTATCATTAACTGACTGAAGGCAGAGGCCAGAGAGGCAGTACAAACTAAATAAAGAGGTGTTCTGTATGTGGGCGTCCTTCAACAATGAACAAATGAACAAATAAAGTAAGAAAGAAACGTTTCCCTCCTGTAACTCTGGTTGGAGTGAGACTGACCAAACACCTTTAAACCAACGATATCCAGGACCAATCATTTATTATAATAAATAGTTATTTATGAAAACCAGCAGAAGGATTAGAGCCGGCCCTGAAGAGGATAGTCACGCTCCCAGAGAGGAGGATTATTATTGTTCTTAATATATAGTTTAAAGGGCCTGTTAGTAAGAATCATAATGTGTTGTTAACAGCTTCACCTGTGTCCGTTAAGTCAACTAAAGTCAGCGTCCTGTTGCTGGCGCTTGTGCTCGCTCTACATAGACATGAAGGAGCATCGCTCAACACAGTGAGGAGACACACGTCAGCTAAAAGCACAATATCACTCTATATTCCAGCTGCTTGGCAGTAATGTTAGCTGACCAGACCAAGGTCTCTCCATGAATCAATGCTGATCCTAGTGTTGGCTTTTCCCACCTCAGCCTCCCGACCGCGGCCGGAGGGAACGGGGGAGACGATAACGTTTCTCTCTGCGGAGCCCCGTCACTTCACCAGACACGGGAAACCTCTGTTGGTCTGGAGGAGCTGCAGCAGTTATTTCTGCACAAACGTCCACTGAACATTCACTAGATATTCTCAGAGCTGTATGTGTATTGGTGTCTGACAAGTTCAGTGCTGTGGAAAAGAATTTCCCCTTGTGGGACATTAAAGTCTAAATTTGGAGCAGAGCCAGTGTTTACAGTCTATCTGCACGAGGGAGATGAGTGATGAAGTAAGAGAGAGAGAGAGAGAGAGCGGTGGCGGCGTCAGGAGCGAGTAACGTTATCGACTATTCTGGACTGTAGAAACACGGAGGAGCACCACGGAGGACTCCGTGAAGAGGACCCGCTCCCTATGTAGAAGGGATTCTTATCATCAGGTGATTATAAACTAATGAAAACATACTAATTAATATTATATTAATATTTCTGCTAACGGTGACACACCGGCCCTTTAAGGAGGCAAACATCATTAAAAAAGAAAAATCATATTATTAAGAGAATGAATCAGTATCATCATCTCTTATTACAGAATGAGTCTGACCAACACGGTGACTGATTAGATTCCATTAAAGCACAAAGTCATTGGATCCATTAGTCTCCCCCCCCCTCCCCACTGTCAACACAAAGTCCTTCAGCCGGCTCTCAATGTTACAGCAGGTTGATTAACTGGAGTCCAGATTATCAGATCAGATTATTATTATTATAACTACTGGACCTGGTGTGATGTGCATATCAACATCAGCCCGACATCTCCAACCAGACCAACAGCATGTATACTGTACGATCAATAACGATGATGTAATGTCAGCCCTGTGTTATTACCTCCGCTAGACGTTAGCCTGTGGGGAGATCATGCCTTCATTTGTGTGTGTTTGCATCTGTCTGTCCACAGCTACTACTAAACCCATCTGTCTAACCCAGAGGTCAGCAACCTGCGTCTCTTCAGCTCCTCTCCGGCGGCTCCCTGTGGATTATTAAACATGGAAATGAATAACTGCTTTTTGTTTACATTTTCATTTTTATTCATCATTGTTGTAGGTCTATGGTACGACGGTACGACGGTACGACGGTGCAACGGAGTATTAGGGCCACATTGAGGAAAAAAATAGATCTGAGATTTAGAGAATAAAGTCATAATATTATAAAGTAGTAATTTTACGTTTTATTTTCTTTTTGTCTCATAAAGTTATGACTTTATTCTCGTAATATTCTGACTTTATTGTGTAAATCTCAGATGTTTTTCTCTCAATGTGGCCCTAATACTCCGTAGTACATTGTCTCTTTGGCCCTCACTGCGTTAGACTGATATACTATATACTTAGACTATAAACTGAGTTACCTTCATCACAATGATCACATGTTTTGCGGCTCCAGACAGATTTTAAATTTATTTTTTCTGCCTAAAATGTCTCTTCTGATAGTAAAGGTTGCTGACCTCTGGTCTAACTTGTTGTTTTCTGCTCATACATGCTGAAGCTCCTCTGGTGGTTATTTCGGTGATTCACACATTTTGAAATCTGTATTCTATTGACTGTTTTCTCCCGTCACTGCTGACTCCTCCTAACCTGCCGGTCGGGCTGCAGGTGATCAACAGCTGCTTCAGTAGCTGAAGGTGTTCCTTCCCTCCCGGTAGATCAGCTCAGCTAAAGACAGACTTTACACCAGTCTGTTACAGGACACATGTTGGCCTTCGTCGTGTCTCTAAACCTGACATCTATACAACGGTTTGGTCTCATTCTGAACATCTGGAGCATCTGCAGATTAATGTTATGATCCACTAAAGTTAAATATCCCACATGTAGTGGGATCTCTGTGATCTACAGAACTTCATAAATGATGATTTAAATATAACCAAAATAATCACTCCACATGAAATAATGAAAATCTATTGTAGTTGAAGAGATGAAATGAGCTGAGCACAGCCCGACTGATGATACTGATGATATTGACCTCACAGTCTTCCTCTGACCTTCATCACAAAGACGTTCTCAGAACACATGTTAGATATTACATCATGTTTTAGAAACAGCTGCACTAAGGCTGTAAAATGAGAAAGAAAGGTAATAAACATGACGGCCCCTAGGAGCCGCTGGTGTGACTCTATAGTTTAATGTTTAATGATACAGCATGACTACCTATCATCAACTATAATCTGAACATCTGGAACAGGACACCTTAAATTGAAATGAGAGATTGTAGATTAATGATGAGCTGTGATTAACCGTTCTTTAATATGAGATTATAATTAATCTTTATCTCACCCTTGATTTACTCTTCAAATAGCTATTTCATTGGCTTGTTAATGATATCTTTAGACATCATATAATCCTCTTACGTTCAGATGTGCTGCTATCTTTGTCACCACATCAGGACGTTCTCCGTCCTCCTCTAAACACTGTGTGAAGGCGCCGCTGATTACAGTCAGCAAGCAGCGTGACAGCGTGTTATCAACAGAGGTCTACAGTACATCATTAGAACTGTACAAGTGTGGAGGCTTGATGGAGGCTTAACGAGCTGGTGTTGTGTAAAGGACGGAGGTTTTTATATCTGATGTGAACAGTAGAGTTACAGTTACATGGACGTAGATCAGGACGTAGATCAGGACGTAGATCAGAGTCATGTGATGACTCACCGTTTCTCAGGATTGAGAGGAATCTGGAAACATTTCCTATTAAAGTGTATTAGAGGCTGATAGAGAGCATCAGACAGCGTCAGAGTGTTCACTGACTCACAGTTCAGATGATGAAGATGAGTCAGCTTTCACAGTTCTGTTAGTTTCATCCTGTCCATGTGGACGGAGCGAGTTCTCTTCACAGTGTGAACAACCACAGCCTGAAGGTGAAACGATTCTGATA
Organism: Sebastes paucispinis; assembly: GCA_036937225.1. Lineage (NCBI taxonomy): Eukaryota > Metazoa > Chordata > Actinopteri > Perciformes > Sebastidae > Sebastes > Sebastes paucispinis. The sequence goes on from JAUPFX010000018.1 coordinate 509,942, forward strand.
TAAATATACCTTATTACATCTTATTAAGATGTCAACCCTCTGAGACCCACAATAGACCTGTTACAGTCGTCTTTACGGGGTACAGGGGGTCTTTAGGGGGTATAGGAGGTGTTTGGGGGGTACTGGAGGTCTTTAGGTGGAGATAGCAGGTCAACAGTAGAGGTCACATAGAAGTGGTGTTCATCATCTGAAAGCTGAGAACCTGAAGATTAATGTGAGATGCAGTTCAGCACTGAGGGTCAAATTCTTCTAGTCATTAATCAGAAATAAACATCAATTAATGAATGAATTAAAATAAATAGTGAAAGTGTATAAGTGTTTAGAACATTATGATAGAAGAACATGATGTCCATCCCAATGCTCTATTATGGCTCATAAAATGTTGCAGCAATTTTTGGGTTGATTTGTTCCACAGATTTGGTGCTGTATGAAATGTCTACTGGGACTATGAAAGCGTTTTTATATGAAGAGATTGTAGTTACACGAGATACATGCATGTAAACATGTTTATCTGCTGCTGCCTGCAGCATCACAGCATTTCTGTGGTTAATTGTTGGCTTTTTATTGGACTTAAAGGTGACCAATTAGAGGAGAAGTATGAACCAGATTAAACTGTGTTCAGATGAAAACAGCAGAGAGAGAGAGAGCAGCGTTCTCACATGTAATTAAGGATCATTGATCACGTTTGTGGTGCAAACATATCTGTGATCGATTTGTCGGAGGATGAAACAGAGAATGTTGCTTGGAGACGGAGCAGTTCATTAACGGCATGAGCCCACACAGAGGTTCTATTTCTGTGTGCTACATAACGCAGGAGAGGACTGTATATGTGTTCTGTTCTTATATACTCACTGATGAAGAAAGTGGACCACTACAGGAAGGGACTAGAGAGACTATAGAGATGACTTTAAAGCTACTTCAGTACAACTAACCCAGTGTTACAACCAGCCCCGGTCTCCCCCGAAGCAAACAAGATCATCAGCGAGAGTATTGGACAGTTCTATACGTACAGTAGTCAAAGTCGGAGTTAACCAAATTCATTTTAACGTCACTCATTTCTTTAACGCATCGACGCAACTTGCAATGTTGAGGCCTGATCATCAGGGTACGCAGCGTTGAGGCGGTGCAGAGGCGGAGCTCACCCTCCAGGCCCTCGGCCCACAGACATGTCTCCCTCTCAGCCTGATCATCAGGGTACGCAGCGTTGAGGCGGTGCAGAGGCGGAGCTCACCCTCCAGGCCCTCGGCCCACAGACATGTCTCCCTCTCAGCCTGATCATCAGGGTACGCAGCGTTGAGGCGGTGCAGAGGCAGAGCTCACCCTCCAGGCCCTCGGCCCACAGACATGTCTCCCTCTCAGCCTGATCATCAGGGTACGCAGCGTTGAGGCGGTGCAGAGGCGGAGCTCACCCTCCAGGCCCTCGGCCCACAGACATGTCTCCCTCTCAGCCTGATCATCAGGGTACGCAGCGTTGAGGCGGTGCAGAGGCGGAGCTCACCCTCCAGGCCCTTGGCCCACAAACTCTATTCTGTTTTAATGTGGCCTCCCACTCGTAGATAACCTCCGCGGGTCCCAGGCGCTGGGCTATTTAATAAAACACATCTGATTATGTGGGAAGGAGTTTATTAAAACTCTATTTCTTCCATACGCTTTGTGGTTTTGGCGTGCAGCTGGATTCAGGACGTGTGACAGGTTGCCGTTACTCCTCACTGCACTGCTCTCCTCTTCTTCAACTAGATCCTCTTATCAGAGACGTCTCCTCCATGTCGTCTTTACAACAGGGGACAACGTCTCCATGTTGTCTTTAGAACAGAGGACAACATCTCCATGTTGTCTTTAGAACAGGGGACAACGTCTCCATGTCGTCTTTAGAACAGAGGACAACGTCTCCATGTCGTCTTTAGAACAGGGGACAACGTCTCCATGTTGTCTTTAGAACAGAGGACAACGTCTCCATGTCGTCTTTAGAACAGGGGACAACGTCTCCATGTCGTCTTTAGAACAGAGGACAACGTCTCCATGTTGTCTTTAGAACAGGGGACAACGTTTCCATGTCGTCTTTAGAACAGAGGACAACGTCTCCATGTTGTCTTTAGAACAGAGGACAACGTCTCCATGTCGTCTTTAGAACAGGGGACAACGTCTCCATGTTGTCTTTAGAACAGAGGACAACGTCTCCATGTCGTCTTTAGAACAGAGGACAACGTCTCCATGTCGTCTTTAGAACAGGGGACAACGTTTCCATGTTGTCTTTAGAACAGAGGACAACGTCTCCATGTCGTCTTTAGAACAGAGGACAACGTCTCCATGTTGTCTTTAGAACAGGGGACAACGTTTCCATGTTGTCTTTAGAACAGAGGACAACGTCTCCATGTTGTCTTTAGAACAGAGGACAACGTCTCCATGTCGTCTTTAGAACAGAGGACAACGTCTCCATGTCGTCTTCAGAACAGAGGACAACGTCTCCATGTCGTCTTCAGAACAGAGGACAACGTCTCCATGTCGTCTTTAGAACAGAGGACAACGTCTCCATGTCGTTTTTAGAACAGAGGACAACGTCTCCATGTCGTCTTCAGAACAGAGGACAACGTCTCCATGTCGTCTTTAGAACAGAGGACAACGTCTCCATGTCGTCTTTAGAACAGAGGACAACGTCTCCATGTCGTCTTTAGAACAGAGGACAACGTCTCCATGTCGTCTTTAGAACAGAGGACAACGTCTCCATGTCGTCTTTAGAACAGAGGACAACGTCTCCATGTTGTCTTTAGAACAGAGGACAACGTCTCCATGTCGTCTTTAGAACAGAGGACAACGTCTCCATGTCGTCTTTAGAACAGAGGACAACGTTTCCATGTTGTCTTTAGAACAGAGGACAACGTCTCCATGTCGTCTTTAGAACAGAGGACAACGTCTCCATGTCGTCTTTAGAACAGGGGACAACGTTTCCATGTCGTCTTTAGAACAGAGGACAACGTCTCCATGTCGTCTTTAGAACAGGGGACAACGTTTCCATGTCGTCTTTAGAACAGAGGACAACGTCTCCATGTTGTCTTTAGAACAGAGGACAACGTCTCCACGTCGTCTTTAGAACAGAGGACAACGTTTCCATGTCGTCTTTAGAACAGAGGACAACGTCTCCATGTTGTCTTTAGAACAGAGGACAACGTCTCCATGTCGTCTTTAGAACAGGGGACAACGTTTCCATGTCGTCTTTAGAACAGAGGACAACGTCTCCATGTTGTCTTTAGAACAGAGGACAACGTCTCCATGTTGTCTTTAGAACAGGGGACAACGTTTCCATGTCGTCTTTAGAACAGAGGACAACGTCTCCATGTTGTCTTTAGAACAGAGGACAACGTCTCCATGTCGTCTTTAGAACAGAGGACAACGTCTCCATGTCGTCTTTAGAACAGAGGACAACGTCTCCATGTTGTCTTTAGAACAGAGGACAACGTCTCCATGTCGTCTTTAGAACAGAGGACAACGTTTCCATGTCGTCTTTAGAACAGAGGACAACGTCTCCATGTTGTCTTTAGAACAGAGGACAACGTCTCCATGTCGTCTTTAGAACAGAGGACAACATCTCCATGTCGTCTTTAGAACAGGGGACAACGTCTCCATGTCGTCTTTAGAACAGAGGACAACGTCTCCATGTTGTCTTTAGAACAGGGGACAACGTTTCCATGTTGTCTTTAGAACAGAGGACAACGTCTCCATGTCGTCTTTAGAACAGAGGACAACGTCTCCATGTCGTCTTTAGAACAGAGGACAACGTCTCCATGTCGTCTTTAGAACAGAGGACAACGTTTCCATGTCGTCTTTAGAACAGAGGACAACGTCTCCATGTTGTCTTTAGAACAGAGGACAACGTCTCCATGTCGTCTTTAGAACAGGGGACAACGTTTCCATGTCGTCTTTAGAACAGAGGACAACGTCTCCATGTTGTCTTTAGAACAGAGGACAACGTCTCCATGTCGTCTTTAGAACAGGGGACAACGTCTCCATGTCGTCTTTAGAACAGAGGACAACGTCTCCATGTTGTCTTTAGAACAGGGGACAACGTTTCCATGTTGTCTTTAGAACAGAGGACAACGTCTCCATGTCGTCTTTAGAACAGAGGACAACGTCTCCATGTCGTCTTTAGAACAGAGGACAACGTCTCCATGTCGTCTTTAGAACAGAGGACAACGTCTCCATGTTGTCTTTAGAACAGAGGACAACGTCTCCATGTCGTCTTCAGAACAGAGGACAACGTCTCCATGTTGTCTTTAGAACAGAGGACAACGTCTCCATGTCGTCTTTAGAACAGAGGACAACGTCTCCATGTCGTCTTTAGAACAGAGGACAACGTCTCCATGTCGTCTTTAGAACAGAGGACAACGTCTCCATGTTGTCTTTAGAACAGAGGACAACGTCTCCATATCATCTTCAGAACAGAGGACAACGTCTCCATGTCGTTTTTAGAACAGAGGACAACGTCTTCATCGTCAGTGTGAAACTGTTCCTGTATTCCGAGCAGCCTCAGTAAACGTCTCCGTAGATTCATTTGACATGTTGGTGATAAAGAAAAGAACAAGACGTTTGTGTTGGATCAATAAACGTCTTTATCAGAGTCCATCAGAATCTGGTTTTATACTGATGCTGAACATTAATGCTTTACAAACATCTGCTCACTGGGTTTCACACTGAGCGTCATGCAAGACACTAAATGATGCTTAAAGTAACTCCTAGGAGGTTTAACTGGTTATCAAACCGTCTCCGTTCAGAACAGAAGCCTCTATATGACCCACAGAGGGGAGACCGGGGCCGTTGGTAACATACGATGCTGCGTTCACTGTCTCCAGTTCACCGTCCGGGAGCGTTAACTTAGCAGCTACGATGCTGCGTTCACTGTCTCCAGTTCACCGTCCGGGAGCGTTAACTTAGCAGCTCCGATGCTGCGTTCACTGTCTCCAGTTCACCGTCCGGGAGCGTTAACTTAGCAGCTACGATGCTGCGTTCACTGTCTCCAGTTCACCGTCCGGGAGCGTTAACTTAGCAGTGTACAGTTTATTTGTCGGTGAATAAATGCTATGAAACTACAACTCCTCCGCTCAAGCGAGCCGGAGAGACCGGAGCCGACTTCCTGTATCCTGTAACTCCGACTCTGCCTCTTAAGGTGGACCAGCTTTTCTCCTTAAAGAGACGAGCCGCTCCTCTGAGACACTCAGCTTTTTAACTAATTATTAACATTTCTTTTAACCGTTTTAACCGATAGCGTTAATCAGTTAAAATGCGTAATGTGGGTTAGCGGTTAAACGGTTAATGATGGAGATCACTACGTCACATTTCTGTAAACATTGCTAATCCGTTACATTAAATATTGAGGAATACAGAAAAGAGCCTTTAAGATGTTTTCCTGGCTGCAGTAAAGGTCTTGAAGTTGTCCCTCTGCCGAGTACCAGGCTGGGTGAGATGTGCCGGCGGGGCTGAGAGGAGGTTATGAAGAGGTTTAGAATAGAATAGTAAATGGACTCGTTAGTACACGAGAAGGTAGAGAACTAATCAGAGAACTAAAGTCTCTCAAATAAGCATCATTAAAAGCAGAGTGTGAGAACAGAGAGACCTCGGCCACGGCGGTTCTGTTAGCAGGAACCAACAGAACCCAGTATCTGATGTGGGGGGGGTAATAGTTTCATTAGTAGAGGCTGCTCTGGTGAAACAGCCGTCTCCCTCTGAGCCAGATACACAGCTTCTTATTTCCCTGAAAGCTCCGTGAGGCTGCTCATTGTTCCAGAGGACAATAGCTGCACAACAAAGCTTCTGTCATAGAGAGAGCCACCAGACACCAGCATCTCCTGCTCTCTGCTGCTGCTGCTGTTTGAGAAGAAGAAGAATCAAACGGACTAACAGGAACCTGCAGCACGCTCTAAAACAAATACAATCACAACAGCCTGGTTTAGTCCGGTTCAACTGGACGCTCCGCGGTCTCGGACCGCTGTCACCACCTGATATCACACCAAAGCGTGTGACTGACCCGCCGGTCCACCAGAGACTGAACAGAGAATCAGAGCAACGGGGGGGCGGTACTGCATTCTCTTTACCTTCATCCATATTTAATCTCACGTGTTTTATCTGTTCTAAATGAACCTTAAAGGAGATCAGTCCAGTATTTAATCCTCTGATCAACATGGGAGTGGACTAATATGCTGCTTTATGTAAATGTATGTATATATTTATTATTGTAAATCAATGAACAACACAAATCAATGACAGATATTGATCCAGAAACCCTCACAGGTACTGCATTTAGCATAAAACAATATGCTCCAATCATAACATGGCAAACTGCAGCCCAACAGGCAACAACAGCTGTCAGTGTGTCAGTGTGCTGACTTGACTATGACTTGCCCCAAACTGCATGTGATGATCATAAAGTGGGCATGTCTGTAAAGGGGAGACTCGTGGGTACCCATAGAACCCATTAACATTCACTGATCTGGAGGTCAGAGGTCAAGGGACCCCTTTGAACATGGACATGACAGTTAGGAGCGTTATTTAACCTCTTCATGACCAGCTAGTCTGACCTGGTTGGTACCGATGGATTCATCAGGTTCTCTATTTACTATTATACCAGTAGTAGTAGTAGTAGTAGTAGTAGTAGCAGTAGTACTAGCAGTAGTAGTAGTAGTAGTAGTAGTAGTAGTAGTAGTAGTAGTAGTACTAGGAGTAGTAGTAGCAGTAGTACTAGTAGTAGTAGTAGTAGTAGTAGTAGTAGTAGTAGTAGTAGTAGTACTAGGAGTAGTAGTAGCAGTAGTACTAGTAGTAGTAGTAGTAGTAGTAGTAGTAGTAGTAGCAGTAGTACTAGCAGTAGTAGTAGTAGTAGTAGTAGTAGTAGTAGTAGTAGTAGTAGTACTAGGAGTAGTAGTAGCAGTAGTACTAGTAGTAGTAGTAGTAGTAGTAGTAGTAGTAGTAGTAGTACTAGGAGTAGTAGTAGCAGTAGTACTAGTAGTAGTAGTAGTAGTAGTAGTAGTAGTAGTAGTAGTAGTAGTAGCAGTAGTACTAGCAGTAGTAGTAGTAGTAGTAGTAGTAGTAGTAGTAGTAGTAGTAGTACTAGGAGTAGTAGTAGCAGTAGTACTAGTAGTAGTAGTAGTAGTAGTAGTAGTAGTAGTACTAGGAGTAGTAGTAGCAGTAGCAGTAGTAGTAGTAGTAGTAGTAATAGTAATAGTATGACATGGCTGATACCGATGGATTCATCAGGTTTACTAGTTTCCTATGATGTCATATGTCAGTATTCGTAGCCATCATAAAATGAATGATTTTCTGTTTTACCCCAGAAGTAATAAAAGCTATAATTAAACTATTTCAGCAGCTTAACAGATTGTAATGTCTTCATCTTCATTCTGACTCTAGGCCTGGTTTAACTCAGCTGTTGTTTTTAAATGAGTGAGAGCCTCTTACACCTTCAAGTCTGACTGGATGTAATATCCTTTCATTAGCATTCAGCACTCTGCCATCACAGATCAGGCCTTAAAGGCTCCTAATGAGCAGAACAGCAGCAGTAATCTCATCCTAGCTGATCTGATCTCTTTGTTTCTTGGATGTTTGCTTTGTGACGGTCTTTGTCTTTAACGTTGTGGGAGGAAAGGTCGGGGCCACTCTTCAGAGAGCAGCTCCAGGACCGTTTGCCTCCCAGTGGGATGTAGTCACTTAGCCCACCATTTATCACTTCAGAAATTAGCTCGGCCTCCTGTCATTACACTGAACTCCTTAAATGTAATCAATCCGCGGGCCGTGCCGGAGGAGAGGGGGAGCTGAGTGATTGATGCAGGAATGAAACAAGACATTACAAAAGGGTGGAGCTGGAGGAGAGCAAATAAACGTGAGCCAGAGAAGGTGTTCTGTTCTGTGGGCGGATGCAGAGAGAGAGAGAGAGAGCTGGATCCACTGGTTCAGAGGATGAAATCATCTCAGGTCTGTGTGAGAGAACAGAGAGTGTTTGGCTGTGTTGGAGGACAGCACAGAAGGCAGGAGGACCGTGTTGCATTCACTGCCATCGCTACACGGCAGCACCGTGTTGCATTCACTGCCATCGCTACACGGCAGCACCGTGTTGCATTCACTGCCATCGCTACACGGTGGTGAATGTGTTGATGCAGGCGAGCCGACTGAGTTTAAGGAAACGAATGTGAAAACAACATCTTGAATAAAAGCAGAGAGCTTTCAGAAGGTGATTGTTGGTTTTAGTCAGCAGCCACACGTCACGGTTCAAGAGCAGTCAACCTCCAAATTGCCTGCCTCAGGGATCGGCTATTACGACCAGGAGAAATGACATCCTGAAAAGAACGACCCTGGAATTAAACACACGTCCGTGCTCACTGAATTCATGTTTCCTTATCAGCGTATTCAACTCTGCCCTGTTCTGTGTCCTCTAGTAAGGACATTCATCGTCTTCCTGCAGAGAGACTGACGTAGTATTGAGCAAGGCACTGAGCCCTGTTCGGATCCTCCTGAACAGCCACATACTGTGTGCACGTGCAGTAAATGATCAAGAGCTCTACCGCAGTGACACATCTCTTTAAAGGCACCTGGGAGAGCAGAAGAGATAAGTTTTCCTGCAGTCTTTGTATTCCAATGAGTGAGTGTGACGTCGGAGAAGAGATGACCTTTGATGGTGCCGGGAGGAACAGCGGATGGTGAGTCATTATAGCCTTGAAGGACAAGTAATGCACTGCGTTCGCACGGGCCGATTCAGCCCAAGGTTGAAGAGAAAACGCTGGATGAATAGATGAAAGGACCGTCTGTGAGTTACAGCGAGGCCTCTGCTCAGAACAGAGCCCACAGTAACAAGAATGTCTCCGGTGTAATTTCAAATTGAATTCTTCAGCCTCATATTGGCTCTTATGAATCACACGTCGGCTTTGATTTAATCAGAGCAACAACGCAGAGAACCTACAGCAGGTGGAAACAGGAAGCACCTCTCTGATACTGTAACAGACCGTTGCTATGTATAACGGACCGTTGCTACGTATAACAGATTGTTGCTACGTATAGCGGACCATGGCAACGTATAATGGACCGTTGCTACTTATAATGGACCGTTGCTACGTATAACAGACCGTTGCTACGTATAACAGACCGTTGCTACGTATAACAGATTGTTGCTACGTATAACAGACCGTTGCTATGTATAACGGACCGTTGCTACGTATAACAGACTGTTGCTACGTATAACAGACTGTTGCTACGTATAACAGATTGTTGCTACGTATAACAGATTGTTGCTACGTATAACAGACTGTTGCTATGTATAACAGACTGTTGCTAAGTATAACGGACCGTTGCTATGTATAACAGACTGTTGCTACGTATAACGGACCGTTGCTACATATAATGGACCGTTGCTATGTATAACAGACCGTTGCTACGTATAACGGACCGTTGCTATGTATAACAGACCGTTGCTACGTATAACGGACCGTTGCTACATATAATGGACCGTTGCTACGTATAACGGACCGTTGCTATGTATAACAGACCGTTGCTACGTATAACGGACCGTTGCTATGTATAACAGACCGTTGCTACGTATAACGGACCAAAGAGCGAAGCATTCAGTCACTCTGTTGAAGGGAAAGAAGTTGTTCCTTATCTCCGTCCTCAGACCCAAAGCTAGGCTACGATAGCATCTAATCATCATCTGCCTGCAAAGCAGAAGATATCAATCAGCTGACATTGTGTCCCGGCTGGATGCTCAGAGAGACGTCTTCTCCTGACCTGCTACGTCCCCGTAATGATTCACTGAATGTGCTGTAAATCATCTGAGTGGTTCTGACCCGAGACGTGAATCAGACTGCTGATTTAGAACACCTCAATAAGCCCTCTCACACTGGGGCCGCGGCCCCATCAGGTAGATCATCTGGTATTCATGACAGATAAAAATAGCCCGGCTGGTATCATGCATGAGCTCCACACAGGTGTGACGGAGCACAGCGAGGGATACTCAGTCTGCTCAGTACCGGCGGAGGAGTTCTGGCTCAGCACTGAAACACTGACACACTGAAACACTGAAGCACTGAAGCACTGAAGCACTGAAGCACTGAAGCACTGAAGCACTGAAACACTGAAGCACTGAAACACTGAAACACTGAAGCACTGAAGCACTGAAACACTGAAGCACTGAAGCACTGAAACACTGAAGCACTGAAGCACTGAAGCACTGAAACACTGAAACACTGAAGCACTGAAACACTGAAGCACTGAAACACTGAAGCACTGAAACACTGAAGCACTGAAACACTGAAACACTGAAACACTGAAACACTGAAACACTGACACACTGAAACACTGAAGCACTGAAACACTGACACACTGAAACACTGAAACACTGAAACACTGAAACACTGAAACACTGACACACTGAAACACTGAAGCACTGAAACACTGACACACTGAAACACTGAAACACTGAAACACTGAAACACTGAAACACTGACACACTGAAACACTGAAACACTGAAACACTGACACACTGAAACACTGAAACACTGAAACACTGAAGCACTGAAACACTGAAACACTGAAACACTGAAGCACTGAAACACTGAAGCACTGAAGCACTGAAGCACTGAAACACTGAAACACTGACACACTGAAGCACTGAAACACTGAAACACTGAAGCACTGAAGCACTGAAGCACTGAAGCACTGAAACACTGAAACACTGAAACACTGACACACTGACACACTGAAACACTGAAGCACTGAAACACTGAAACACTGAATGAAACACTGAAGCACTGAAACACTGAAACACTGAAACACTGAATGAAACACTGAAGCACTGAAACACTGAAGCACTGAAACACTGAAACACTGAAGCACTGAAGCACTGAAGCACTGAAGCACTGAAACACTGAAACACTGAAGCACTGAAGCACTGAAGCACTGCTGATGCCAACGCTGAGTTGATGTAAACTCGTCTTGTGGGTTGTCTAATTAGCTGACACTAATGATGTATATCAGAGTCTCCACCTAATTAGCTCAATAATTACACCCTTTACCTCCATATCTCTCAAACTCAGCACTTTTATCGTTTCTCTATGAGAGAAGAAGAGTTCCCTCCGAGATGAACGACAGAAAGCCTCTTGTGTTTCCCCGCTCTGAGCCTCAGCCTGCAGCCTGACGGGGAGAGATCCCTCTTCTTAATAAATACAGCATCATGCTCCTCATCCAAACAGCTTATCAGGATAATTATTATTGAATCATGGAACATTCAGGAGTTAGAGAACGCCGCTTCCTGCAGAGCAATACTAATTTCTCCATCAGAAGTCTCATTAAGCTCTCTGTGAGAGGGACTGTAATTAATCAGAGTATTCCTGCTAAACAAACACGTCAGATGGAACAGATACGCTCTACATATACGCTGAGTCACTTCATTCGGCTTTATCTGCAGAGCAGACTCCAGATCTGGTGGCTCCGTCCGGTAGCAGCTCTACTTCTGAGTTATGGTAAATATGGACATAAAGAACGATGGAAGTTTGGAGCTTTTGTGAAACTAATCACCCTTGAAGAAAACTATTGGAGAAGAAATGTGTATTGATACACATGAGACAAACCCTCAGCTGCCTGCTACTGCCTCACATACACCACAGATACATATATATATACGGGGAGGGAAGTCTTTATACCAGACGGAGAATATCACCAGTGCACTTTAAAGGAAGTGAAGTTTAAAGTTTTTAACCCTGGCTAGCACAACCTGAAGAGATTTTAATGTTTTAAACAGGCGGCTGCTACACGTGGCTAAAGGAGGCTGAAGCTGTCGGGAACATTAAACTTCATCACACCGAACACGAAGATTCATCCACTCTCTAGTCGACCTTCATAGCCTCGCTGGTTTTATACTCGAGCTGCTGCAAACTATTCCAACACAAACTGTCCAACGTAGATTTAAGATAGATGTCTCGCTGAGAGGAAACGTTTCTGTAGAAGAGATCAGATAAGATATTCCTTTATTAGTCTGTTATAACTGGACAGGAGCTGGAGACAGTGAACGCAGCATCGTAGCTGCTAAGTTAACGCTCCCGGACGCTGAACTGGAGACAGTGAACGCAGCATCGTACCTGCTAAGTTAACGCTCCCGGACGCTGAACTGGAGACAGTGAACGCAGCATCGTACCTGCTAAGTTAACGCTCCCGGACGCTGAACTGGAGACAGTGAACGCAGCATCGTAGCTGCTAAGTTAACGCTCCCGGACGCTGAACTGGAGACAGTGAACGCAGCATCGTACCTGCTAAGTTAACGCTCCCGGACGGTGAACTGGAGACAGTGAACGCAGCATCGTAGCTGCTAAGTTAACGCTCCCGGACGCTGAACTGGAGACAGTGAACGCAGCATCGTACCTGCTAAGTTAACGCTCCCGGACGCTGAACTGGAGACAGTGAACGCAGCATCGTAGCTGCTAAGTTAACGCTCCCGGACGCTGAACTGGAGACAGTGAACGCAGCATCGTGGCTGCTAAGTTTACGCTCCCGGACGCTGAACTGGAGACAGTGAACGCAGCATCGTGGCTGCTAAGTTTACGCTCCCGGACGGTGAACTGGAGACAGTGAATGCAGCATCGTACCTGCTAAGTTAACGCTCCCGGACGCTGAACTGGAGACAGTGAACGCAGCATCGTGGCTGCTAAGTTTACGCTCCCGGACGGTGAACTGGAGACAGTGAACGCAGCATCGTAGCTGCTAAGTTTACGCTCCCGGACGCTGAACTGGAGACAGTGAACGCAGCATCGTGGCTGCTAAGTTTACGCTCCCGGACGGTGAACTGGAGACAGTGAACGCAGCATCGTGGCTGCTAAGTTTACGCTCCCGGACGCTGAACTGGAGACAGTGAACGCAGCATCGTGGCTGCTAAGTTAACGCTCCCGGACGCTGAACTGGAGACAGTGAATGCAGCATCGTAGCTGCTAAGTTAACGCTCCCGGACGCTGAACTGGAGACAGTGAACGCAGCATCGTACCTGCTAAGTTAACGCTCCCGGACGCTGAACTGGAGACAGTGAACGCAGCATCGTACCTGCTAAGTTAACGCTCCCGGACGCTGAACTGGAGACAGTGAATGCAGCATCGTACCTGCTAAGTTAACGCTCCCGGACGCTGAACTGGAGACAGTGAATGCAGCATCGTACCTGCTAAGTTAACGCTCCCGGACGCTGAACTGGAGACAGTGAATGCAGCATCGTACCTGCTAAGTTAACGCTCCCGGACGGTGAACTGGAGACAGTGAACGCAGCATCGTACCTGCTAAGTTAACGCTCCCGGACGGTGAACTGGAGACAGTGAACGCAGCATCGTACCTGCTAAGTTAACGCTCCCGGACGGTGAACTGGAGACAGTGAACGCAGCATCGTACCTGCTAAGTTAACGCTCCCGGACGGTGAACTGGAGACAGTGAACGCAGCATCGTACCTGCTAAGTTAACGCTCCCGGACGGTGAACTGGAGACAGTGAACGCAGCATCGTACCTGCTAAGTTAACGCTCCCGGACGGTGAACTGGAGACAGTGAACGCAGCATCGTGGCTGCTAAGTTTACGCTCCCGGACGGTGAACTGGAGACAGTGAACGCAGCATCGTGGCTGCTAAGTTTACGCTCCCGGACGGTGAACTGGAGACAGTGAATGCAGCATCGTACCTGCTAAGTTAACGCTCCCGGACGGTGAACTGGAGACAGTGAACGCAGCATCGTGGCTGCTAAGTTTACGCTCCCGGACGGTGAACTGGAGACAGTGAACGCAGCATCGTACCTGCTAAGTTAACGCTCCCGGACGGTGAACTGGAGACAGTGAACGCAGCATCGTACCTGCTAAGTTAACGCTCCCGGACGGTGAACTGGAGACAGTGAATGCAGCATCGTGGCTGCTAAGTTAACGCTCCCGGACGCTGAACTGGAGACAGTGAATGCAGCATCGTACCTGCTAAGTTAACGCTCCCGGACGCTGAACTGGAGACAGTGAATGCAGCATCGTACCTGCTAAGTTAACGCTCCCGGACGCTGAACTGGAGACAGTGAATGCAGCATCGTAGCTGCTAAGTTAACGCTCCCGGACGCTGAACTGGAGACAGTGAACGCAGCATCGTACCTGCTAAGTTAACGCTCCCGGACGCTGAACTGGAGACAGTGAATGCAGCATCGTACCTGCTAAGTTAACGCTCCCGGACGCTGAACTGGAGACAGTGAACGCAGCATCGTGGCTGCTAAGTTAACGCTCCCGGACGCTGAACTGGAGACAGTGAATGCAGCATCGTACCTGCTAAGTTAACGCTCCCGGACGGTGAACTGGAGACAGTGAACGCAGCATCGTACCTGCTAAGTTAACGCTCCCGGACGGTGAACTGGAGACAGTGAACGCAGCATCGTACCTGCTAAGTTAACGCTCCCGGACGGTGAACTGGAGACAGTGAACGCAGCATCGTACCTGCTAAGTTAACGCTCCCGGACGGTGAACTGGAGACAGTGAACGCAGCATCGTACCTGCTAAGTTAACGCTCCCGGACGGTGAACTGGAGACAGTGAACGCAGCATCGTACCTGCTAAGTTAACGCTCCCGGACGGTGAACTGGAGACAGTGAACGCAGCATCGTGGCTGCTAAGTTTACGCTCCCGGACGCTGAACTGGAGACAGTGAATGCAGCATCGTACCTGCTAAGTTAACGCTCCCGGACGGTGAACTGGAGACAGTGAACGCAGCATCGTGGCTGCTAAGTTTACGCTCCCGGACGGTGAACTGGAGACAGTGAACGCAGCATCGTACCTGCTAAGTTAACGCTCCCGGACGGTGAACTGGAGACAGTGAACGCAGCATCGTACCTGCTAAGTTAACGCTCCCGGACGGTGAACTGGAGACAGTGAATGCAGCATCGTGGCTGCTAAGTTAACGCTCCCGGACGCTGAACTGGAGACAGTGAATGCAGCATCGTACCTGCTAAGTTAACGCTCCCGGACGCTGAACTGGAGACAGTGAATGCAGCATCGTACCTGCTAAGTTAACGCTCCCGGACGCTGAACTGGAGACAGTGAATGCAGCATCGTAGCTGCTAAGTTAACGCTCCCGGACGCTGAACTGGAGACAGTGAACGCAGCATCGTACCTGCTAAGTTAACGCTCCCGGACGCTGAACTGGAGACAGTGAATGCAGCATCGTACCTGCTAAGTTAACGCTCCCGGACGCTGAACTGGAGACAGTGAACGCAGCATCGTGGCTGCTAAGTTAACGCTCCCGGACGCTGAACTGGAGACAGTGAACGCAGCATCGTGGCTGCTAAGTTAACGCTCCCGGACGCTGAACTGGAGACAGTGAATGCAGCATCGTACCTGCTAAGTTAACGCTCCCGGACGCTGAACTGGAGACAGTGAATGCAGCATCGTACCTGCTAAGTTAACGCTCCCGGACGCTGAACTGGAGACAGTGAACGCAGCATCGTACCTGCTAAGTTAACGCTCCCGGACGCTGAACTGGAGACAGTGAATGCAGCATCGTACCTGCTAAGTTAACGCTCCCGGACGCTGAACTGGAGACAGTGAACGCAGCATCGTGGCTGCTAAGTTAACGCTCCCGGACGCTGAACTGGAGACTCCCGTCAACGTATATCTTTTGTCCTCCTGCAGCTGGAGCACCGCTGCATGAGAGGCACTAATGTTGTCGGTCAACGGTTAATAATGGGTTAACGAGGGTCGGTTATCGGTTAAGAACATTGTTCAAAATGAGCATCCCTGGTTGGAAGCTTAGTTTTAGTGCCGTTGAAGTCAGGTGACTGTGGTTTAGTTCATCTATAGTGTTATAACGTTAGCTTTTGACTTCTGTGGTTCATTAGTGGAGATTATCTCGCTGAACTAAACGTGTACGTTGGTTTGCCACAGAACTGATTTTCTGCAGCAATCTAAAATCCAACGGAACAATCTCATTGGCTTTATGTTGAGGGAACCAGCGGTCATTTATTTACCCTCTAAACACACACACTCTAACACACCGTGCAGAGAGTGTGTTTCTGCTGTATCTGCCCTCCTCACTCCTCTGGGGCTCCCAGACTCTCCAGGTCTGACTGAACGCAGTGTGAACGTCTGTGCGTGCGAGGAGATGAAAAGGTTAGAGAAGACTCGGCAGCTGAA
Source organism: Sebastes paucispinis (assembly GCA_036937225.1). NCBI lineage: Eukaryota > Metazoa > Chordata > Actinopteri > Perciformes > Sebastidae > Sebastes > Sebastes paucispinis. The sequence continues at coordinate 526,089 of JAUPFX010000018.1, forward strand.
GTGATACAGACGGCGGAGAGCTGAGCTCACGCAGTGGGAGTCCCGAAGATGAATAAAGAGCAGCCTCTTCATGTAGAAGTCAGGCCGCGTGGCGCGTAAACACCGGAGGCTACCGCTGCAGCTCGGCAGAGAGCGTGAGAGAGACGGGCTGAGGACGACGACGGAGAGGCTGGAAGGATGAAAGAGCCTCACAGAGAGAGACAGAACATGACCTTCAGCATCCATCCCCAGAGGTCAAACAGGTCCCTCTGTCATCACTACCAACAGAAGACTGTTTAAAGGCTCTGTGGGATGAAGTAGACATTCTGCTTTTACAGCTTTAAGTCCTATATGTTGTCAAAGTGGTGCTTCTGTTGTTTCATATAATTCAATATATTACAACTCTGTGTGGATTCTCCAGTTTTCTTTAGTGATCATTTATAACCAAACCAAAGATAACCAAAGTATTGGACATGTTCATATTTTTAGCTAATGAAAAGTTAAAGGATCACTAAAGTTATATTAACATGAACATGAGGATGTGAACCAACAGCTGATGAGATATTTGATGGTGGACCGGCCGACGCTGCTAGCGGCTAAAACATCATCGAAACATGATTGAAGACAATGTTCAGATATTCTGATTTCATGTCATCATTAGGCCTCGTATTGGTATTTATTTAGATTCATATAGATTTAATTTAACGGCATTAAAATCTGTCAACGAGATCCGACAGTGAGCGTCTGGTCAGATGCATCCTCTGGTTTAGTTCTTCCTGACTCAGTTAGTTCCTGGTTACATGTTGTTTTTGTGTCTTTATTTGTTAAATGACAGATGAGCTTTGTAGAAAGATACATGTTGATATTTCTCTAAGTAAAGTTTAGTTTTGGTTTGAGCAGGCTGACAGACACTCATGTCTCATATCAGAATAAAGCCCTGGTCAGGATCAACTTAAATACAGATGTGGACAGAGAGGAAACACAATCATATTAATAATATTCTAATCATAATAATAATATTATTATTATTAATAATAATAATATAATAATAATAGCACAGAACCTCATGACTCTGTAGAAGTGGTTGTCAGCATCATTGTATAACTGGTCTTTATTGTGAGTCTAAACATGTTTGACATGAACGGCGGCACTTCAGCACTTCAGAGCAACAGAGAAGGAAAATGGGTCACAGCTAAGAAGAACACACACACACACACACACACACACACACACACACACACACAGAGGAATGTCACGATACCAGAAATCTAGTAGTCGATACCAACACCAGTGAATTTCCACGATTCTCGATACCACGGTACTAAAAAAACCCAACAACAATAAATCCCCTGTACTATAATTCAACACGCACTCTTTTATTAAACACATTTGAACATTACAGAGGCATGTAGCCTTTAAGGAATAAATAAAAGAATGACCCATTTTGTTCATTTTGGCGTATCAGTTCATCAATCGATAGTCAGACGACGGACACTACATACTGACCGTGAACGCATCTGGTCCGTCAGCTCAGAGTAGCAGGAGCAGGAGGCGGAGGATTTGTTGTTGAAGTGAAAAGCAAACGCACCTATTTGGCAATATTTCAAGTTTCATCCCAACGCTATAAGAGAACCATAACATTATTGAGGTAATCACCGCGAGGTGGATGGAGCCGTCACAGCCGGTGTGCACGGAGCAGCGGCGCCAGGTAGACCCCCGCAGCGGAGCCCCGCAGCAAAAGCTCTACCGGAGAGGCCAGACACACCGCCACCCGACGGTACAGATCAGAGTCAGCGCTCTGCACATGTTGACCGTCATCTTTTCTTGTAAAATGTCCGGTGTAATCGGTACCGCACTTCCAGAGTTATTTGAAGCCAAACCACCATCTTTTCCTTTTCCTGAACCTAACCAGGTGGTTTTAGTCCTGTAACGTCCGTACTGAAGTTAGGCCACTTCCCGTGTTATTTAAACCCAAACTGTGATCGTTTCCAGAACCTAACGAAGTAGTTAGTTGCCTAATCCTAACCAAGACAATCTTTTCCTATACCCAACTAAGTAGTTTTATTTTGAAAAGTGGAAGAGCGGATATTGACACCTGCATCACGTGTTGCTGGACATTTATAGGAAAACGCACCACAAATGTGTGTTTTATGTACACGAATCAAAACGATTACATTTCATGACTATTTCACAAACTGCTGTGAGACTGAGTTGGAATACTGAATGATTGGACTATCATGTGAAGTCCACTACAACATAAAGGTGTCTCCACCTTTCTCTGTTTAGTTTTCCCGGCCGGCTCGCCCCCGGCAGGCCGGCTCGCCGCCGGCAGGCCGGCTCGCCCCCGGCAGGCCGGCTCGCCCCCGGCAGGCCGGCTCGCCCCCGGCAGGCCGGCTCGCCGCCGGCAGGCCGGCTCGCCCCCGGCAGGCCGGCTCGCCGCCGGCAGGCCGGCTCGCCCCCGGCAGGCCGGAGGGTTTTAACGGGATAAAGAGAGATGTTGTAGTAATATTCATGCTGGTTTAAATAATCTATTTGATAGTATTTCCCATCTTTGCTGCATCTTTGTCCCAAATCTCCGCTGGTTGAGTTCAGTGATCGAAGCACATAACAGCCGTTTCACTCTACTTGTATATTATTATATCTGATTTCCCCTAAACGCTGTAATCAGAAGAATATATGCAGTATGAATTAATCCTCCAACCACATGCTGATCCAGTAGAGTCACATTCATCCTTCATGCAACATTTACATTCAGTAAACCCGGTTTGGAGGTTATGATAGGAAACACTACTTTTAATTTATACCCACTGAGTGTCACATCTTCGCTGTTGCTCCTTTTATGGACATAAATCCTGAGTATTATTATGTAAATGGAGCAGAACTGATGCACATCCTCACACGGATGCACGTGAGGCCAATAATAGACGTATTAAAGAGGATCATATCTGACTGACAGAGGAGATGGGGGGGTTTCCATCGGTGCTGTGATTGCTGGTGGATGATTGAAAGAGGGAAGGCATGTAGAGACATGCTGATTGTGTTTGCATCTCTAAAGCTTTAACCGCTCGGCCCTCCCGATACCTTAATCCAGTTTATCCCTCCGAGGCACAAACAGCCAGCTCGCTCAGTCAATCTCCTGATTGGTCGCTGACCTTGAGCAAACAAATAATAAGAAGAGTGCTCGGTTAGCGTCGGCCGTCGTCTGGCAGAGACACGTCAGAGACAGACGGACACCTGAGCAAGAAAACATGACTCATTATTCTTATTAAACTAAAACCTGCAGATTGAATCAGAGGAGAGGAGCAGCAGGCGCTGGAGAAAGATGGAAACATAACAGCTTCAAATGAATACTGGAACGTATAAAGAGAGACTCCATCGATTAAAGGAGTCAATCATGATTAATCGCAAATTCAAAATAAACCTTAAAGGGAGATTAGTCAACATCCTCAACATGGGAGTGGACAAATCTGCTGCTTTATGTAAATGTATGTATATATGTGTTATTGTAAATCAATGAACAACACAAATCAATGACAGATATTGATCAGAAACCCTCACAGGAACTGCATTTAGCATAAAACTATATGCAACATTCAGCACAAGTTTGGAGCGTTATTTAACCTCCTTCATGACCAGCTAGTCTGACCTGGTTGGTACCGATGGATCCATCAGGTTCTCTAGTTTCTCTAGAGGCTGAGCAGGAAAAGCCAACACTAGTATCAGCATTGATTCATGGAGAGAGGGGTGACGTATACTAGGAAGAGCTCCAGTAGGAACTGTGTCCTCTATGAGGACGTTCAGTTGTTAAACTAAATGTTAATGTTAAATCTACATGCCTTCCTTCTTCAGTGACTCATTCTCAGTCTGTCTCTTGGCAGAAGTAATACCACGGTGGTGATAACAGAGGAAAGATGGAGGAACCATCTGCATGAACAAAGTGCCAACGCTGGTTTAGCTTCACCGAGGAACACGCTGCCCAGTGACAGGACGCCAACGCCAGAAGAAGAGGAGAGGATGAGAGGAGCTGCTGGTGATTAGACAGGAGCGTTACTGCAGAGTTACTATCCATCCATCTATCTATCCATCCATCTGTAGAGCGAGCACAAGCGCGAGCAACAGGACGCTGACTTTAGTCGACTTAACGGACACAGGTGAAGCTGTTAAAGGGACTATTTGTAACTTTCAGAAATGCTTCTTAACAGCTTCACCTGTGGCCGTGAAATCAACGAAAGTCAGCGTCGGGCTCGCGCTTGCTCGCTCTAAATATACCTGAACGAGCATCACTCAACACAGTGAGGAGACACACGTCAGCTAAAAGCACAATATCACTCTATATTTCAGCTGCTTGGCAGTAATGTTAGCTGACCAGACCAAGGTCTCTCCATGAATCAATGCTGATCCTAGTGTTGGCTTTTCCTGCCTAAGTGCAGGCTGAGGCAGTGGGGCTCTGCAGCGTGTCTCCCTGCTCTCTCCGCCCACAGCCGGAGAGAGCAGAGGAGACACCGGCACCCGGTCGGTAACGAGAAGACAACGTTTCTCTCTGCGGAGCCCCGTCACTTCACCAGACACGGGAAACCTCTGTTGGTCTGGAGGAGCTGCAGCAGTTATTTCTGCACAAACGTCCACTGAACATTCACTAGATATTCTCAGAGCTAAACTAACTCTGCTGCAGTGTGGAGTGAGCAGCATGCACGGGAGAGGTGGAGCGAGCTGAGCTGTCTGAGTGAAGGCGAGCAGGCAGAGGAGGAGGGTACAGCGGCTACACGCGAACACGCATATGCGAGCGCGCATATGTGCCGACCCGCTACATTTATACGCTTACAAAGTTACAAATAGTCCCTTTCACAAGACATTTCTGATTCTTACAAACAGTCCCTAACATGCACTAAAAGGCACGAACTGCCGGCACGGCGACGTCAACAGAGCACAGAGAAGCTTTGATTACAACACACACACACAGACAGAGAGAGACTTCATGCTCTGCTCAGGTAGACATGACTGCTCTATATCTATAGCTGATGATGATATATTGTCTTTATGCTAAGCTAAGATAACCACCCAGATATGAGAGTGACATCAATCTTCTCATGTAAATCTCTACAAGAAAACATTCAGCTCATTTCCCAACATGTGAAACTCTTCCTTTATATTTATTTCTCTACAGACTCGTCGTCAGAGGGACGGACGTCAGACGTCTGGACTAACTCAGATCAGATTAACATTCTGGGGTCTCTGTTCAGTAATCAGGCTGTTTGCTGCTTTAATACCAGAACACATTTAAATAAACGTCCCATCAAAATGATTGATGGGAGTGATTTATAACACATTATACTATATATATATATATATATGTGTTGTGTACGGCCTTTATGAGCTGATGGAGTTTCTGTTTCACCTGACAGGATGCAGCTCTGTGTGGCCTCTAATGCTCTAGATGCACAGAGCTGCATCCTAGAGGATTCACATCCATCAGCTGGTGAGCCCCCCCCTCATGAACATGCTCATCAGATTCATTATTTAAAGGTTGTGTGACATGATAAATGATATGCAAAGTTTTATTCATGGCTCAAAAGCCTTTGACTTTGAGGCGTTGATGCTTTCTGTAGTAATTATTCTCTACACATCCCCGATGCTGCTGTTACTGAGGCTACGGTCTGATCCAGCGTAACGCTTCTCTTCCAGGGTGAGCTGGAGATATCGGCAGGTCAATAACTGATTCAACAACCAGCAGGAAACCAGGCAGATCAATTAGAACCGCTGTTGTGTCGCACATTCTGCTTTGTGGATCCTCTGAAGAAGCTCAAACAGCTAACTGGGATCAGCAGAATTAAACACTGAGACTATCTGGTGAGTTCATTTTCATTACGAAGTGAAACAACTGGATTATTATATTCTTTAAATAGGCTGTGGGTTTCTATTAGCAGACCTCAAAGGAAGTATTACAATAAGCTGAGACTTCTCCCACAGGGGGAATATCCTCACTGATGTCCAGAAGAAACAACAAAGCCTTTCAGAACAATATGATGGGGAGCGTTACACTCTCATGTCTGCAGCCTACTGTCGCTTGTTTCCACATTAATCAGCCACAGAAACAGAAACAGATCTAATCTATACGTTATAATTTACTGTTTGAAGGTCTGAGAGGAGGCGAGGAGGCTGAAGGCTCAGCTCACACGTTGGTGTTCGTGCTCGCCGACCGGTCATGTTTAGAGAACTGTGTTGGCAAAGAAATGAAGAGAAGACACGCATGAATACGTTATACCAGAAGAAGAGTGAGATCAGATGCAAGTGCATGAGGGAGACGGGGGGGAGACGGGGAGAGGCAGGGGGAGACGGGGGAGACGGAGGTGAACGTGACATGTTTCAGATGGTTTTAAGATTTCGTTGTTCAGACGTGGAGAGCTAAGTTCTAGAGAGCGACTGTGTAGTCCTGTCAGGGGTGGGGAGGTCATCGCACCACTGGGAACTCACGGAGAGGAGAAGAGAGCTTTACAATTCAATATGAGAGCCGGAGAGACGGAGGAGTTTAGTGTGGATGAGCTGTAGAGGCTGGAGAAAGGCATGCTGGGAGCCCAGCCAGGAGGGAGTTGTAGTCAAGCGATGACTGGAAGAGAAGAGGAGGAGGAGGAGGTGACTGTTGGTAGTCTGTAGTGTAGTCAGTGAGAGTCAGGCCTTCTACAGAAGGTTGAATGATGTAGTTGGCAGACATTCAACTGCAGATGTCAGCTCGGCGAGCAGAGGTACGAGCCTCGATACATGTGTCGATAGGAGAACAGGAGAGTCTGGTGTTGTCAGCATTAATGGTGGGAAACTATCGGGTGTGAGAGAGAACAGAACGGAGAGCAGAGCAACAGCAGAGAGTCTGGTGAGGACACAAATCAATGCTTCAGTTAGGAGACGAATCACCAGAGATTATCTGGAGAGAGGACATGACGAGTACTAGGGATGCACCGATACCACTTTATATCAGACCCAGTACAAGTACTTCCATTTGGGTACTCTCCGATACCGAGTACCGATACGAGTACTTCTCTGTGCCTAAAGACCCTCGTTAACAGCCAGCTGGAGGGTGTGAGCGACACACGGCAGGCTGGGGAGTCCCGCATACGAGGCGGTGCGCCGCCACCGACTCTAGGTCGGCTTGGAAAGGCTCGGGGTGAAGGTGGCTCGCGGCCGCAGCTTTACAGCGTTCCCCACCCGGACCTCGCCGCATAGTGGACAAAGGGCTCGCTGCGCTCGACCCGTCTTGAAACACGGACCAAGGAGTCTAACGCACGCGTGAGTCAGAGGGTGCAAGCAAAACCCCGTTGCACAATGAAATTGAAGGCCGATGTGTGCCGGCTGAGGTAGGATCCCGGCCCAGCGGGGTCGGGTGCACCACCGGCCGTGAGGTGGAGCGTGAGGATCCGAAAGCTGGTGACGAGAGGTTAACGTCACGCCGCCGTAAAGTGGTATCGGTGCCGTTGTATTGGAGCCGTTTTGCGAGTACGAGTACATGAGCACAGTATCGGTGCATCCCTAACGAGGAGCATCGAGGAGCATCGAGGAGCATCGAGGAACATCGAGGAGCATCGAGGAGCATCGAGGAGCATCGAGGAGCATCGAGGAGCATCGAGGAGCATCGAGGGACATCGGTTTCAAAGCAAACAGCCTCTGGAGAGGTGATCTCTATCAGACCTCCACAAGCCTCTGATCAGGTGGAGGAAGTAGAGTAAAGTAGGATTAATTAATCAATCAATCAATCAATTAGTACTTCCTTCCTAATACACAGATGAGAAGTTCTAATTTGATGAGTCAGCAAGCATTGCACCTTTTGGTGTTTTTTTAGCTCCAGTTAGATGTTAATCATCAACACCTAGAAGTTATCGAGGCTTTCATCGGTTTCAAAAACACGGTTCTGTATTATGTTAACAAAACTGATAACTCCGACGGTGTATTAGGGCCATTGTACAGTACATGTACGAATACATTACGGAGACGGGGGATAGGGGACATTCTTAGGAAAATTTCCAAGATTAAAAAAACTCACAAATTTGCAAAATATTAAAGTCATGAATTGACAAGAATAGAACTTGGATATTCTCTGAGATTAAAGTGGCAAATTTACAAGAAAAAAATAGCAAATTTGAGAGAATATGAAGTCCTAAATTTAAAAGAGAAAAATAAAACAGAAAAATAGTGTTGGTGTTTCTTTGTTAAGGTCCCACATCGCTTCACATCACACCACATACAGTATGCCACCGTTAAACACCGAGCTAACATGAGCTGCAGAGTGCGTATTATATTCCATCCATCCATTCTCATCCGCTTATCCGGAAGAACAAGTCTTTTGTCTCTATATTCCTGGAACTTGTGCAATATTAGTATTTACTTATGTTCATAAAAGAATACACAAAAAACATGAAAGAAAACGTGTATATGTCTCTTTCAGGACCTTCGGCTCGCTCAGATACATGACTCCTGATCATAATAACATCATAATAACACCCCTTTAGGAGCAACGGCATTCTACGGTACAATAGATGGACAGTAGAAGTACAGTAAATATACAGTAGATGTACGTGACAGTTTGATAAGAGCAGGACAGGATGTGTGGAGAGGAAGAAGCTGAGAAGAAGACTAGTTTCAACAGGAAGGACCTGATTTCAGACGGTTGTTTTTGATGAATTTCCAGCTGAGGCCGATAGAAAAAACAAAGAGGAGAAATTAAAAGTGCAAGACGCATTGAAACCAGGCAGCTTTCTGTCACTTCCTGTCAGCAGCAGGGAGGCTTTCTCTATTAACTTTACACGGTTTTCAGACAGCAGAGCTGTAGGAGGAAATGAAGACAGTGAAGGTCAGAAGAAGAACAGAGAATACTGCTGACTGCAGATTCTGCTAAGCAGCGGTAGAAACGCAACACAAATAATGAAATATGGAATAATTCAACTTCAACTGTGGGGATGTGGAGGTCAGCAAAGACGAGGTGAAGCCAGGTATACTACAGTAGGTAGGTGAAGCCAGGTATACTACAGTAGGCAGGTGAAGCCAGGTATACTACAGTAGGTAGGTGAAGCCAGGTATACTACAGTAGGTAGGTGAAGCCAGGTATACTACAGTAGGTAGGTGAAGCCAGGTATACTACAGTAGGCAGGTGAAGCCAGGTATACTACAGTAGGTGGGTGAAGCCAGGTATACTACAGTAGGTGGGTGAAGCCAGGTATACTACAGTAGGTGGGTGAAGCCAGGTATACTACAGTAGGTAGGTGAAGCCAGGTATACTACAGTAGGTAGGTGAAGCCAGGTATACTACAGTAGGCAGGTGAAGCCAGGTATACTACAGTAGGCAGGTGAAGCCAGGTATACTACAGTAGGTAGGTGAAGCCAGGTATACTACAGTAGGCAGGTGAAGCCGGGTATACTACAGTAGGCAGGTGAAGCCAGGTATACTACAGTAGGCAGGTGAAGCCAGGTATACTACAGTAGGCAGGTGAAGCCAGGTATACTACAGTAGGCAGGTGAAGCCAGGTGTACTACAGTAGGCAGGTGAAGCCAGGTATACTACAGTAGGCAGGTGAAGCCAGGTATACTACAGTAGGCAGGTGAAGCCAGGTGTACTACAGTAGGTAGGTGAAGCCAGGTGTACTACAGTAGGCAGGTGAAGCCAGGTATACTACAGTAGGCAGGTGAAGCCAGGTGTACTACAGTAGGCAGGTGAAGCCAGGTATACTACAGTAGGCAGGTGAAGCCAGGTATACTACAGTAGGCAGGTGAAGCCAGGTGTACTACAGTAGGTAGGTGAAGCCAGGTATACTACAGTAGGCAGGTGAAGCCAGGTGTACTACAGTAGGCAGGTGAAGCCAGGTATACTACAGTAGGTAGGTGAAGCCAGGTGTACTACAGTAGGCAGGTGAAGCCAGGTATACTACAGTAGGCAGGTGAAGCCAGGTGTACTACAGTAGGTAGGTGAAGCCAGGTATACTACAGTAGGTAGGTGAAGCCAGGTATACTACAGTAGGTAGGTGAAGCCAGGTATACTACAGTAGGTAGGTGAAGCCAGGTATACTACAGTAGGTAGATGAAGCCAGGTATACTACAGCAGGTAGGTGAAGCCAGATATACTACAGCAGGTAGGTGAAGCCAGGTATACTACAGCAGGTAGGTGAAGCCAGATATACTACAGCAGGTAGGTGAAGCCAGGTATACTACAGCAGGTAGGTGAAGCCACTACAGTAGGTAGGTGAAGCCAGGTATACTACAGCAGGTAGGTGAAGCCAGGTATACTACAGCAGGTAGGTGAAGCCACTACAGCAGGTAGGTGAAGCCAGGTATACTACAGTAGGTAGGTGAAGCCAGGTATACTACAGTAGGTAAGTGAAGCCAGGTATACTACAGTAGGTAAGTGAAGCCAGGTATACTACAGTAGGTAAGTGAAGCCAGGTATACTACAGCAGGTAGGTGAAGCCAGGTATACTACAGTAGGTAGGTGAAGCCAGGTATACTACAGTAGGTGGGTGAAGCCAGGTATACTACAGTAGGTGGGTGAAGCCAGGTATACTACAGTAGGTAGGTGAAGCCAGGTATACTACAGTAGGTAGGTGAAGCCAGGTATACTACAGTAGGCAGGTGAAGCCAGGTATACTACAGTAGGCAGGTGAAGCCAGGTATACTACAGTAGGTAGGTGAAGCCAGGTATACTACAGTAGGCAGGTGAAGCCAGGTGTACTACAGTAGGCAGGTGAAGCCAGGTATACTACAGTAGGCAGGTGAAGCCAGGTGTACTACAGTAGGTAGGTGAAGCCAGGTATACTACAGCAGGTAGGTGAAGCCAGGTATACTACAGTAGGTAGGTGAAGCCAGGTATACTACAGTAGGTGGGTGAAGCCAGGTATACTACAGTAGGTGGGTGAAGCCAGGTATACTACAGTAGGTAGGTGAAGCCAGGTATACTACAGTAGGTAGGTGAAGCCAGGTATACTACAGTAGGCAGGTGAAGCCAGGTATACTACAGTAGGCAGGTGAAGCCAGGTATACTACAGTAGGTAGGTGAAGCCAGGTATACTACAGTAGGCAGGTGAAGCCAGGTGTACTACAGTAGGCAGGTGAAGCCAGGTATACTACAGTAGGCAGGTGAAGCCAGGTGTACTACAGTAGGTAGGTGAAGCCAGGTATACTACAGTAGGTAGATGAAGCCAGGTATACTACAGTAGGTAGGTGAAGCCAGGTATACTACAGTAGGTAGGTGAAGCCAGGTATACTACAGTAGGTAGGTGAAGCCAGGTATACTACAGCAGGTAGGTGAAGCCACTACAGTAGGTAGGTGAAGCCAGGTATACTACAGCAGGTAGGTGAAGCCACTACAGTAGGTAGGTGAAGCCAGGTATACTACAGTAGGTAGGTGAAGCCAGGTATACTACAGTAGGTAGGTGAAGCCAGGTATTCTACAGTAGGTAGGTGAAGCCAGGTATACTACAGTAGGTAAGTGAAGCCAGGTATACTACAGTAGGTAAGTGAAGCCAGGTATACTACAGCAGGTAGGTGAAGCCACTACAGTAGGTAGGTGAAGCCAGGTATACTACAGTAGGTAAGTGAAGCCAGGTATACTACAGCAGGTAGGTGAAGCCACTACAGTAGGTAGGTGAAGCCAGGTATACTACAGCAGGTAGGTGAAGCCACTACAGTAGGTAGGTGAAGCCAGGTATACTACAGTAGGTAGGTGAAGCCAGGTATACTACAGCAGGTAGGTGAAGCCACTACAGTAGGTAGGTGAAGCCAGGTATACTACAGCAGGTAGGTGAAGCCAGGTATACTACAGCAGGTAGGTGAAGCCACTACAGTAGGTAGGTGAAGCCACTACAGTAGGTAGGTGAAGCCAGGTATACTACAGTAGGTAGGTGAAGCCAGGTATACTACAGTAGGTAGGTGAAGCCAGGTATACTACAGTAGGTAAGTGAAGCCAGGTATACTACAGTAGGTAAGTGAAGCCAGGTATACTACAGCAGGTAGGTGAAGCCAGGTATACTACAGTAGGTAGGTGAAGCCAGGTATACTACAGTAGGGAGGTGAAGCCAGGTATACTACAGCAGGTAGGTGAAGCCAGGTATACTACAGTAGGTAGATGAAGCCAGGTATACTACAGTAGGTAGGTGAAGCCAGGTATACTACAGTAGGTAGGTGAAGCCAGGTATACTACAGTAGGGAGGTGAAGCCAGGTATACTACAGCAGGTAGGTGAAGCCAGGTATACTACAGTAGGGAGGTGAAGCCAGGTATACTACAGCAGGTAGGTGAAGCCAGGTATACTACAGTAGGTAGGTGAAGCCAGGTATACTACAGTAGGTAGGTGAAGCCAGGTATACTACAGCAGGTAGGTGAAGCCACTACAGTAGGTAGGTGAAGCCAGGTATACTACAGCAGGTAGGTGAAGCCAGGTATACTACAGCAGGTAGGTGAAGCCACTACAGTAGGTAGGTGAAGCCAGGTATACTACAGTAGGTAGGTGAAGCCAGGTATACTACAGTAGGTAGGTGAAGCCAGGTATTCTACAGTAGGTAGGTGAAACCAGGTATACTACAGTAGGTAAGTGAAGCCAGGTATACTACAGTAGGTAAGTGAAGCCAGGTATACTACAGCAGGTAGGTGAAGCCACTACAGTAGGTAGGTGAAGCCAGGTATACTACAGCAGGTAGGTGAAGCCACTACAGTAGGTAGGTGAAGCCAGGTATACTACAGTGGGTAGGTGAAGCCAGGTATACTACAGCAGGTAGGTGAAGCCACTACAGTAGGTAGGTGAAGCCAGGTATACTACAGCAGGTAGGTGAAGCCAGGTATACTACAGCAGGTAGGTGAAGCCACTACAGTAGGTAGGTGAAGCCAGGTATACTACAGTAGGTAGGTGAAGCCAGGTATACTACAGTAGGTAGGTGAAGCCAGGTATACTACAGTAGGTAAGTGAAGCCAGGTATACTACAGTAGGTAAGTGAAGCCAGGTATACTACAGCAGGTAGGTGAAGCCAGGTATACTACAGTAGGTAGGTGAAGCCAGGTATACTACAGTAGGGAGGTGAAGCCAGGTATACTACAGCAGGTAGGTGAAGCCAGGTATACTACAGTAGGTAGATGAAGCCAGGTATACTACAGTAGGTAGGTGAAGCCAGGTATACTACAGTAGGTAGGTGAAGCCAGGTATACTACAGTAGGTAGGTGAAGCCAGGTATACTACAGTAGGTAGGTGAAGCCAGGTATACTACAGTAGGGAGGTGAAGCCAGGTATACTACAGCAGGTAGGTGAAGCCAGGTATACTACAGTAGGTAGGTGAAGCCAGGTATACTACAGTAGGGAGGTGAAGCCAGGTATACTACAGTAGGGAGGTGAAGCCAGGTATACTACAGCAGGTAGGTGAAGCCAGGTATACTACAGTAGGGAGGTGAAGCCAGGTATACTACAGCAGGTAGGTGAAGCCAGGTATACTACAGTAGGTAGGTAGTATTATTGTGTCATGCAGGATAAGTGCTCAGCCTACATGGACTTCTAAGACTCCATAAATAATAAATGCTGCTGCAGTGGGGAGGTATCTGCTGGACATGAACAGAACTTCTAGTATTTAACATTACGATGCAGACAAAGAGCTTTGCTGTCTGTCCTGGACCACAATCATCAACCCAGTCACCAGAGAAACTGTTTATCATTGTACGTTTCTGTAAACCGCTGGATACGCTGCACGTCGACATCGCTCAACCAAAAATATGTTTCATAAATACGTGTCATATCAGCCTCGTATCGACGCACAACGCCACGTGGTTAACGTTGTGAAACTCACAGAAACAATGGAACTGTGCTACCGTTCACACCCTAATGAACCCTCGTGCACTATTTATCCTGCACCACGTCTGTGTCTCCAGTGTAGGGACTCCGTGATCAGAAGCCAGCTTCTTTCAACCCTTCCCACCGCTCT
>JAUPFX010000018.1:545000-547500 GCA_036937225.1 Sebastes paucispinis
CCACAGATCGTCTGCACACTGCTACGATAATCCCCGTTTCATAAGCGTCCATAATGCGCTCTCCAGACTGCTTTTTCTTTTATCACATGATGTCATTTAACTGTGATAACTGAGACTTAGATATGTTCAGATGAATCAGGCGACAGGGCCGGCGTTGAGTGAATCAGAGAGAATCCACTTCTAAAGCCGTATTAGTGAAGGTTGGTGTTAGAACTCCGGCCCTAACCCTACAGCTCCGTAAACCACATCACACATCACAATGCTTTTAATAAATAACTATATTTATTATAATATAAATAAACAATTGGTCCCTAATATTGATGGCTTAAAATTGTTTAATCAGTTTCATGACAATTTACACTTTTAGTGTATTTCTTTCTTTATGTATTTGTTCATTTTTACCTCAATGCAGAAAATGAGGAAGGGTGCCCACCAGCATTTAAAAATATATATATTATTATTTATTATTGTTTTTAGGGATGCACCGATACCAGTATCGGTTATCGGGTCCGATACTGTGCTCACGTACTCGTACTCACAAAACGGCTCCGATACAACAATACCGATACCACTTTACAGCAGTGTGAGGTTAACCTCTCGTCACCATCTTTCGGGTCCTATCACACGCACTCACGCTCCACCTCCCGGACGGTGCAGGCGAGACGGGCCGGTGGTGTGCCCGACCCCGCTGGGCCGGGATCCCACCTCAGCCGGTGCGCGCCGGCCCTCACTTTCATTGCGCCACGGGGTTTTGCTTGCACCCTCTGATTCGTGCGTGCGTTAGATTCCTTGGTCCGTGTTTCAAGACGGGTCGGGTGGGTTGCCGACATCGCCGCAGACCCCTGGCGCCTTTTACGTGGGCCGCTGCACGACGCGGTAGGGGCACACTGAGGACAGTCCGCCCTGGTCGACAGTCGGACCAGGAGCAGGGAGCCCCGTCACAGTGTGGCGAAGTCCGGGTGGGGAGCGCTGTAAAGCTGCGGCCGTGAGCCACCTTCGCCCCGAGCCTTTCCAAGCCGACCTATAGCTGGTGCACCGCCTCGTATGTGGGACTCCCCAGCCTGCCGTGTATCGCTCACACCCTCCAGCTGGCTGTTAACGAGGGTCTTTAGGCACAGAGAAGTACTCGGTATCGGTACTCGGTATCGGAGAGTACCCAAATGGAAGAACTTATACTCGGTCTGAAATAAAGTGGTATCGGTGCATCCCTAGTTTTTTTAGAGGGCAACCAGTGGGGGTGCCCAAGGCGACCGCCTATATGGCCTATACATGCCTTAACCGGCCCTGCTAACGTTCCCTTTCTTAAAAAGCAGCTGGTAGAGCAGGAACCCAACACACACACACACACACACTCAGAGATCTAACAGGCATTACAGGAACACAACTGGAGGCCTGGTTCTGAATTAAAAACAAATGGCAGGAATGGAGGCAGCGGAGCAGCAGACACCGAGGGATGTGTTGCAAGATGCTGCGAGACAGAAACACGAGTCCATATGTCAACATGAGCTGTGCATCTAATCCTCCAGACACATACGTCCCTTCCTTCCCTCAGACTGTGCTCAGAGAGAAACACCCTTTACTGCTCTAAATCCACTTTGTTCTGTTTCTGTGCCTCAGCTTTCCCCCCCGAGGATCCTCCTGGAGCCGGTGACCACAGCCTCGGATATTAAACCCCTCTCCGCTGTGACACATCTATTGTTCCACCGCTGCTATTGGACGATGAAGGACCAGGACACCGTGTTTACAACGTTACCAGATGCTGCAGGACTTTGCTAGATTATGAAGCTGTAAGTAGGTTACCCGTCTGATGGCCTTCCAGTGAGGTGAGAGCCGGTGAACAGGATGGTGGCGCCCCACTACAGACTGCACTGCCTCTTGAAGCGGGCTCAGATGTTGCTGCTCTGTCTGGGCATCGCCTACTTGATGGCGGGCAGCATCCTGCTCCTGCAGCGCTCCAGCGTCCGGGTGGCCCAGCCCAACCTCGCCAACCTGCCGCCTCTGCTGTCCCTCGCGGCGCCCCCTACCGCCCTCCGGACCGCGGGCCTGGGCGTGAGGGCGCGTTCAAGATGGGCCGCTGTTCAGCCCGCATCCGGAGGGGGAGCCAAGGCGGGGCGACACTGGCCCGCCTCCCAAAGCCTGGGGGTCCAACACCTGCACCGCCGCTGGTTTCACAGTCTGCTGCCGGAGACGCCGGAGCAGAGAGTCTCTCTCCACCGGAGCAGCAGACATAAAGGTAAAGAACTACACAGCTGTTTCTGTACATACTACGTAAAGATAGGCTGCGTTATGGATGTTACAAACATTCTCAATGCATCCCATCCCGACAGCAATCAATCAAATCAAATGTCCTGACAGAATAAAGAAAACACTCCGGTACCTGTGGCCGTCCAACACCGGGAATACTCACCAATGTAATCTATTTGATGTACATAGACACAGATTTCTCTTTTTTTCATGACGCTCAGCACGACTTTCAACTACGGATTTTTATTGTGCATTT